>JAPYYM010001519.1:0-13392 GCA_028534135.1 Potos flavus | reverse complement strand
TGGCAGCATCACAATTCTAGACTTGAGGCTCTATTACAAAGCTGTAATCATCAAGACAGTGTGGTACTGGCACAAAAACAGACAATGGACAATGGAAAAGAATAGAGAGCCCAGAAATGGACCCTCAACTCTATGGTCAACTAAGCTTTGACAAAGCAGGAAAGAATGGCCAATGGAAAAAAGACAGTCTCTTCAACAAATGGTGTTGGGAAAATTGGACAGCCACATGCAGAAGAATGAAACTGGGCCATTTCCTTACACCACACACAAAAATAGACTCAAAATGGATGAAAGACCTCAATGTGAGACAGGAATCCATTAGAATCCTTGAGGAGAACATAGGCAGCAACCTCTTCGACCTCAACTGCAGCAACTTCTTCCTAGAAACATCGCCAAAGGCATGGGAAGCAAAGGCAAAAATGAACTATTGGGACTTCATCGAGATCAAAAGCTTTTGCACTGCAAAGGAAACAGTCAACAAAGCCAAAAGACAACCAACAGAATGGGAGAAGATATTTGCAAGTGATATATCAGATAAAGGGCTAGTATCCAAAATCTATAAGAAACTTATCAAACTCAACACCCAAAGAACAAATAATCCAATCAAGAAATGGGCAGAAGACATGAACAGACATTTCTGCAAAGATGACATCCAAATGGCCAACAGAGACATAAAAAAGTGCTCAACATCACTCGGCATCAGGGTAATACAAACCAAAACCACAGTGAGATACCACCACACACCAGTCAGAATGGCTAAAATTAACCAGTCAGGAAACGACAGGTGTTGGCGAGGCTATGGAGAAAGGGGAACCCTCCTACATTGTTGGTGAGAATGCAAGCTGATGCAGCCACTCTGGAAAACAGTATGGAGGTTCCTCAAAAAAGTTGAAAATAGAGCTACCCTATGACCCAGCAATCGCACTACTGGGTGTTTACCCTAAAGATACAAATGTAGTGATCCAAAGAGGCACGTGCACCTGAATGTTTATAGCAGCAATGTCCACAATAGCCAAACTACGGAAAGAACCTAGATGTCCATCAACAGATGAATGGATAAAGAAGATGCAGTATGTATATACAATGGAATACTATGCAGCCACAAAAAATGAAATCTTGCCATTTGCAATGACGTGGGTGGAACTAGAAGGTATTATGCTAAGCGAAATAAGTCAATCAGAGAAAGACAATTATCACACGATCTCTCTGATATTAAGAATTTGAGAGGCAGGGCGGGGGGCTGTGGGAGGAGGGGAGGGAAAAATGAAACAAGATGGGACTGGGCAGGGAGACAAAGCATAAGAGACTCTTAATCTCAGGAAGCTGACTGGGGGTTGCTAAGGGGGGGAGGAGGGATGGGGTGGCTGGGTTATGGACACTGGGGAGGGTATGTGCTATGGCGAGTGCTGTGAACTGTGTAAGCCTGATAATTCACAGACCTGTACCCCTGAAACAAATAATACATTATGTTAATTAAAAAATAAATTAAAAAATTAAAATTAAAATATAACATATTAAAACTTGTGGGAGGTAGTTAAAGCAGTACATAAAGGGAAATTATAGCATTATGATTATATTAGAAAAGTTCTCAAATCAATGATCTAAACTTTTGCCTTAAACTAGAAGGAGAAGAGCAAATCAAACTCAAATGAAACAGAAGGAAGCAAATAATAAAGGTTAGATCAGAAGGAAATAGAAATACAACAGAGAAAATAAATGAAGCTAAACTCCGGTTTTTAGAAATGATTGCACCAAGCCAAGGAGGCAAAATGAATTCAACATATTATATTGATGAATGAATTTTCCAAGGAGGCAAAATGAATTCAACATATTATAAGATGTAGTACCAAATCATTTGTGTACAAATATTATCAATAGAAAATAATATAATATCATAATAATATCACTAGAAAAATCCTCAGCCCCAGGCAGACAACATTCTTACTGTTTTTCCTTGTTACTAGAAAACACTTTTCTTCCTGTTTTCCAGAAAATCAGGCATGGACATAAGTAGCCTAGCTTTACTTTGCCTGGTTGCAAAGAGGGGTGATGATGCACGTGGGAGCAATATTTATAATACTACTCTACTAAAGTATAACCCTGGAGGAAGATATGACTCTGAACCAGACTCATGTCAGCAGTAAGCCTTTGTCAGGAAGCTTTGAAATGAAACCGAAAAGTAGGTTTTATTTTACTTAGATACAAAGCTGAAAAGAACATTCCCCTTAGCCTCTGTGTATGAAAAGAAGTCCTCTTGCTTTGAAAACAACATGGATGTTACATTGTGTCATTTGATTTTTCAAACCAAGAGGAAGAAGTTTCAAGTTGCAACACTATCCCCTTTTTCCACTGACAATGCGTCCCTTTTTCCACTAACAACACGTAGTATTGTGGATGTTAAGAAAAGAAAAATTCACTGGAATGTGAACACCCAAGATGGTAAATTGTAGGACCCTTGCAGAAGATCATGCTAAAGTGGTCAGCTTTCCGAGGGTTCGTTGCCATCGGCTGTTGTGGTAACTAAGTGTCTAAGACCGTCCAGCTTTCTTAGGAATAAAGTAACCTATCCCCATATGTGCTATTTTAAGCCCTTCCATTTAATTCTGTTTCTGAAATGACTTTTATTTTCAGACACCCCAGATGTAATCCCTTCACTGACCACACAATGGTTTACTCTGAAAAAAATGCTGTAAAGAGCAAATTCTTTGAATCCATATTTCCTTAGCTGACATGACCAAGCTATTACGATTTCTCAGTGACATATGGCAGTTGCATCTGTAACAAGTCATAACCCGGGAGACTCTAGAAACTCAGTGGTTGCACAAGTTATACTCAACCATTGGAGGAGTTAAGTATTTTGGTCTCGAATTCCAGTGTAGCCTAAGGAATGTTCACAGTCTCTTTTTCCAAAGTTGTGGTGTACATACAACCCAGTTAGGTCCCTTACACAGGGCTTAGTCATTATCCCCTGTATATTTGGAGAGTGTTTGTGTGTGGCAAATTAATGTAAACTCATCTTTGTTTGGCTTCTTCCAAGCTGCAATTCATTAAATTCTCTATCAGTGAGTTGTTCTACTTCTTTAGTCTGGGAAAAGTCTTTTCCAGACAGTCATCTGTAATTTTGGCCATTCCTTCTCTTTGCATAAGTACAGTTTAATTTGTCCTAAAACACCACAGAGGGTCTATGATGGCCCACTCAAAAATTGCCAAGCCAGGAAGACAATGATAAGCTTTCTCCGAACTTCTCTCCTCTCGACTCCCAAGCACATGACTCCAAGCTGGGGACCCAACCATGACATCAACTCCTGAGCCCTCCTGTCAATTTGAGAAATGTCCCCAAATATAGCCATTCTTAAAAAGCCTACTTGCTTCCAACAACCCAAGACTTTCTTTGGACTTACAAGAAAAATGTTAGCCATGCCACTTCTAACCAAAGATACCTCCCTGTCTCAAGAGGGAAACTAGTGAGAACCAAAATGTAGTTTCCAGAACAAATCTTTCATACCAGCTATTAGGAAAATAAGAGACATTCAATACATAAATTATGGTATTCTGGTAAATACAACTAAGCCTCCTAGCTTGTAGTTCTGCCTCTATTTCTCACTTACCTGCTGGCCTTACATAAATTTCTCCATCTCTCAGGACCTCACCTCTCTAAGATCTTTCTGGCTCTCAAAGGTTATGATTCTAGTGATATAAAAATTAAGGGGTAGAGTAAGGAGAACTTTTAATTATTTTTATATATTTTATTAATTGTGGTCAAATATATATAACATTGGCCAAATTAATCATTTAAATGTATATTTCCATGAAGTTAAATACATCTCCATGGTTGTGCAACCATCACCAACATCCATCTGCAGAACTTGTTTCATCTTCCCAAACTAAAACTCTGTACTCATTAAATGATCACTTTCCATTTCACCCTGCCTCCAGCCCCTGGCAACCACCTTGCTGCTTTCCCTTCTCTATGAATGTGACTACTCTTAAATAAGTGAAATCATACAATATTTGGTCTTTTCTGACTGGTTTCTTTTACTTGGCACAATGTCTTCAAGTTTCATCCACGTTGGAGCATGTCTTAGCGATCTCTTCCTTTTTAAGACTGAATAATATTCCATTTTATATGAATACCACCACCTTCTATCTCTCCATTCATCTGCCAATGAAGACTTGGGTTATGAGAAAATTTATTTTTTAATTATTTGCTATAGTGTAAATTTCCTTCCAGATCAAGTATTTAGCTACAAGTCAAAATCAACTAGGAGTTTTTAAAAGTACAGATTCAATCAACAGGACAGGAAACAACAAGTGTTGGATAGGATGTGGAGAAATGGGAACCCTCTTACACTGTTGGTGGGAATGCAAGTTGGTGCAGCCACTTTGGAAAAAAGTGTGGATGTTCCTCAAAAAATTAAAAATAGAGCTATTCTATGACACAGCAATTGCACTACTGAGTATTTACCCCAAAGATACAGATGTAGTGAAAAGAAGGGCCATATGCACCCCATATGTTCATAGCAGCAATGTCCACAATCGCCAAAATGTGGAAAGAGCCGAGATGCCCTTCAACAAACGAATGGATAAAGAAGATGTGATCCATATATACAATGGAATATTATGCAGCCATCAGAAAGGATGAATACCCAACTTTTGTATCAACATGGACAGGACTAGAGGAAATTATGCTGAGTGAAATAAGTCAAGCAGAGAAAGTCAATTATCATATGGTTTCACTTACTTGTGGAACATAAGGAATAAAATGGAGGACATTAGGACAAGGAAAGGAGAAGTGAATTGAGATAAATCGGAGGGGGAGACAAAAGATGAGAGACTGTGGATTCTAAGAAACAAACTGAGGGTTATGGAGGGGAGGGAGGTGGGAGGATGGGTGAGCCTGGTGGTGGGTATTAAGGAGGGCACATATTGCATGGAGCACTGAGTGTGGTGCATAAACAATGAATCTTGGAACACTAAAAAAAATTAAATTAAATTAAGATGTTAAAAAAATTAAAATAAAATAAAAGTATAGATTCCTCTATTTTTAACACTATATGCTGGCTAACTGAACATAAAATAATAAAAATAAAAAGTACAGATTCCTGGGCATAACTTTGAAATTGCAAAGTTGGAATTTCCATATGGGGCCTAGGAATCTGTACTTTAATAAAACTGAAGGCCCAAGTGCTTATCAAAAAGTAGCTGTGCAGCTGTCCCCTTCCTAAAAAGGTATCTCTTGAGGAATGTTCTGAGCACCAGTCTCTATACCACATCCAAATTACTCTTGGCCAGTTGTAGTTACATGTTAAACATGAAACAAGTCAAGAAGAGATACACATGTGTGGAGGGAGTGGATGAGTGACTAGCTCTTCTGCCTTGAGGGAAAGCATTGCAGCTGGGGCAGGACCTTGAAACCTGTGGCAGCAGTATGTTGGGAGACTGTGGTTTTTACTGCACTTTTCTGGTTCACAGTATTAAAGGACCAAATTGTGAGCGAAGTATAGAATTGCACCCTAATGCATCAAAGCAGCTCCATGTGGACACTGATCAGATATTTTAAAACCTTGCAATAGGTAAGGATTACAGAAAGAGACTCCTCCATAAAAATAAGTGTAGAGTTAATGCAGCCAAATAAAAATCACAAAGCCTGTTTGTTGACAATCTCCATTTTGCAAAAACTATTACATTTTAAAGAATGAATAAAGAAACAAAAATTAACATGAAACTTATAAAGGAGACAACACAAGAGGGAAAGAACATCTGACCAAGACTCAGATGATATTCAGAGAAAATTACAGAAGGCTGGCCATTCTCAAAAGTTATGTCGAAGATAAATGCCTTTTATAAAAGATGGTCAAAAAAAGCACAGTGCACAGGCTAAGAATATTAGTTAATATAATACTTACTGTTATGACAAGTAATGCTACCCCCTCCACATGTTAGTAGGCTAAGAAAATAAAAATTTTTATTTTTCTGGTACATAGAATCCAAAACGTTCCCAGTTAGTAGATGGCTCTCCTCCAACTGGCAATTTAGAAAACCAGGCTCTTCCTACCAAGTCGCTCAACCACCTTCAACACATGGCTTTTAAGTTTGCCATGGAATAGGAAATAGCATGAAGTATTGCATGTGGGAGATTTTTATGGGCCAGGTGTGGACGTGGTTTAGAAAAGTTCTTCACATATTCTATCAGTAAAATTTGCTCACGTGGACATACCTAACTTCAAGAGGGTCTGAGAAATGTTGTGTAATGAGTGTCCAGGGGAAAGGTGAATCAGATCAAGTGAACAGCTCATCAGTCTCTTGCACTCTGGCTACAAAAGGCCTCCAGAATGAAATGCACATATAATAACCTGGGGTGAATGGAGAAGACGAGGTGAGGTAAGATGAAAATAAAAGAGGAATAACAGAAATGAGCCCCATTCAGGAAGCAAAGGGCAAAACTGAAAGGAAATAAACTTATGAAGGCTGCCCAGAACACAGAAAAGGAAAAACATCTGAAAATAATTTTTAAAAATATGATAGATATGGAGAGCAGAGAAGTGAGAACAGAGATTTTAATCTCAGGCTTAGAGATGCTCCAAAAGAAGAAACCAGAACAAATAATAAACAGGAACAAAGACATAACTGAAGAACCTTTCTTTAAAACAAGAGATCTAAACATGTAGACATGAATGGTCGACTAGGTTCCAGGTAAATACGGTAAAAAGATACCCATGCCAAACATATTGTGGAAGAATTTGGGAATTTGAAGAATAAGAAAAAAGAAATTCTACAAGCATACATGCAAGCAAATAAATCAACAATAGATTATAAGCTAAGCAACAATACCAGATTGGCAAGTATTTTCCTCTGCAACTTGACATTCCAGGAGACGATGTTGTAACATCTTTTGATTCTGTGGTAAGGAGGTTTGATGAAAGAATTTTATTTGAAGAGTCACTGTATTACTCAGATACTAAGGCAACTGGATGAAATTCTCAGATATTCAAGAATTCAGAAATATTTCGCTCAAGTAATATTTTGAAAAGAAAAGAAATAGAGAAGACACAAAATTTTTTACTGAATAGCATACTCTAAGTGGGACTAAATAAAATTAAATGCCTCAAAAATGGGAATCTTATGTTTAAAAAGTAGTATTGAATAACGTTTAAGACACATGAAACAGGGACACCTGGCTAGCTCAGTCAGAGGAGCATCTGACTCTTGATCTCAGAGTCGTGAGTTCAAGCCCCATGTTGGCTGTAGAGATTACCAAAAAAATTAATAAACTTAAAAGAAAAACACATGAAACATAGCTTAAATTTTTTAAACATGTTTATAAAATTGAATACAAAAGTCCAAAATAATTATTAAAGCAAATATATAAAATAATGGAGTTACACTAATGTGGCGTAATAACCAGAAACTAGATGGGCAGCTGAGTGGCCCAGTCAGTTAAGCATCTGTCTTGGGCTCAGGTCATGAGGCTCAGGTCATGATCTCAGAGTCCCCGGATCAAGCCCTGCATCAGGCTCCCTGCTCAGTGGGGAGTCTGCTTCTCCCTCTGACCCTCTCCCTTCTCATGCTTTCTCTCACTCTCTCTCAGATAAATAAATAAATAAAATCTTTTTTAAAAAATATTGTAAAAAAATAAAAAAAGAAACTAGAAAGGGATTATAGGGATGAGAGGTGGGTTTTGGCAAGAATAAAAACATGTAATTTTTTTAAATATACCTTTCAGTCTTGATATTAGAAAGAATGTTAGAAAAACAATATAAAAAGAAAGAATGTTAGAGCACTATAGGTTAAAAAGATGCTTTTTGTTTTGTTTTGTTTTGTTTTTAAGAGGATGCTTTTAAAGTTTAAAGTTAACCACAAGTATAATTTCAAACAGGGTAAGAACTTTGGCTCAAAGGGAATCTGGGTAGCAATCCCCAATCATCCTCTTTCAATTTCTCACTAAATAGCTGTTGAAAACAAAAAGAGATGAAAATTCCCAATTACATTGAAAACAAAGACTGAAAGACATTCAGAATCTGGGAGGAATTAGAACTAGCTGAAATACAATTGGTAGCACTATAGTGTCTGACCCACTCTCACTTTGCCTCATGGAACAAAATTCCTAAGTATGGGTTTTATGCCTCAGTCCCCATCCTTCTCAGGACCTATAACAACAAGGACATAGCAAATAGCCATCTGTACCCAGGGATAGATGCTCTCTGAATCATAGTATCTGCTGCCTAACTTCAGATACTACAAACTCCTGGAAAACAATCAGGCACAAAGTAAAAGGAAATTTCTGGGTTGAATGCATTTTCTGAAGCAAGTAGTCCAGACAGACAAAGTACTCGGGTAGGAGAGAACAGGTGGAGTCCATGCCCAAAACGTAATTTTTCAGACATTCTATTCAGATCAAATGAACAATGAACTAATTAGTGGGGACAGGAGAAATAAACAAGAAGGGAAGGGAAGGGAAGGGAAGGGGAGGGGAGGGGAAAGGAGGGGAGCGGAGGGGAAAGAGAAAGGGGAAGAAAGAAAATCAACCTAAAACAGAGCAGAGATATACTTCATCAAAATAAGTAATACAGAAACTGGTGACAAATTCAGGAGTTGTGGAGATGAACATGCTACAAAGCTATAGATTTGAACAGTGATGAGAAGAGAGTGAGAGGACTGTGTAACCCAATTGCTTACACCAAATTACACAAGTGGGAGGAGGAGGAATAGAAGAAAGCAAAGACAAAGAGCCTATGAAAAAGTATTACAGAAGAAAAAGGATAAAGAAATATTTGGGACTTCAAGGTATATTGAAAACATATTTACCTCTGCTTTATCTTGACGTTCCAGTCAAAGGATTTAAGGGACTTTGAAACACACAGGCACACACAGGCACACAGGCAGGCACAGACACACACGAACACAAACACACACACGCACACACAGCACTAACCTAAACTCAAAAAGACAAAGAGAACAAGAGAAGATAAGCATAGAGAAGAGATATGAACAAAAGTTTGAAAACTAAAAAGCGGATAGAAGGGAGGTACCTGAGCCCGCTGGGTGCTGGCGGTTGGGGACAGGTTAGTACACAAGGCAGCTGGCTCCCAGAAACCAGAAAGGCCCCCAGGTACCTTTGATAGGTTAGAATTAAGAGTGGAGGTGTTGCTTAAAAGCATATAAAGGAAGCAGACAGACCCCAGATCCCTTCCCAAAGTCTGTGAAGCCCACCCCTATCTGGCCAAGGTAAGCTTTTTGGACAAGCTGAACCAAAAAGATTCTGGAGTCAGGAATTCTGGGCACAGCTAAGAGTCAGCTTGAGTTCTATCACTTCCATAAGAATTGGAAGATGGAACCAAGAGATCCAACATACAATTGTGACACCCAAGTCCCTTTCCTCCCTCAGGAGAGGCAGAAATATCACAGGGAGTGGAAGTAAATTTAAAAGAAAGAAGAGAAAAAGAAATTAATATCCTCAAAAGAGATGAGAGAAACACTGAATTTAAGAAGAAACAGAGTCCTATTTTTAAAAGACATGCTCAGGGAACACAAGGAAGTCTTTGGCTATTAAGGATTTTATAAATCTGGACATTGCCGGGATTACTTAAAATCCATATTAAAAATTATTGGGGACAAAGAAAAGGATTTAATAAGATGAATTCATAGTTCAATTAAAATGTCAAAAGGGAAAGTTAAGAAAATTTGTCAGAAAGTAGAACGAAAAAGACAAAACATGGAAAATAGTAGCGAAAACATAAGACTATTAGAGATACAAACTAGGATGGCCAATATCCAAGTAACAGAAGGTCATGGAAGAAAGATTAGAGAAAATGTAAGGGAGAAAATATCATTATGAAATGTAAATTTCCAGGACCAACATGATCTCCCACATCGAAAATCTATTTCACACAACTCAATAAATGAATAAACACTTTTCAAGTTACGTGGTAGTGACATTTAAGAACTTCAGAAATAAAAATCCTAAAAGCCTCCTCAGTTAGGGGGAGTAAAATCAGTATACAAACTAAGTAAACACATAGGAGTTTTCAAAAGTAACATTAAACTGTACAAGTAAAAAGAGTGAGACACCAAATTATAAAAGAAAAATTTTTATAAGCTGCAATTTTGTACCTACCAAAGGAGCAAAAACGTGTGAGGTTACAATAAACAAAAAAAATTTTTTTAGACGTGTGAGTTCTCGAAATTTTACTTCACTTACTCTCTTCCTCAAGAAGTTCCCGGCAAATAAGCTCTACTGAAACAAGGAAAGAAACCAAGAAAGAACACAAGAGTCCAGGAAAGAAGGAGCTCAACCTAGGAAAGAAGTGAACTCCCAGATGATGGTGAAGGGGAATTCCAGCATAACGATGAGGCAAAATCCTAAAACAACAGCAATGCTTCAGGTCCCAATAAAAGTAGGACGTTGAAGAACTCCAGAAAGGACATCTCCAGGAGAAAAATAAAACCAATAAATTGAGAGGAGATTAATCTACAGGAAAGTTTAAGAATGAATTAATGATGGATATGCCATAATTATCAAATAATAAGTAGGCAACTAGAAATCCCAGGAAAGCACAACAGTCACTTTTGTACTACATTATATGGCTGAGAAAGGAAACATACCTGTTGTAATAAGGTAAACATTAAACACTGATCGATGGAAAAATTATGAAAATATTCTTCTGGGATATTGGGGGGGATTATTATAAAGATAATATTGGAGAGATAATCCTCATATTCCATAGTATGACAATAAATTCAAAACAATAAACTCAAGAGTTAGCAATGTAAGCGTGTTATTTAGACCAAGAAGGTAGTTACCAGAAGACACCAAATGAAAGAGCTCAAAGGATTATCTTTGGACGGCGGGAAGTCAAGCGGTCAGAGTTAAGCCAAGATGAAGAAGACAACTGCTTTTCTTTGTAGTAGGGATGTTATAGGCTGTCATTTTAACTAAAATATTAAATATATATTAATAAGAAAAGTATGTAATGGTATGAGAAAATATTATTTAGATAATCCAGAGGAAGGAAATGATCTAGTACAAGATCCAAAAGAACTTTTTAGGAAAATGCTCAGAATCCTCAATTAAGAAGATAAAACCTCTATAAACAAGAGTCCAAAAATTACAAGGAATAAAACAGGATAGAAATGACAACTGAAAATTAGATGGACTGAAACAGAGCTAACAACATAATAGTAGAATAAAAATTGACATCAGAAGCTGTATGGAACGTGAGAACTGTCGCAGAAAATGGAAACAATATTACATGTAAGCAGCCATCCAAGAAGACAGAGAAAAGGGACGATGGGAAGAAAATGATAAAAGAAGGGCGCCTGGGTGGCTCAGTGGGCTAAAGCCTCTGCCTTTGGCTCAGGTCATGCTCTCAGGGTCCTGGGATCGAGCCCCGCATCGGGCTCTCTGCTCAGTGGGGAGACTGCTTCCCTCTCTCTCTCTCTCCCTGCCTCTCTGCCTACTTGTGATCTCTCTCTTTCTGTCAAATAAATAAATAAAATCTTAAAAAAAAAAAAAAAGAAAATGATGAAAGAAAAAGAATCATGAAGACTGAGGTCAGAGAAGAGGGCACGTCAATATAAGGCACAAGTGCTAATGAGGAAAAGTTCAAAATAAATAAAATATGAATAATAATCAGAGTCTGGAATGAACTGAATTTTTATGTCCCCCCCCCCCAGAAATTTGTACACTGAAACTGAACCCTCAGTGTGAAGGTATTTGAAGGTGGGGGCCTTTGAAAAGTGATTAGGTCATGAAGGCAGAGCCCTAATAAATGGGATCTGTGCCTTATAAAAAAGGACCCCTTCTACTATGTGAGGTTACAGTGAAAAGATGGCTCACCACACAGGGCGTATGGTTGGCTCAGTCAGTTAAGCCTCTGACTCTTGGTTTTGGCTCAGGTCATGATCTCAGGGTCGTGAGATCGAGCCCCATGCCGGGCTCCCATGCTTGACATGGAGTATTCTTGAGATTCTCTCTCTCTCTTTCCATCTGGCCCTGTTCTCTCTCTCCTCTCTCAAATAAATAAATAAAATCTTAAAAAAAAAAAAGGAGGAAGGAGCAAGACGGCGGAGGAGTAGGACACCAAGATATCCTCAGGTCCCAGGAGTTCAGCTAGGTAGTTATCAAACCAGTCTGAACACCTACGAACTCAACAGGAGATCGAAGAGAAGAGCAGCAATTCTAGGCACATAAAATAGACCACTTTCCGGAAGGTAGGACATGCAGAAGTGAATCCGAAGTGACGGGAAGATAGACCCCTGGGGGGAGGAGGGGCCGGCTCCTGGCAAGCGGTAGAGCAGCGGAGCACAAAATCGGAACTTTTAGAAGTCTGCTCCACTGAGGGACGTCGCTCCAGAGGCTAAGCGGGGGGCAGAGCCCTCATGGGGACAGTGTGGTCTCAGGACCCGTGGGGTCACAAAAAGACCAGGGGTGTCTGAGTGTGGCAGAGCTCCCAGGTATCAGAGAGGGGAAGCCAGCTACAGAGACGGAGCTGAGGAGGGAACTCGCAGCTCGGGCTTACCTTAAACCATGATCCAAGGCACAGTCGGGCCACTGCCCTTTGAGCAGGGACCCCACAAATGGCAGATCCGGGGAGTCCCTCTCCTTCCTCCTCCGGGAGGAGCGGCACAGCAGCTCACTGCAGGAATCTGCTGGGTTTGGAGACTCCAAACGGGGCTGTGCACCAGAGACAGAAATGCTCGGTCGCAGGCTGGGTGAGTTTGGAGTGTGGCCGGAGACCAGGGAGACGGGAGGGATTGACTGCTTTTCTCTGAGGGCGCACTGAGGAGTGGGGCCCCAAGGTCTCAGCTCCTCTGGGGCCGGAGATTGGGAGGCCACCATCTTCATTCCCGTCCTCCAAAGCGGTACGGAAAGCGTTCAGGGAACAAAAGCTACGAGAGCAAACCCGAGCAAATTACTTAGCCTGGCAAGGGTGGTGCAATTCCGCCTGGGGCAAAGACATTTGAGAATCACTGCAACAGTCCTCTCCCCCAGAAGATCGGCAAGAACATCCAGCCAAGACCAAGTTCACCGATCAATGAGAACTGTGGAACTCCAGATCTAGGAGAAAGCAACACGTAGAATTAATGGCTTTTTTCCCATAATCCTTTAGTCTTTCAAAGTTAAATTTTTTTAATTTTATTTTTTTATTCTACTTTTTAAAATTTTTCCTCTTTAATGTTTTTAACTATTTTATCTTATCAATACCTTTTTAAAAATCTTTTTAAATTTTCATTGTTATAGTTATATTTTATCCCTTCACTGTATTTAACCTTATTTCTTGTATACATATAGGTTTTTTTTTCCTTTAAAATTTTGGGATACAATTTCTTCTAATAGATCAAAATATACCCTAAATCTAGCACATAGCTTTGTTCTAGTATCTAGCCTGGTCA
>JAPYYM010001518.1:0-13393 GCA_028534135.1 Potos flavus | reverse complement strand
TGTGTTTTTTCTTTCCTTTTTGATTTGTTTTGATCTGTTATGTGAGAATAATTAAGTGCTTTTTTTTTTTACATCAATAGATTTACTAATTTTGTTTAGAATTTTTGCATCTATGTGGGTGATATTAATGTGTCTCGTGCTGTGTGTTGAGCTTTTGTGTTCATCTTATATCATCTTCATTAAATGAGCTGAAGGATAATCTCTTTTTTTCACTTCCTTGGTGAGACTGGAATTATCTGTTCCATGAATATTTCGTAGAATGTTCCTTTAAAGCCATATGAGTGTGTGTACTTTCTCTATAGGACTTTTTCTTTTTCTTTTTTTTTAAGATTTTATTTATTTATTTGTCAGAGAGAGAGTGAGAGAGAGATCACAAGTAGGCGGAGAGGCAGGCAGAGACAGAGGGAGAAGCAGGCTCCCTGCGGAGCAAGGAGCCCGATGTGGGACTCGATCCCAGGACTCTGGGATCATGACCTGAGCCGAAGGCAGCCGCTTAGCCAACTGAGCCACCCAGGCATCCCAGGACTTTTTCTTTTAAGAAAAGAATTTATCATGTTATTAAGTGCCTGCTAGTTCTTGGGAACTGTACTAGATTCTTACACACAATCTTGTAAATCTGTATATCAGCTTCTTAAGGAATCCTCCCTGTCATTGGAGATGAAGAAAGTGAGGCACCCAGAGGGCAGGCCATTTCTCAGTGTCCCTCAGCCAGAAAGTGCTGGACCAGAGATTGGAATCCAATTCCATATGTCCAAAAAATGTTAATCATTCTTGTTACACATTTCAGAGAGATTTTATAAGAAACAAAGATGAGTTCTAGTGTCATCATATCCACAAAGCCTGGGCTCAGGGGTCTGAAAAAGCACTGTTAATATGGTACTAGATAGAGCCATCTCTATTTGTACATTGTTAGTTGATAATGAGGCTGTGCATGTCTCAACATTTTCTTTCTCTATTTATTTTAGTTTTGAGTGTTCATTACTTTTGCTTTTCTATAATTTAGTTTTAAGTTTACATAACTTAAATTTGTAATTTTTTTTAGATAATTGTACATTATAATTATTTCCTTTCTATTGGAGAGTTTCCTTTAGCCAGTCTTTAAGATCTGCTAGCAACAAATTCTCTTAATTTTCCTTCATCTGAGATTATATCTTGATTTCCCTTGCATTAATAAAGATTTTTCAGTAGATATTGAATTTGCAATTGAATGTTCTTTTAACAGCACTTGAAAAATGTACCACTTTCTTCTGGCTTCCATGGTTTTGGATGAGGAAAGGCTGTCATTCAGATTGGTATTCCTCTGTAGGTAATGCCTCATTACTCTTTCATTGCTTTTAAGTTTTCTTTGCTTTTAGTTTCCAGAGGCTTAATTATGATGTATTTTGGCATGGATTTATTTGGATTTATTCTATTTAGGATTTTTTCAGCTTCTTGAATCTATAATTTATTACTTTTGCCAAATTTGAGCCATTATTTGTTTTTTTCTCATTTTAATTTAATTTTATTTTTTCAGAGTTCCAAGATTCATTGTTCATGCACCACACTCAGTGCTCCATGCAATACATGCCCTCCTCAATACTCACCACCAGGCTTACCCCATTATTTTTTGAAAATTATTTCAGTTCTTCCTTTCTCCTCCTCCCAAGACTTTAAGGACACAAATATCCCTGAGGCTGTATATTTTTTTTCAGGATGTTTTCTTTTTGTTGTTCACAGTTCTGTTGACTTGTTCTCAAGTTCACTGATTCTATCTCTGTGCTCTTCATTCTCCAGCTTAACTCATCCATCCAGTTTTATTTCCATTATTATACTTTTCTATGATTTCCATTTGATTCTTTTTTTATAACTTCTTTTTTCTTTTGTTTTAAGTGTATTAATACTTGAAGCAATTTTATGGTGGCTGCTTCAAAATCTTTGTGAGATTGTTCTATCTGATTCTCAGTATTAATATCAACTCAATGTTTTTCTCACTCAAGTCGGGATTTCTCATTTAACTTGTGGTTCTTGGTATGACAAGTGGTTTTTCTGTTGTTTTGTAGACATTCTGGATAATGTTAAGAGACTCTAGCCCAATTTAAATCTTCTCTTTAAGCAAACGTTTGTCCTATTTCGATTTAGCAGGAAGGTCTGGCCTATATTATTGGCTGCAATTCCAATGACAATACAGTTTTCTTAGACTTTGCAGTGCTATTCTGGTTTGCTATCCTTCTGCTTGAACTCTTCCTTGATCCCTGTTGGTGCTGTCTGCAGGGTCCAGAAATGGCTTCCCTGGGCTGCCTAGCATTGTTAGGTAGGATGTGGGAATCTCAAGTCATAGGACAGAGATCACTTCCCCTGGCCTATTCTCCAACTACCCAGTGCTGGTGGGCTTCCCAGTCTATCTCTGTCATATGATTGGAGGATAGAAGTGCGTACCTGGGCCAACTTCTGTCACTGGGAAAGGCCAGGAGCCATGGAGTCCAAGTGGTTCTCTGCTGTTTGGTAGAGGATTGGGAGACACCAGTCCTGCACTGCTTTCTGCCACTGGGTGGAGGACTAGGAGACACGAGGGCTGTTGACACAACCTGTGCAAGCAGAGGTTCCACCTGGTCATGGCAGGTGTATTCAAGGGGGTTGTATGGCTTGCCCAGGCTCTGCTATTGGCAGATCTGCTTGCTGTTGCTGACATTTGAGGGGATTCAGGAGCATGGCGTGACCTACCCAGGATCTATCGTTGCCACCATTGCTGTTACTGGGGATGGATCTTCCTGCCAAGTCCTTGCTGGGTTTTCCCTTTCCTGGAACTTTGGTCGGAGAGAGTGTTCTGTTTTCTTAGATTCTGGATTTTTCTATTTGACATCCATTATAGGGCCAGACTAATGGCCAAAGTGGTTTACATTTTCCCAAGATCCAGAGCCCACATTCTGAATAACCTTTTTATCAAACTTCCACACCGAGCCAATATTCCCCTGCCCTAAGTCAACCAGGGCCAGCCCCTAAAAACCCAGAACCCACCCTAATTTGTAAAAAACTTGCTGATCCTAAGCTGTTTACTTTGTCCTGCCTTGTCTTTCCCTTGGAAATCCTGATAATGGCTCTGGCCTAGGCTGTCCCCTTGCTCCTTCTGCCTCCTGGCCAACACTGGTGTTTTCCTATGTGGCCCTTTGGTGTGGCATACTCCTTTATCTTGAAAACTGTTAAGTAATCTATATTTTCTTTTAATGACATTAGCCTCTCCATCTTGTCACTCAGTGCCTCCATAACTTTAAATTCTGTGGATACAATTGAAACAGAGAGCAAGTTTTCCTTCCTTATCTTTCTTCCTCCCTCACTTCTCTCCACCCTACATTTCCTTCCTTCCTTCCTACCTTTCTTTTTCCCTGTTGATGGTTCCAGTCTGCTCCTCATCTAGAATATTTGGGAGATAAAAAGACAGCTCAAGGAATAAATCATTTTATATTTTTTACTATACAAGTCCTACACATGTCCTTATCAGAGCCTATTGCTGTTGACATTTTACCAGTTTGAGTGGAATGGAAAACTTTTCTTCCCTTTATATCCCCTTACCCTCTTTCCTTTATAATTACCTTAAATATTTCCTCTCTACATATTGATACCTGACACTGTTATAATTTTTGCTTCAAGAGTCAAACACAACTTTATAAACTCACGAGGATAAGGAAAACCTGTTTCCTGGATGTTATGTCTTTTGTTGTAATCCCACAGGTCCCTCAGGCTCTGTTCATTTTTCTTTCCAGTCTATTTTCTCTCTGGTGTTCAGATGATGCAATTCCCATTGTTCTGTCTTCATGTTCACTGATTATTTCCTCTGTCTTCTCCATACTGCTTTTGAACCCATCCATTGAGTTTTTAATTTCAGTTTTGTATATTTCAGTTCTAAATGTTCCTTTTGGCTCTTCTTTATGTCTTCTTTATGTCTCTACGCTCTTCTGTGTTTTTTTGCAGGGGGAGGAAGGCTGAGTCTTCCACTTTTGCATTTATTTTAAACATTTTTATAATGGGTGCTTTAAAATCCTTGTCAGATAATTTCTAACTCTGTTATTTTGGTGTTGGCATCTGTTGAGTGTCTCTCCTCATTTAAGTAGAAATTTTCCTGTTCCTTGATATGATGAGTAATTTTCTATTTTATTCTGGACATTTTGGTATCATATTATGAGACGCTGGACCTTATTTAAATCTTGTGACTTAACAGTCCTCCTTTGGCACTGCTCTGGCAAAGACACAGAGCACCACCTAATTACTGCCTAGTGGGGTTAGAGTCCAGGCTTTCCACTGATGAAAGCTGTCACTTGAAGAGAAACAAGCACTAAACTTTCTTTTTATTTTTTTAATTAAGTTCAAATAGCCAACATATAGTACATCATTAGTTATTGATACAGTGTTCATTGATTCATTAGTTGCATATAACACCCAGAAGCATTACACTTTCTTGGTGCAACAGCTATAGCTATGAATACTGAGAGTGAATCAGTTTGCAAATGTTGAGATCATTCTGCATTATCAGGTCTTGCAACTAAGCACTATGGGGAATACAAAGAAGTAATTGACATGGCCCTTTCTCCCGAGGCTGAAGGTCTATTTGAATTATTACAAAATCACCTACAATGCTAATTATATAAAAGGAATTATTTCCAAATATTTTTAAATTATAAAAGTAATTTAACTACTTTATGTGCTAAGTAGAAAATAGAAAAAAATGTTTTGACTATAACAAAAACACTTTCTTTGGTATATTTCATTTCGGGTTTTTTTGTATTTTTAAATGTTTTATAATCATAGACTGCATAAAATTCTCTATCCCACATTATATATTTCCTCTATTATTCAATAGTCTTTATAAATTACATTTTTAATTGCTCCCTAGTTTTCCATTGAGCACATATAGCTTGATTTGCTTAATCGTTTTCCTAGTATGGAACACAAATTATTTCTCTTTTTTAATTTTGCAAGTAACACTTCAGTGGGCATGTCAGATTACAGAATTTTTCCTTAGGTTAGAATCTCTCAAGTGACATTACTCGGTCAGAGACTGAAACTTTTGATCACTCCTTACACATGATTTTAACATTTACTGGTAGATCCTTCCTGAAACAATTCTTACTGTGGTGTTGTAATGGCAATTTTCTATTTCCCTTATTTATTAATTGTATTTTTCTCCTTTTTAAAATTTATTCAATCATTTATTCATATCGATATAGGCTTATGGATAATTATTCTCTTCTTTGGGGTATAATTCAATAATATGGTTATTTTGTTACTCAAATTATTCCCAAAAGGGGAGAATTGGCTTAGTATTAAGTAATATTAAGTAATAGGAATAGTAATATTATTAATATTAAGCAATACTATGTCCTTAAATCTATGAAGAGCATACTTGCTTCATATATTTAGGTCTATTTTGATTTCTTTCATCAGTACTGATTAAAAAGCCATGCCGATGAAATATAGCATATAGATCCTGATTATATTTCCTTAGATTTATACCTAGGGATATAAATTTTGACTACTATTATAAATGCTTTTTTTTTGAGGTTTCAATATTTTATTCAAGTTTTACTTTAAGTGATGTTAATTACAGCATTTGAAGGGGAGGATCTAATTCCACACAAAATGGAAGACTCTAAAATGTACCCATTAAACAGCTAAAAAATAAACTGAGTGGCAAGAATATAACAAGTCCAATTTAGATTCTGAGTGTTGTCACAATGTGATTACAGTCACAGAGACTCTTCCCAGCTCAGAGCTGGGACTCTTAGAAGCTATTTCATACTCTGGTGCAAGGGCAGAAAACCACAACATGAGAGGGAATTAAGTCCTGAATTATTGGCTTGATCACATCCACCTTCTCCACCCCAAAATGGCACAAAAGAAACAGCTACCACACCCTGCAGACTACTTTTGATGTAAAAGAGGTGATGGACTGGAGTGGAAACAGTTCAGGAAAATCTGTCTAAAAAAGTCTCTTTCAGATGAGTTTGTACACACCACCCATGAGTCTCTCCTTCCTTTAGGTAGGAAACCCAGTTCAATTCTCAGGAAGTCATAATTTCATTCATGTACTCAATACCAATCAACAAAGTGCCTACAAATCATCAGCTTCCATTTGCAGCCATTTCCAGATAAAAAAGAAACTTGAACCCTCTAGAGGGGCCACCAAGCTCCCCCCAAGTCTACAGCTGAAAGGATTTTTCGTGGAATTGGGTTTCTTCTGTACCTCTGAAAGGGTAACACCTTAAAGCTGAATCATCTTTAACCTGGAGGTCTAACATGATATTTAGCAATACTTGCATCCCAGACATACAATATGAAAAGGTACACTAAATTCTGAAGGTAGCTATGCTCAAAATAGTTTAAAATTAAACGATTGTACAGTATTCATTTATGCCTGAAATTCCAGTCCTAGACCAAGCTTGTGGCCGCCAGCATTGACATTCTTGCCATCCAGCAGAGCTGATAGCATCAGTTTGATACCTGGCTTTAGGGTCTGAGTGTATCCTAAACCTATCAGGCTGGAGTTGTTCACTTTAGCCGAGAAGCAGGCGTCAGGGTCGATCTGATACTTGGCCGCTATTCCAAAGCGAGTGTTATTATTTCCTGCTGTCCAGGCCAGATTGACAGCGGTCTCTAACTTCTTGTTCACCTTCTGATAAATGGAGCCACCAAACTCTGTCCCATCGTTTACGTTAGTGTGGAGCTGGAATTCGTCAGTCTTGTAGCCAACTGCGAAGTTGCTCTGGATCACTCGAGACTTTGCAGTCTCAAAATTCATCTGGTAGCCAGCCAGCCAGCCTTCATAGCCCAGCACCACAGCGCCCCGGACTGAGGGACCGGCAATGTCGAAGTCCACGTCACAGCCCAGACTGATGTGCTCCCGCTTATACCCTGTCTTGATTTTCGCATTTTTTTCCCCTGTGTTTGGGGAGAAGGATGAATCAAAGGTCAGCTTCAGTCCACGTGCAAGCTGATCTTCCACAGTGATCTCTGCGCCTAGTGTGTTGTCAGTGTTCCATTTCTCTGTAAACGTCAGACCATGTTCAGTCCACCTGTACTTGGTTTCCAGACTGCTCGTCACTTTGGTGGTCTCAGTGTTGTCTGAACCTGAGCTTGTAAATTCCAGTCCATTCTCAGATTTTGTTTTCAAGTCAAGCTTTATTGAGTCAAATCCATAACCCTTGGTGAAGACATCCCTGGCAGATTTGCCAAGATCAGCATACGTGGGAGGCACGGCCATCTTCTGCTTCCTGCGCGCTCAGTGCCCGCCGCGGATACGTGTGCTCACGGGGTGTGCGAGCCCGCGTGAGAGCTGCGTGTGCCCGGGCGCAGGAACGAGGCGGTGTGAGGGCTGACGTCTAAATGCTATTTTTTATTTCAAATTCTAATTGCTCTCCTCTGTTATATATAAATGCAATTTATTTTGTTTCTTAACAATAAATTCTCGGAACTTATTAAAATCACCTATTCTTTTTTTTTTTATTTAATTTTATTTTTTCAGTGTTCCAAGATTCATTGTACATGCACCACACCCAGTGCTCCATGCAATATGTGCCCTCCTCAATATCCTCCACCAGGCTCACCCAACCCTCCACCCCCACCCCTCCAAAACCCTAAGTTTGTTTCTCAGAGTCCACAGTCTCTCATGTTTTGTCTCCCCCTCTGATTTCTCCCAATTCACCCTTCATTTCTTTCTCACAATGACCTCCATATTTTTCCTTATGCCCCACATGTAAGTGAAACCATATGATAATTGGCTCTCTCTGCTTGACTTATTTCACTCAGCATAATCTCTTCCAGTCCCGTCCATGTTGATACAAAAGTTGGGTATTCATCCTTTCTGATGGAGGCATAATATTCCAACGTATATATAGTCCATATCTTCTTTATCCATTTGTCTGTTGAAGGGCATCCTGGCTCTTTTCCACAGTTTGGCGATTGTGGCCATTGCTGCTATGAACATTGGGGTACATGTGGCCCTTCTTTTCACTACATCTGTATCTTTGGGGTAAATATCCAATAGTGCAATTGCAGGGTTACAGGGTAGCTCTATTTTTAATTTCTTGAGGAATCTCCACAGTTTTCCAAAGTGGCTGCACCAACTTGCATTCCCACCAACAGTGGAAGAGGGTTCCCCTTTCTCCACATCCTCTCCAACATTTGTTGTTTACTGTCTCATTGATTTTGTCCATTCTAGCTGGAAAGTCACCTATTAATTCTAGGAGGGTTTTGTTTTGGGTTTTTGGGTTTTTTTTAGTTTCTTTGGGATTTTCTATACAGAAAACCACATATAGATTATTTCGTTTCTTCCATTTTAATCTGTATTCCTCTTCTTTCTTTCTTTTTCTTTCTTTCTTTCTTTCTTTTCTTTCTTTCCTTTCTTTCTTTTTCTTTCTTTCTTTCTTCTTTTCTTTTTTCTTTTCTTTTTTTTTTTTTGTCTTATTACACTGACTAGGACTCCAGAGTTCAGGGTTGAGTGGGAGTGATAAGAGAAAACATCCTGGCCTTGAAGTCTTAGGGAGAAAATATTCAATCTTTCCCCATTAAGTATGAATTTAGGCTTAGGATTTTTTTTTTTGCAGTTTACCTTTATCGGGTCTAGAACATTCCTTCTGCTCCCAGTTTGCTCTCTTCATTTCTTTGTGTAGACTCCACTACCATGTTCCTTCTTCCTGAAGAAGTTTTAACATTTCCTATGCCGTGCGTTTGCTGGAAATTAACTCCTCAACTTTTGTTAGGAAAGTCTTTATTTTTCCTTCGTGTTGAAAGATTCTTTTGCTGGATATATTTTTTTCTTTCAGCTCTTTATTTTTTTTTAAATATTTTATTTATTTATTTGAGAGAGAGAGATCACAAGTAGGCAGAGAGGCAGGCAGAGAGAGAGGGGGAAGCAGGCTCCCTGCTGAGCAGAGAGCCCGATGCGGGGCTCGAACCCAGGACCCTGAGATCATGACTTGAGCCGAAGGCAGAGGCTTAACCCACTGAGTCACCCAGGCGCCCATTCTTTCAGCTCTTTAAAGAGGTCACTCCGCTGCAAACTGGTTTGCATGGTTTCTGATAAGAGTTTTGCTCTAATTCTTATCCTCATTTTTCTCTGTGTTGTTTCTCTTTAGCTGCTTTCAAAGGTTTTCTCTTTGTCTTTGGTTTTCAGCAGTTTGAATATGACATGCCTGCATGTGAGCTTTTTTTTCTTTTACATTTATCCTACTTGAACTTTATGAATTTGTGACTTAATCTTGTCATTTATTTGGGGAAATTCTTGGACTCCTTGCCTCAAATATTTTTTCTGCCCTGTTATCTCTCTCCACTCCTTCTAGGAATCTAACTATCCGATGTGTCAGATCATTTGAAATTAGTCTTGGATATTTGAGTTTCCTGTGTCCCTGCAGATGCCTGTCTCTCCTCATATTTTGGGCCAGTATTTTGCTCTGCAACCTCAGCTCCCAGATGGCTCCAAAAAAGTTGTGAATTTGAATCTAATTTGGCTCTTTCATTGTAAGAGTGGGAGTGATGCTCCTTTAAGCTCATTTGTATCCCAGGGCAGAAGCTACAGTCAGAATGCAGTCTTGGAAAATGCTAATTTGGTCATATGCTTTGTTTACAAATGAGGATGCTGAGGTACAGAGAAGGGAAGTAAGTTGCATAACTCAAATTCTCATCACACTGAGATCACTAACTTTTTACCTCTCTGAGCTGTGGTTAAATGCCTGTTTCCCATTGGGGAGGGATTCTGGGCTAGTTTCTCAGGTGATCCAGTTCACAACTTAGAGAAGTTCACGGGGAGGGAAGAGGGTTGCAGGGGCCAATGTGAAGGCATGTAGCCACATAATAGGGTGCCTTTGCTAGGTGCCCAACAGTGAGACATAAGAGTCTAATAGAGAAGACAAGTAAAAAACTAAGGTAGCTTTCTGCCTGGCCAGATGACTCTAAAGATATACCACATCATGTTACTCCCTGTCTTAAACTCTTTATTGGCTTCCTCTAACTCAGAATGTGATCCAACTCTTCAACCCACCTAGAAGTCCCCACAATATCTGGCCTCTGTCTCCTTTTGCCTTCACCCGTGATGTCACAGTGGCGCATTGTATTGGATCACTTGAGCCAAGGTCTGTAGGCCTCACAGTGTTCACATATGCCTTTCCCTTGACCTAGCATGCTCTCCTCCCCAACCCTGCAGATGGCCCCTATTCAGCTTTCAGGTCTCAGTGTAAACGCTTTCCCTAACCACTCATTGCCCCTTGGGTTTTCTCCCTTCCTAACCCTCATCTCAATTTGTAATTATGCATACACATGTCCTTGTTTGCTGTTTGTGGGTCTTTGGGAGCAATCGTGAGGTCTGCTTGGTTCACCTGTGCACCTCTAGACTTCAGTATTGTTAATACTGAACACATTACATTATTCAGTTAATACTGAGTACGTTAATAATACTGATGATTGCAACATTATGTGTTATGTGAGAAGGCAGAATGGTAGCAAAAAATGGATACAGAGTAGATAAATATGCACTGATCTGACTTAGAAGAAGAAGTGGGAAGCTCCAAGGATGGGTCTTGGTGCTGTGCCCCATAGTGGCCTTACTTGCCATCAGTAATTGCTCACCTTTGCACTTGTCCCCCTGGCACCCATGAAACTTCATCTCTCATCGCACAGTTTAAAGGGGGGAACCCCTGTGAGAACTTCCTTCCTCTGATATCACTCATTTTCATGTGTGTGTATACTTTTCGTTTATACCATTTGTAGAGTGTAGAGCACATTTCGCTCTTGCTAGTTATCTAGGTTCTTGTTCCCTTGTTAGTTCACAACTGCTCTGATAGAAGGGGCTTTATTTTTTGTCTTTTATTTGAAACTCTTTCTGGCATGTAATAATTCCTAGTAAGTGGCAATTTCTTTTTTTAGTTTATTTTTTAAAAATTTTTTCCCAAATACTTTTATTTTTTCATTGTTACAAGATTCATTGTTCATGTACCACACCCCGTGCTCCATGCAATACGTGCCCTCCCTCCTCAATACCCACCACCAGGCTCAACCAACCCCCCACCCCTCCCCCCTCCAAAACCTTCCGTTTGTTGCTCAGAGTCCACAGTCTCTCATGGTTCATCTCCCTCTCCGATTTCCCCCAATTCACCCTTCCTTTCCTTCTCACAATGTCTTCCATGTTTTTCCTTATGCTCCACACTTCTTTTTTTAATTTCAATTTTAGTTAATATGCAATGTAATATTGGTTTCTGGAATAGAATTCAGTGATTCATCACTTACATACAACACTTAGTGCTCATCACAAGTGCACTCCTTAATACCCAACAACCATCTAGCCCACCTCCCACCCACTTGCCTCCACAAACCTTCAGTTTGTTCTCTATCGTTAGCAGTCTCTTATGGTTTGTTTCCCTGTCTCCTTCTTTTCTTTCCCCCTTCCCATATGTTCATCTGTTTTCTTTCTTAAATTCCACATATGACTGAGATTGTGTGGTATTTGTTGTTCTCTGACTTATTTCACTTGGCATAATACACTCTAGCTCCATCCATGTCATTGCAAATGGCAAGATTGCATTTTTTGATGTCTGAGTAGTATTCTGTATATATATATATACACAGAATATATATATATAATATATATACAGTACACACACACACACACACACACACACACACACACACACACACATATACATCACATCTTCTTTATTAAATGGCAACTTCTTAAGTGGCTCTGAATCCAGAATTTTGGCAAATACAACTGTGCCCTCCCAGAAAAGCCAAACGAAGCAGCAGATAACTATAGGGCCTTTGAAAATAAAAAGTGCCTGATTTATATAGAAATTCAGCCTGAGCATATAGAATCAGGGCTAATTAAAGGAAGAGGCCATTTGGGATTCTAGATTTTTTTTTTCTTTAAGATCTTATTTTTAAGTAATCTCTGCACCCAGCATGGGGCTTGAACTCACAACCCTGAGATCAAAAGTCACATGCTCCACTAACTGAGCCAGCCAGGAACCCCAGATTCTAGAATATTCTTAAGTAAACATAATAGTAATACTTCCAGGATCATATTGTAACTCCCAATAATTGCCTAAAAGGACCTTACAGGTAGAAGAAATCTTGTCACCTAACAAATGGGTAAAAATTAAGTACATTTAGGTGCAGTGACATAGAAACTTCTTGAGTCCTTGGACAGTGTAGGGAATACAGTCTTTGTAAACTCATCAATGGGAATAACTGACTTAGAAACCCATGCTTTTCAGGGAGTGAAAAGGTAAGTATGATCAGTTCAGATTCAAATGTCAGGGATAGGTGGAGAATGAGGTTGGCTAAGTGAGTGGCTGTGTCTGTAGGTAATACGACACTTGCTCTGAAACTGAGGCAAGCAGGGAGCTTCTGGGGCTCCTCAAACCTCCTCAACTTTTTTCTGCACCGCCACTATATAACTGTCACTGCCTTCTATTCATTAATTCACCTGACAAACATTTACTGAAAACCTTGCCCACGTTGTGCCATACCCTGAGTTGTGACTGAGGGGTCAGCAGATACTCCTTGAGCAGCCAGAGGACAGACCACAGTGGGACTCACCCTCTCTCTCCCCTGAGGCCTCCTGTGAACTGCAGTCTAACTCCAATTACTTGAATAAGAGTTTCCTTTTGTAAAAAAAACAAAAAACAAAAAACACTCCTTTATTCAAGTGGAATAGAAAAATATTTCATTTCTATAGTAAAATAAAATACATTCACTTGAGAGGACCATGTGGTTCTTCTCTCTTATTGCTTTGTTCTATCACATTGATTGATTTGCGAATGTTGAACCACCCTTGCTACCCAGGGATAAATCCCACATGGTCATGATGAATAATCCTTTTAATGTGCTGTTGGATCCTGTTACCTAGGATTTTGTTGAGAATCTTGGCATCCATATTCATCAGGGATATTGGTCTGAAACTCTTTTTTTTTTTTTTTTTTTTTTGTGAAACTCTCCTTTTTGATGTGGTCTTTGCCTGGTTTGGGGATCAGGGTGATGCTGAGGCTTCATAGAAAGTGTCTGGAAGTTTTCCTTCCGTTTTTATTTTTTGAAACAGTTTCAGGAGAATAGGTAATATTTCTTCCTTGAATGTTTGGTAGAATTCCCCAGGGAATCCGTCAGGTCCTGGACTCTTGTTTTTTTGGGAGGTTTTTGATCACTGCTGCAATCTCATTGCTAGATATTGGTCTATTCAGGTTGTCAATTTCTTCCTGTTTCAGTCTTGGAAGTTTATAGGTTTCCAAGAACGCATCCATTTCTTCTAGGTTGTTTAACTTATTGGCATATAGCTGTTGATAATAATTTCTGATTATTATATATATTATATATAATATATTATATTATTATTACATATATATATTCTGATATAATTTCTAATTATTTCTATTTCCTT
>JAPYYM010001517.1:0-13394 GCA_028534135.1 Potos flavus | reverse complement strand
CCACAGTCCCTTCACCCCTTCACCTGCGGGGGATGCAAGGTGGAGATGCTTCCAAAGACCACAAGTGGGGCTGGAATCCGCACCCGAAGAGGCTGCGGCTGGAGAGGAGAGCTGGCAGGCCCCCCTGTCAAAGCCCTGTGAGACCTGCCCAAGATCCGGGGGCCAGTGCAGGGACAACTCCCCTGGAAGAAAGGCCACCAGGCTTTCCTCATGTTCAACACCATCTCTGGGGGTCAGCAGAAGAAAACTCCAGACACTTCCTTGGGTGCAAACTTTTGTGGCTTACCAAGAGGAAGGAGCTAGGTTTGAATCAAGAATTTCACCCTGAAGAGTCTAAAAGGTGAGCCTAAAGTTTAGAAAAACCTGGGCAAATACAAATAGCAAATACTGACCAATATTACATTACAAGGCATGTTTAATGCGTCCCCCTCATTAGACTTGTAGAGTTTAATGCCCTGCCCCAAGCGGCCATGAGCAGCACAGGGGTGTGTCTGCCCAGCATTCCCATCAGTCCCTCACAGTCTGGGGCAGTGGGACGATGTGCAGTCCTGTTGGAATTATGAGGGTGGCGTTTCCCTTGCCCATCAGTCAGAGGCAGTAATTGGTCACTTAAGACGATCAAGTATGGCAGACATTCACTTTTGTTTCTAGGCCTCGTGGCCACTGTTATGGGATGAATCATGTCCCCTGAAATGATAGTTTGAAGTCCCAACCCCTGGTCCCTGGGAATGGGGCCTTATGTAGATATGGGGTCTTTGTGGATGTAAGCAAGTGAGGATGAGGTCATTAGGTCATAATCCAACAGGACTGGTGTCCTTGGAGAAGAGGGATATTGGGACTCAGACACACAGAATGCCGGGACAGCTGAGGCAGACATAGGAGTGGAAGAGCCCCTGGCCAAGGAAGGCCAGGGTTCTATGGCCACGCTGGAAGCTAGGAAGAGGCAAGGAAGCATGCTGCCCTAAAGGGTGGACGGGCTGGCACAGGGACTTTGAACTTCTAGCCTTCAGAGCCGTGAGACAGTAAGTTGCTGCGGTTTCAAGCCACCCGGTTGGCAGTACTTAGTTCCAGCGGCCCCAGCAGACCGACACAGCCACGCTGAGGGGTGTTCCAGGTAGAAGAGCTCTTTGCCTGGTTTTGTTTTTTAGAGTATGTTCTCGTCTTCTGTGCAAATCATCGTGTGGCTTATTACATCATGTAGTAATAAATGAAATTTTAAAATTTTAAAACAATATAAAATAAAATCACCTTGAAGTTAATGCCTAAATTGGAACTCTCTTGTTTGAATGTCAGGATGGATGGCGGCCCAATGCTAGGCAGTGTTCTCAGGGAAGGCTCGAACAGGGTTATGAAGTCTTCTTCAAACTACATTTGTAGAAAGAGAGAGAATTGATATTTGAATAAGTGATATTTACCACGAACACCGTGTACTTCTGGACTGATAAACATTTCTTACCTCCAGCTCACATAAAATACTCAGTCTTCGCTCTTTTGGATTAATTACCCATTTTTCTGAAGAGAAAAGCATCAATTTAGAAAGAAAGTTGAAAACCTTTGTAACGGGGTCTTCTACTATCTCGTTGCCCACTACCCATCTCTCTCTCTCTCTCACACACACACACACACGCATATGCAAACACACACATTTTTACAATGTCCTGAAGCCTTTTCCCCACCTCCTCTAGTAAATTCCTAGGGGAGGGCTTTTTGAGAGGGGCGGACACCGTCGCAGTTAAGGCTGGTTCCCCAATGGCAGTTGGCCTTCACAGGCAGAGGGAAGGACTCCAAACATCCACTTACCTCTTAACTTGGAAGCCAGGTTTTCATGTTCAATTTCTTTAATTACAGAAGGTGCTGCCTTCCCTGTAAAACGAGTATACATTTGTCATCAATCCTGACAAAGTAGGAAAGAAGTTTAATGTAAAAGAAAATATGCCTGTCGGAAAAACAAATACCCTTACCTGTGTTTGTTTTACCTTTTACTTTTTTTTTTTTTTTTTGCCTTTTCCAAATAGATTTTATCGACAGTGGGGAACAGAGGAAAGCCACCACTGAAGGATTATATTTAAAAATGTTCCCTGGGACGCCTGGGTGGCTCCGTGGGTTAAAGCCTCTGCCTTCGGCTCTGGTCATGATCTCAGGGTCCTGGGATCGAGCCCCGCATCGGGCTCTCTGCTCAGCAGGGAGCCTGCTTCCCCCTCTGTCTCTGCCTGCCTCTCTGCCTACTTGTGATGATCTCTCTCTCTCTGTCAAATAAATAAATAAAATCTTTAAAAAAATTCTTTAAAAAAAAAAATATTTCCCTGTTCCTTTCTGGTCCTAGACTACTACAGAGATGCACATTTTATTTGATTATAAACGTTGTTTGCAGATTCTTTTGTTTTCTGCTTTTTTAAAGTACTACTTTGTCTACCTTATGTCTGTTATTCTGTAAAAGACTTTTCAGGCTGAAGGGTGCTAGGGGTTCTCCTCTAAGACACTGAACTCAACCATGAGGATTATTCCCTCCACAGAGTGCACGGCAGTACTGGAAATGGGGAAGGTGACCATCAGCAACTTTGAATAAATGTCTAGAAGATTTAAACAGCTAGAACTGGAATGATGAAAACCAGCCAGATCAACCTACAGTGGGACAGAGGTAAGGGGAGGGGGCTGGCCCGTTTGCTCACAGAGCCAGGGCCAGCAAGGACTGCCGTTGGAGAAAGAAATGGGCTTGAGAAAATGATGCACTTCCTATGTGGAGTATCTGAAAAAAATTTAAATATGTTTTAGGCATTTTGTCCAACAGAGATACCAGCACAGGTATAAAAAAACGAATGCACAAAGATTTTTATTAAGGTATGAGTTGTTAAGGGGAAGAGCTCAAAACATCACACCAAACAAACCAACTCTGAAATATCTAGCAATCAGTTTTATTACATAAGCCACAATAACTGTATATAAGGGAATACTATGCTGTTGTTTCAATGAATTAGATCAATCTTTCATGACATGGAAAGGTGTCCATCATGCTCTGCTAAGTAAAAAGTTAAAGAAGAGATAAAGTTGCCATTACTCATGGGAAATGTTAATCATTTCGCAGACTTTCAACTTACAAACTATTAGAGTTAATAAGAAATTTCAGCAAGGGGGGGTCAGGCACAAGATTAATATATAGAAATCAGTAATTTTCCTATGCATTGACAATAATTAGAAAATAAAACAGGAAAAAAGTGTCCAATTGTTACATCCATATAGAACTATAAAACACTTAGGAATAAACTAGGAAGAGCTGTGTGAGTCCTCTGTGGGGGAAAAAACCCCACAAAACTATGAAAGATCTGAAGGAAATGGAGGGGCACACCTAGGCTCACTAGGTTCCTGCTTGGTTCGGACCGAGCGGCCATCAGATGAGGTGGCCCTGACGCCTTCCTTGGTAGTCTAGGTAAGCAAACCGAAATCTGCCCCAGTCAATTCCTGTAAATGCCTCAAGGTTAAGAACAGCCAATGGGAATAGCCAACTAGGCTTCCCAAATATCTCCAGCCCGTAAGCTCTCCAATCAAAAAATGTCCTTGTTCTGCTCCGGTGTCTTCTCTGTAAGAACCTCTCCCCTTGCTCTTGTCTGGGGAGCGCTCCTAAGTATCTCCTGTTGGGCACTGCTCCATTTCAATCCGTGTTTGCTCAACCTTAGACATCTGAAAATGCCTCGGTTTGTCTTTTAACACTGCTAAGCCAAGGTGACAAATCAACTTGTCAAGTTCCATTGAAAAATCCCATCAGAATTACATGGACTGCACAGATTAATTTGGGAATGATTAACTTCTTTTTAGTATTTGGTCCATTTTTATGTTAGATTTTGTCACTCTTGTGTGCAAACCCTCTAGTGTCTTCCCACTTCATTCCCATTGATAAAGATCTGGTCCTCAGTTGTCCCTTTGACCCTCTCCCCTCAGATTCTCCTCCTACTTACTTTCCTGCAGCCACACCCACTGCCCCCTTATTCTGGGAGCAGGCCTGTGCTAGTCCAATCCGTGTGCCTGAAATCCTCTTTCCCTGAAGATCATTCTGGTTCACCCTCTCACGTCCTTGAGGTCTTTGCTCAAGTATTTTAGTTTCTCACTGAAGATTTCCCTGAGCACCCCATGTAACCTTGCACCCCTCCCACCCAACATCTCCTGTCCCTTCCTCTGCTTTTTCTCCTTAGCATGTCTATTGCCTAATGTACTACATATTTGCTTATTTTGTGTATTATCTATCTCACCACCCCCTATACCTTCCACACTTCAATACCAGATCACTGAGACAGGGTTGTTTTTTTTTTTTTTTTTTTCATTGCCATTTCCCTAGAACAGGGTTTGGACTATGATGGGTGCTTGGCATGTGGTAGGTGCTCAATAAGCCTCTGATGAATAAGTGACATAATATAAAACAAACAGAAAAGTTCAAAGGAAAGGCTATCCATAATTCCTTATACTGGGATAAATTAAAATTTTCATTTTTATATTATATATTTCTTAATGGTTGGCATTTAGAAACAGCATGCGTTTTACTTCTTAATAAAAAATGAAGATATGTATCAAAACATAAGGGCAGATTATTTCTTAATGCGAACATATCGCCTAGCCAAAGCTAAGAAATCAAACTACTCACTCCTCCGCCTTTTGCCAGAAAATTCTTGAAGCCAGCTTTCTTCTGTTTGTACTGATGTCGGAATTCCTGGATACAAAGTGTGATACATAGTCCTGAAGTTTAGACAAAGTGTTAGTTTTGAGTATACCCATATAGTTGTTAGTTCTTCCAAATATAGCACATTTTAACAGTCAAATAATGCAGGTACATAGAAGATCCTGGTTTCTATATTCCTTGAAATATTTTCTTCCATTCTTATATCTCAGTAAAGTCAGGCACAGTGTGTTTTCATCATAGGGAAAGTGCTTCTGAGTCCCAGAGGCTCCCAATACCATATTCACCAATCCCCCTCCCCCAGGGAATAAATTACCACCACTATATCTGTGCGTGTGTATTGGGGGTGACAGTGATGGGAGTGTGTGTTTAAACATTGAACTTAAATGAGACATATTGTTCATTTTATTTATTTAAGTAAATTCTACATCCAACATGGGGCTTGAACTCACAACGCTGAGATAAAGAATGCTATGCTCCTCCGACTGAGCCAGCCAAGTGCCCCAATTAAATACCTTAAAAATAATCCAAACTTTTTTTTTTAAAGGGTTGAGGTTCAATGCTTTGTAATCAAACAATTTATATTCTTTCTACAAGTAGTTCAGTTACTTGAGTTATTATTGACATGATAGGAAGGCAGAAATTTATTGATTTTTGCTAGTTAAAATGACTGTTACTGGTAACAAGTGAATAATAACTACTGCTTCGAGTTAATTTGCTGGATCTTCTAAAGTTATCAAATCTTTTTCAAATAATTGAGACAATTTTAGGTTGTCACTTTTTTTTTTTTTTAAACCATTCTTAGTTCTCTTTATGTCTCTACCTTCCTTTTTTGATACTTGGTTCCTTGGCACATTGCATAGTGGGGGGTTTTAATCGTGAAATGACTGTGTCTTATAATAAGTGAAGAATAACTCTGCCAAAGCCACCTGTACAAATCTCTGGTGGAGTCCTATTTATCTCACCTCCCAAATAAACAAGTTATAGGGACGAAGGGTAAAAGCATATTTATATTTTATTTATTTATTTATTTATTTATTTATTTATTTATTTATGAGTGAGTGAGTGAGTGAGTGAGTGAGTGAGAGAGAGTACACAAGCAGGTGGAGCGGCAGGCAGAGGGAGAGGGAGAAGCAGGCTCCCCACTGAGCAAGACCCCGACATGGGACTTAGTCCCAGGACCCTGGGATCATGACCTGGGCCAAAGGCAGATGCTTAACCGACTAAGCCACCCGGGTGTCCCAAGGGTAAAGGCATATTAAAGAGCAATCCCTAGACAACATTGAATGTTTGGCGCTTTTTTCCCCAATTCAATGGTTAGCAAAATCAGTACGTTATTCACCAAGCTCTCTTTGCCTTCCTGAAACTAACACCAAAGATCGTTTCTTAAATTCTGTGTAAAGATGGCAGGTGACTGAGGATAACAAAATTAACATTTATTGAGAACTTACTATGTAGTAGTACTTTCACAATAGTTGCCTTACTCACGTTATTTAATTCAAATTAACAAAAGCTAATCAAGGCATGTATTAATATTCCCTTTCTCCAGTCAAGGAAACTGAGCTCTAGGGAACTTCGTAAACATTGCAAGGGGCAGATGGAGATGGGACCCGGACCTGCTGGGCTTCAAAACCTGTGTTTCTCCATATTCATCTGCCACCTACGGTTGGCCCCATTTTCAACCAGAATAGTAATAGGGCAATTAAAAATAGGAGGTGAGCCAATATTGGTTGCATTTTTATGACTTCTTAAGGACAGATTTCCTTAAAAACACAATCTCTTGAAATTCACCAGAGAATGCTTGGAAATATAAAAGAAGTATCTTCTTAGGAAGATTTATGAGGGGAAATTATGAATTTGATCCTCATATAACAGGAAGTTCAGGTCAAGATGGCAGTTGAACACCCAGTTCCCTTCCTTTCCAAGATCCTACTGAAATAACAAACACAAACAAACAAAGAAATATAAAAATAGCCCTGGAGGGGCGCCTGAGTGCCTCAATCTGTTAAGGTCACAAGGTCCTGGGATCGAGCCCCAGGGCACCCCCTGCCTCCGGCATCGGGCTCCCTGCTCAGCAGAGAGCCTGCTTCTCCCTCTCCCTCTATCTCCCAGCTTGTGTGCTCACTTTCTCTCTGTCAAATAAATAAATAAAATCTTAAAAAAAATAGCCCTGGAAAATAAGAAACGTCATCGGTAGACATGTTGAAGTCCTTAAAGAACAAAAATAAGTGGATTTTGTCTGATGGAAAACCAGAGTGGAGAGCACCACAGCTCCAGACAAAAGAATAAGTAAAGTTCTTCTGGGAAGTTCTTAGCTCAGACTCAACCAAATGCAGCGAAGAGGGAGCTGGGGACTGCCATCGGAAGAGTTCAAGAAGTCAAGTCAAAGCAGCTGGCCAGCCAGGCAGCCGGGCCCCTTCTTCTCCCCTTATACAGGGAAGTTGTTTTTATTTCCAGATGAAGCCCAAAGAACTGCTTCCTACAAAGAGTGGGCAGCCTCTCTGGGGAGATTTTGGGTCTGAAAGTGAAGAGAAGCAGAGCACAGTGTGAGGTTGCCCAATAGGCCTGGATGAGAAAGGAGGAAGGGACATCCCACCCAGAAATGAAATGCATGAAGAACTCCAACACACAGCAATGCGTCCTTATCCTAACTCTAAATAGTGGGGCATCCAGCTTGTCTGCTTCCTGCCGACATTCCACGAGAGGCTGGCTCTGACATGCCCCATCCACCCATGCAGGACTCACAGCCAACCTTCCAGGCGAGCGCTGTAAGGAACTACTCAGCTGCAGAAGACTCCATTCTGGCTGCCTACCGGCCATTCATTTATAAATACAAATTGATAACCCAGGCTTATCAGTCACCTAAGGACAATCAGTAGTATGGAAGAGAAGCACCATGATAAACAGAACTAATCTTGAAAAGAAAGAACTTCAAAGAACAAAAAAGAACTTAAGTGTAAGGGTACTCTCAAAAAAGATTTAAAAGCAAAAAAAAAAAAAAAGATTTAAAAGCAACAACTATTTGAACAGCAACACAGAGCAAGATTTGGTTCTTGGAAATGACAAATATGAATAACGAAATAAAAATTTTCGTTCAAGGGCTGCATATTATCTTATAAACACCTCAAATCTTGAAGCTATCCGAGAGGGCCAACAGCTATCCAGTAGGAGTTCTAAAGGAAAGAACAGAGACACATGAAGGAAGGAATCACATGTCACTAGTATCTGAGAATCAGAACGATCAGCAATACTGGGTACTAGAAAACAAAGAAACAATATTTTCAGAGCTCTGAGGAAAAGGGTTTTAAATGTATTCTTTTATGTCAGGTTATATTATTAATTAAGTATGAGGGTAACATGAAGAAATCTCCAGACAGGCAAGAGCTCAGAAGTCTGACTACCCGTGAGATCTGTATGAGATAATTACCTGAGGAGTTTCTCTAGCCAAGAGGAAAGGAATAGAAGCAAACAAGCAATATGGGAGTCAAGAAAGTGTGGCCACTGCACCCAACTCAGGAAAGCTGAAGACAATTAAAAGCAACTGAGAGTTGAAAAGTTCTCCTTTTAGGAGCCAAGTTTTACTGGCATAGGATTTTGTGTGTGTGGTTTGTGTGTGTGTGTGTGTGTCTGTGTGTGTGTATGCACTAATCCAATCATATTATTGGGTTCTTAGCATGAAATTATATTGTTGATTGGTTTTCGATTTTTAGAATTAACCTGTACTGAGTTAATTATGATTATAAAACATAATATGAACATAACAACACTTGGCAAAGTAAAATGACTTTATATGACTATATATTACACGTTAATATAGTTTGTTATAAAATGTATATAATTTATTGTTAATTGGGGGAGGAAGGGGTGAGAGGAGAGATAGAAGAAAGTAGAAGTGAATTAGTGTGTTAACTTTTCATAATAAGAGTTAATAGGTAGGGTGCCTGGGTGGCTCAGTTGGTTAAGCAACTGCCTGTGGCTCAGGTCATGGTCCTGGAGTCCCGGGATTGAGTCCTGCATCGGTCTCCCAGCTCTGCTGGGAGTCTGCTTCTCCCTCTGACCTTCTCTCCTCTCATGCTCTCTCTCTCTCAAATAAATAAGTAAAATCTTAAGAAAAAAAAGGAGTTAATAGGTAGTCGCTTAAGTTGATAAATCAGGCAGTAGAGATTTAAATACCTTAAAGTCCTAATGTCTAGAAAAACTAAAAATAACATAACTACCAAAAATGAAGAGGAAGGAAATAGTATGAATTATATTCCTCATCTTTCATGGGTGGGAAGCCCGTAATTATATCAAAAATGGATAAATCAGGGAATGAAAATATGCTATTTAAAATCACATTGAAGGGGCGCCTGGCTGGCCAAAGTCAGTATAGCATGCAACTCTTGATCTTGGGGTTGTGTGAAGAGATTACTTAAAAACAAAATCTTTAAAAAAATAAATACAAATAAAATTATATTAGAAACAAACTGTTAACAATATGTTAACTGGTGAGTGTGAGTGTGGGGATGAAGAAGGGCATGGAGATTTTTTATTTTAGACCTTTGTATACTTTAATATTTAACCATGTACACATTTTTTTCTTAAAAAGTTGAGTTAAAAGGATAAATAAAAACATAAAAGTGGCACAGAACAATCCTTCTGAGGCTTAGGAATTTAAAAGTTGCTTGTAAAAGCAAAGTTTAGGTGAACAGTAATTCAAGACTGTGGACTCAGGTTTGGTGTGAGATTTCTGGGAAGATTTATAAAGATGTTCCAAAAGGTATCTCTCTGGTATCTTCCTGTGCTTGAAGGCTAATAGCAATAACAATAATAAGAAAAAGAGAGAGGGGAAAAAAGGCCATAATTTCCAGTCTCCTTCAGAGAAGGTAGGTCTGTAATAACGGTCTCATTTAGCCAATAGAGACCTATGTCCTAAACATTCAGAGCCCTTGCTATTGTCTACCTGGCAGAGTGTTACTATTTCATGTTATATGAAGTGGACATGCCATCTCTGCAGGTAGATGGACAGGGACTTTGTCTCTATCTCCAAAGTGTCTAACAGTATGATTTTTTTTAAAAAACCTTTTGAATAAATTACTTGTAAGTGCCCTGGATTATTTTACTCTATTTCCAGACATGTTTATCCAAGAGGTAAACACCATCAGCTTCCAAAAATAATATGAAAACAAAGCATTTCTTACCTATCTAAATTCATTCCAGACAAGTCTTTCCTAAATGTCTGAAATATTTTAGGAAAACCTGTTGAATGAAACATTAAACAATTTAGCCACTCTTTCTAAATCAGTGAGTCTCAGAAGGACGATTTCTGTCCCCACCCCCTCCCCCAGGAGACCTTTGGCAACATCTAAAGACATTTTTTGATTATCAGAGAGTGGGGGCGAAGGGCATAGTCCCCGCTAGAGGCCAGGGATGCTACTAAACATTTATAATGCAGAGGACAGCACCCCCCCACCCCCACGCCAACAAAGAAGGATCCTGGCAGAAATGGCAACACTGGGAGGTTGAGAATCCTTCTTTAAATAACTGCCCTGCCTCTCTTTTTAAGGAAGTGACTAGTGTGGTTTTAGCGCAGGAACTTAAACACAAAAGTAGGTTTTTTGGAGGACGGTCTTAGTAGCACAACACTCTAAAGGCACTACTCTTCCAGGAGTGGAACGTTTCTGTGTGTGTGTGTGTGTGTAAAAGACGTGGGGGGGATGGGGGAATCAAGGGTTGCGGGGTGATAGAAAGAGGGAGGGAGAGGGAGGGAGGGAGAGAGGAAACAAAATCACTGCCTGAATGCACAGAGGAATACTACTACATGCGCTCCATGTGCTACCACCCAAACTTCCAGTTTCACCAAGCGTTTCAACGATGTCCTAAATTGTGAGCCATCACAAAGGCTCGGGCAAGATTTTAGTGCCTCTGACAGAAGGGCCTGAGATAGACCGGGTTGTGTGTGGAGTGGTCCATGTATTTAGAAACCACACGCGCAAGGAGACCAAGGCTCTGGAGTCGGGGGACCGGCAGCCCCGAGGGCCCGGGAAGCCTTAGAGGACGGGGCGGGCAGGGGTTGTACTTTTCTGGGAGGAGGTGCTCCACTGTGAGCTCCAGCTCGGGGTCTCGCTCCACGACGGGCTCGACGTCTGGCTGAGCGGCGGGGTCGGGCTCAGGCTGGGGCTGATGATGCTGGTTAAGCGGGGAAGGTAGGCCTCTGAACTTTCGCCATTGCTGTCACCGAGCTCCACAGCCTTCCAGAAGTACTCATCGCTGAACGTCCCGTGGACCTCCACGGTCTTCTCCTCCGCGTCCGCGGCCTCCACCTCCTCCTCTTCCTCCTCCTCCACCGCCTCTTCCTCCTCCACCTCCTCCACCTCTACCAACACTTCTTCTTCCTCCTCCTCCTCCTCCTCTTCCTCTTGCCGGCCCTCCTCCTTCTCGGGCTTTCTGAAGCTGCGATGCGAGTACAAGTTGGCCATGGCTGGCGGGAAGCGGGGCGGCCGCTGGCGCAGAGGCCGGCGCGGCCGCGGGGCGGAGCGCGGGAGCGTGCGAGCTATTGTGCGTCTGTCTCCCTGGGCAACCGCCCGCCGCGCGCCTCAGAGCCCCGGGGATTTAAAGCGGCAGGACCCGCGGGGCGGGGAGAGGGGCGGCAGGGCCGTGAGCTGCTAAGGAGCCAGGACCTCGGGCAAGCTTCTTTCTCACCTTCTCTCTCCTCACAGCCTGTGGCGAACTGACCTCCTTTTCCTCTCAGCTCCTTTGAAGCGTGTTTGTTTGTTTGTTTGTTTGTTTGAGTGGGGTAGGGGGAGTCGCTACTAGTGACACCGTGAATCCACTTGGTATCGTTGAGGCTGGACTTCGGTTTTTGAGTAGACACCTGCTTGTTGGAACTTAACGGTAAAACTTTATTACAAAAAGGCACCGGCCTTTGGGTCACAGTTTGCTGCTTTGATTTTTTAATTGATTTTTATCTCGGTTAATGAGATTTTGGGTGCCCCTTAAATTTTGTGCCCGCGATGGGTGCTTCGCTCTAGACCTAGTCATGCTTGTTGCAAAACCTGAGGCATCTGGCTACTCTCAGTACTACCTGTGTCTTTTCGGGGGCTTTGTTTTCAGTTCATCGTATTTTTTTGTAAAATATTTGTATACACACAACGAGGTAGACAGAATGATAGGTAATGGACATTGTTTACTTACCACCCAGACTGGAACATACATCTTCTCTGTAGAGTTCAGCATCCTTTGAAAGGCCTCTCAAGTCTGAGAAACGTTCCTGGTGAGAGGAATTGTGTTTTTGCTGTTTGGCTTCACCTGTAAGGTAAAGGAAGCAATTTGAGATTCTCCGTGGCTGAGGACACCTGGGTGTGGTGAAAAGGGCCTGGACTGACCCTTATATTAAGTGAACAGGGTTGGGTCTAGAAGTGTCCTTGTATGATCTCTATTAAATCACTTGACTTCGTTCAGCTTCAGTTTTCCTGGGGGTAAATTGGGAATAATAACACTTTACCTCTAAGATGTTTGTGGATATCTGTGAATGTGAAATGACAGCCTATAACCGTTGGAGCCTTTCAGCCAAAGACCATCGTAGGAACACACATGTAGTTAAAATACGTCATCACTGATTACAGCAAGGTGTCTTAGTAAGAGCATGGTAGGGTTTAGCCTTCGGTTAGATGATTTGGGAGAAGGTCTAAGCAAGCAGGATTTTGCTCTGAATTGGATGCTGTCAGAAAGTGGGGGCTGTTCTATGATGGAGTATTTTGTGGTGGCTCAGTGACTTTATTTTTATTAGACAAAACTATGAAGTTGTTTTGTCTTATTTCATTTTGTCATGGTGTCAGAGTAACCTTGTGTTTTTCTTAGTTTGGGCGGCTATATCAAAATATCATAAACAGGGTGGTTTATAAATGGCAGAAATTTATTCTCACGGTTCTAGAGTCTGGGAAGAACACGATCAGGCAGACTTGATGTCTAGTAAGAACCCGCTTCCGGGTTCATAGGCCTCTGTCTTTTGGCCCTGTCCTCATGTGGCAGAAGCAACAAGGGAACTCCTTGGGGCCTTTTTTATAAGAGCACTAATCCCATTCATGAGGACTCTCCCCTTAGGACCTAATCACCTTCCAAAGGCTCCACCTCCAAGTACCATAACCATGGAAATCAGGTTTCAGCTCAAGAGTTTTAAGAGGACACATTTAGTCCATAGCATCTTGTCTGAGGTTGTTATTCTGCCAGAATGTTTCTGTCCAACAGGAAGACAAAATGGCCTGGCTGTGTCAGACCAGCTTGTAATAATCATGAGCTCTAGCTGTGAATATTAGGTCAGTTCCTGGCATCAGGGACTCCCATTTATGAGCTTTCCAGCCCAGAAGACTTGTACTTACAGGGCTCTCAAGGGAGCCAGAAAGTGAGAAGTTAGGTATCTGGAATCACAAGCAATATGACCGTGAAATATTTAATGAGCACTAGCTCCTAGTGCTGGGTGCTGGGCCATGGCCTCGAAGAAGAGAGGCACGGTCCACACCCTCACTACGCAATGACAGCACCCGTGCCTTGGCAGGAGTCTGGCAAGCTATGGGGCACTGGGGCAGGACAGGGAAGGTGAAGGCACAAAACTGCCCATGTACTCTGGAAAATCAGAGGGAAAGATACTTAGAATATTGGGGGAAGAAGGAGAGTTCTCATAGGCTAGCGAAGCAGTCGGTACAGCTGAGAGAAGATAGTTGAGCTGTTCTGGAAGGAAGAGTAAAATGTGGGC
>JAPYYM010001516.1:0-13395 GCA_028534135.1 Potos flavus | reverse complement strand
CTCTGGGTTTTTCCTCTGTTGGGTGTTCCTCCTCCTAGTCATTTTGATGAGAAGTGGATGAGAGGATGTATAGCTGAATATATCACCCACGATCCAGGCATGGTGCACCCTGGAAGGTTTTGAAGCAATTGGAATTCACCACCAAAAAGAAAGAATAAAGATAAGAAAAGAGAGACAGAGAAATAGAAAAAAGAGAGATCCCAGCCAGAATGGACCCCAAAATAAGATTTATAAGGTATATAAACAAACACAAACAAACATAAAGACCGACAAAAGTATATGACAAGAAATAAAAGAACCTAGTCAGAATGAACCTCAAGAATAAGGTTTATATAATACCAGAACAAGGGGCACCTGGGTGGCTCAGTGGGTTAAAGCCTCTGCCTTCGGCTTAGGTCATGATCTCAGGGTCCTGGGATTGAGCCCCACATCGGGCTCTCAGCTCCGTAGGTAGCCTTCTTCCCCCTCTCTCTCTGCCTGCCTCTCTGCCTACTTGTGATCCCTCTCTCTCTGCCAAATAAAAAAAAAAAAAACACTAAAAAAAATCTAAAAAAATATAATAATAATAATACCTGAACAAAAGTAGATACATAGAAACACTGACAGACGGATAAGATGGGAGGAGGGTGGTTATAACTCTTTCATATGTTGTATTAAGCCTCTAGCTGTAATGTTAAGTAGTTTAAAAATTTTTTTTTAAGAAAAACCAAGAAACATGAGAATGAGTGAAAAAAATAGAAAAGAAAGAAAGAAAAAACTTGTATTTATGAAATATATAGGTTTGTGGGTATTATTGGGAGCTTAATATATTGATTTCCCCTACTGTTGGGGTTTTATATTTTTATGGGGGTCCTGTGGTTATTGTCTTCTTGGTTTGGGGTTGTCTTCTGGGGGAGGGGCCTGTTGCATTGTTTTCCAGTCAATCTTGCTTGACAATCGAGGGGCTGTGCTCTGTGGAAAACAGTTTTTCAGGCTTCTGCTCTCTGGAGGATTTCGCTCTTTTGCAGTTTTTTCGCCTTTTCAGAGAGTCCAAGCAAGGAGTCTGCCCATACCCAGACCTCGGCATCACAGAGAAGCCTTAGTCTACTCCCCTCTGGGTGGTCCAGAATTGTGTCTCCCCTCTGCACGCTCCGCTCACACCGCAGCCGGCCACAGGCGGTGCGCACCCCCAGCCACCGTCCCAGTGGCCCCTTGAGGCCCTCAGTAATCTCTGCACCCTTGCGCGACCAAAGCCTCAAGGTCTAGGAAACTGGTTTCTGGTGGCTGCTGTCGCCAGGACTGCTGTCTGGGCTCCTGGTCCACGAGGGGTGCGCTCAGATTCCTGCCTCAAGCGGATGGGCGGTGGCGGCAGCCGGGCAGCTGGAAGCACCCAGACCCTGCGGCAGGTGGCGGATGTCCCGCGGTCCTAGAGATCCCCTGCTATGGCTCGCAGCCCTTCTCTCAGGGGCTTGGGGGGAGTGCACCCAGCCCACAGAGTGCTGCACTTAGAGAAAAGCTGCAGGCTCATGAACCACGCCAGGCTCTCTAAGGTGCTTGCAGGAGTGCGCTCTGCCCTCTAAATGGTGCAAGGGGCGGAAAGCTGCAGGTTCATGAACCACAGACTGGATCCCCCGCCAGTGTCTCTTTGATGCGGTTGGTGCCTTTCCTGGGGACGTGGGCTTAGGCCCGTGCCCGTGACCACCCACTTCCACTGGTTGCTCCTTAAGTTCTTTTGCTCTTTTTAAGTGTTTTTAACGGGCTCTAAGTTAATGCTGGTCCCCAACCACAGGGCACTTTCCTTTGGGATATCACTGTCCTTGGGTCGCTTCTGGTGGCTCCCTCCCCCTTCTGTTTATCCTCAGATACAGGTTCGTGTGTTCCCACTCTGCTTTACTTCTCCGCTGCTGCCTTCTGCTCCTGTAGAGATCCAGAACTGAAAAATCTTACTTCTCAGGCTGATCTCATGGTGTTCGGTGTGTTCTGGTAGATATCCAGCTCACTTTAGGGGACCGGTTGTAACAGCGTCTCCTACTTCGCCATCTTGCCAGAATATCTAAATAGACTATTTTTAGAGCAGTTTTAGATTCGTAGCAAAATTGAGAGGAAGGTACAGAGATTTCCCAAATACCTCATGCCCCCACAAATGCACGGCCTCCTTCGTTATCAACATCCCCCACCAGAATGGTTCATTTATTACAACAGATGAGCCTACATTAACACATTATTATCACTCAATTTCCGTATTTTACATTACAGCTCACTCTTGTACATTCTACGGTTTGGACAAATGTATAATGCCATACATCTACCATTATAGTATCATACAGAGTAGTTTCATTGTCCTAAAAATCCTCTGTGCTACACCTAATTATCTCTCCTTCCCCACCTACCCCTGGAAACCACTGATCCTTTTACTGTTTCTATAGTTTTGCCTTTTCTAGAATCTCATACATGTAGTTGGAATCATACAGTATGTAGTCTTTTCAGATTAGTTTCTTTCACTTCGGTAACATGCATTTAAGTTTCCTTCATGTCTTTTCATGGCTTGATAGTTCATTTCTTTTTAGTGCTAAATAATATTCCATTGTCTGGATGTACCAGTTTATTTAGGGCATCTTGACTGCTTCCAGGTTTAACAATTATGAATAAAGTCGCTATGAACATCGATGTGCAGGTTTTTGTGTGGACATAAGTTTTCAACACCTTTGGATAAATATGATTAATGGATTGTATGGTTAAAGGTATGTTTAGTTTTGTAAGAAACGGTCAAATTGCCTTCCAAAGTGACTGTACCATTTTGCATTCCCACCAGCAATGAATGGGAGTTCCTGCTGTGCCACATCCTTGCCAGCATTTGATGTTATCCACATTCTGGATTTTGACCATTCTAATAGGTATGTAGTGGTATCTCATTGTTGCTTTAATTTGCATTTCCTTGCTGACATAGGATGAGGAGTACCTTTTCATGTTCTTATTTGCCATCTGGCCCATTTGTTACCTTTTTTATTGAGCACAGGAGGCCATTCTGATGCAGCAGATCCTTGGCCCAGTCTTTGAGAAATAGTGCCATAGCAACCACAGAACTCACATATGGGGTGAACTAAAGTCTTCTCAATGAGTTGAAGTCAGATTCAGGATCTATGAGAGGGGAATCCATACCATTCAGCCTCAAATTCAACCTCAAAAGAGCCCTGAAGTTCAGCTCCTGTTCACTGGAGAGCTCCTGTTCACACAAGAAAGAGGTCCCTCCACAAATATTCATATTTCGGTCCTTTTGAGCTTGAGGCTATCTATATCATTTTTTAATAACTATAGTGGAACTACAATAAATGTCATTGCTAGTCACTCAGAGTTATGCACAGATGGAAAGCTGGATTTATGAGCACAAAACAATTGGCTGCCCAGGTGATGACTTAAGAATGTTTTATGTAGGGGCACCTGGGTGGCTCAGTCAGTTAAGCGTCTGCCTTCAGCTCAGGTCATGATCCCGGGGTCCTGGGATCGAGCCCTGCATCAGGCTCTCTGCTCAGTAGTGAGCTTGCTTCTCTCTCTCCCTCTGCCTGCCACTCCACCTGTTTGTGCTCTCTCTCTGTCTGTCAAATAAATAAATAAAATCTTTTTAAAAAAATGTTTTATCTACTTCAATTTATATGGTGACACTTTTCTTCTCAAAGAAAAACATGAGCTATCCTTTAAATAATAATTCATACCATTTTATACAATTCTATGTATTGTATATACTATGTGTTATATAGATTACTTGTACAATACATGAGTATTGTAACTTAACTGGTTTGTCAATTATCTTTATTTCTTGTAGTCTATTTAGCCATTAGTTGTCTTTTGCCACTTATTTTTCATTTACTTCTTTTGTTATTTTTAGATGTGATTCAGGTAAAGTAGAAGTGCAGATACATGTGCAGCATTCATATATTTTTCTTATACCACATTTATTATTCTTTTCATCAGCTTTGCAACATTTTTCAAATCCATCAATATTGTTTCATTTGCAATTTAAAAAGTTTAAATTACTCAAGAATTTTCTAAATTTGTATTTTATTCAAGAAATACAACATAATCTTTGTTACATAACAGATGGGTGAGAACTTAGGCACTGCATTTTCACAAAATTATGTCCTATTGTAAGATACATCTCCTGATATGTAGTGCTTACTATGTAAGGTACTATTCTAAATGCAGTATAAACATAACTAATTTGATCTTCAAACAAGACTGTAAGGGAAGTGCTATTCTCACTGTGCATGCTTATTCTCAATATTGCTGACAAAGTTATACTTCTGACCCTAATTGAAATTCATCATGACTTGCAATTTTTTTTCCTACCTAGATTCTAAGGAAATCTGAATTCTCTGTGGCTTCTTCAGTGCTCTCAGAAGAGAGTTTTCCCTACATATTATAATGCTCCAGGTCAGTCCCTGCAACTTCAAGGTATCTTGATAGTTCCTGCTGGAACTGGGGTTCTTGCTTGCACCTTACCCTTCTTGACATGTTTCCCAGCCTTTGCATAACAAACCCTGTCTTTTGTTTGTCTACTCTAGCCTCTACCTGCTTCCTGAGGCATTACTTGCTTCTACTTTCTGAGCAATGCCTGTTGTCTGCATTCCCTCTGAACACTGCATATTTCACCTTCACCCCATCCTTAATTGGGCCACTGGATTGGACATCCTAGAGACTATTGTCTTCTTGATCTACTTCAGAGTTTAGCAGGCACTTTAATTGCTGAAAATAACCCCACAACTGGGCCAGTTTCTTCTGACCCAGTTCTGACTTTCTACTTCCATTTGTTGGGTTTGGGTGCTTAACATATGTAGTACAAAAATCTACCTAAGCTTTGACACTTTTGTGTCAAAAGTAGACATTCTTCTGATTCAGAAATGATAAAGGCTCTGAGAAATTCGTTTTCAGTAATGTGACTAAAAACATAAATCTGTCATGTTATTTAAGGAAGAAAATGTAACAGAATCCCCATAGGGAGTTTAACATTCTTCCTCCAAGCTTCCTGCTTCACAGTTGTCTCCTACTTCTTTACATTTGGTCTACTATTTCAGTTTATATAGAGAGCCATCTATTTAGAGGATGTAAGGGTTTTGTTCCCCCAGATAATGCTTCTATACTTCAAGTTGGCCAAGTGAACACATCTATACAACCATCCTAAATTTATTTTCCCTCAAATTTGCTTTTCTCTTAAGTCTGGCATTCTCAATGTAAGGAAAAATGAGTGCTTAGCTTTAAAGAATTCTGCCTCATATTCAAGATCCTATATCATCACTAGAATTAGTTCACCAGTGACTACACGTAATACTCTTGAATTCCATAATATTTATAACCTGCTAGTTTTGTCTCAAAAATCACCGAATCAACCTCTTCGAATTGTAAATTTTTTGTTTTTGCTTTTGTGTCAGACAGAGTACCCTTATAAAAATCCCTAGAAAGGTTTAAAATGCTTAATGAGGGACCTTATTGACCCAAATATACACTAACTTGAAAAGTCTTCAGTTTTAAATCCACTTTCATTCATCTGTTATTCAACACTTAATGAGTGCTGAGTATATGCCACGCACAGTTCTAGGTATGACAGAGAACAAAACAAAGATTTCTGCCCTCGTGGAGTTTACATCCTAAATGGCAATAAACACTAAACATAACGAGTAAATTATACACTTAGAAGATGTTAAGGTCTACAGAATAAAGAAAAAAAGTGGAATAGAAGAGACCAGAGTATAGTGAGGGAGATATAGCTTGCTATTTTAAAGAGGTTCAGAAGGGGCTTCATTAAAAAGATGATATTTGAAGAAAGACTCAAAGGAAGTTATGGAGAGAAGCATGTCCCAGAAATAGACACATGGTCTGGTGGGTGAGAAGTGGGTGAAATGAGATGAGTTAGGTATAGAATAGGTCAGATATGGGGGGACAGGGATGAATCTACAACAGCCCTATTAGCTTTGGCTCAAAAATGAGAAACAGATTTTTACTACTTTGAGTAGGGATTTATTCTTCTCTATATTCTCAGTAAGATTTTACTTTTTAATATTTATAAAAACTTGAAACATATTTTTATCAACTATATTGATATATAAACTGTACGAGTCAATGAATTTTGATAAATTACACCTGTTAACTCACCACCACATGCAAGTTACAGAACATTTCCATCATCCCTATGAGTCTCCCTATAATGCTTTGCAGTCCATCCCTCTCTTCACTGCCAGCCCCAGTCAACTACCAGTCTGCTTTGTGTCACTATAAATTGGTTTGCATTTTCTAGAATTTTTATATAAATTGAATCATACAATGTATACTATTTTATGTCTGGCTAAACATGATGCTTTTTTTTTTTTTTTAGAAGAAAGGGCAGAGGGAGAAGGAGAGAGAGAATCTCAAGCAGACATCACGTTGAGTGTAGAGCACAAAGCAGGGCTTGATCTCACAGCCCTGAGATCGTGACTTGAGCCGAAACCAAGAGTCAGATGCTCAACTGAATCAAACAGGCACCCCAACACAATGCTTTTCAAATTCATCCATGCTAATGTATATATAAGTATTTTTCATTCCTTTTCATTGCTGTGCATTCCAATGTATAAATATACCTTATTGACTTCCAGGGAAGATGGTGGACTAGGATGACCCTAGACTCACCTTATCCCACAGATAAAACTAAAGAACACTTAGAGCAGTATAAATAACTCCAAAAAATGACCAGAAAACTGGCAGAATAAACTCCACAACTAAATATAGAGAAGAGGCCACACTGAAAAGGGTAGGAAAGGCAGAGACATCGATGGTCAGGAGCTAAATGTGGTGGATGGGGGAGGGGGAAACCGCAGGCATGAAAGAGAGTTCTTTTTTTTTTTCCCCAAATACTTTTATTTTTTGTGTTACAAGACTCATTGTTCATGTACCACACCCAGTGCTCCATGCAATACATGCCTTCCTCAATACCCACCACCAGGCTCACCCAACCCCCCACCCCTACCCCTCCAAAACCCTCAATCTGTTGCTCAGAGTGCACAGTCTCTCAGAGACTTCTTACAACCAGTGGGACTTAAAACCTGAAATTAAAAAAAAAAAAAGAATCAGCTGGTTCCGCTCTGGGAGAGCAAGGAGGGTAAGAGGAAACTGAGTCCCCACCCTTAAAGAAACAGTACAGCAAACAGTCCCTGGAGATAGAGCACAGAAGCAGTGATTTGAAAGGTGCCTGGGGCATAAGGGTGGGAGAGTTATTTAGTCATCTCAGAGAGTGTCTAGAGGCCAGAAATTACTGAGGAAGTCCTCTAGGAGCAAAAGAACTGACAGGCACCATTTCCCTCCCCCTGTCTCCTACCTAACTTCCTAACACTGACACCCTGCCCCTGCCAGCCACCCTCAGTCCATTGTGGCAGGCGACCCTCCCTCAGAGGAACCAGGAGTGCAAAGATTACTAGCACTGCCACTGTGTCACTCTGCTGCCGGCACTGTGCTGGAGACTAACGGACCCTTCGGTGCCAGTGCTGCAGGGCCCCTCCCATGGCCCACAAAGCTTGCTGGCATCAACACCCCACCCACAACACCACCCTTGCCCTATGCTTCATGGGAACCACCCCCCCCCAATATGCTCTTGGTGAAAGCCCATACAGAGCAATGCTGCAGGTCTGGTAGTGTGCAAGCAACCCCTACAGAGTGACTCACCACTCCAGAGTGATTCCTGCCCCAGAGAGGGGGAAAGATAATCACACACACCTGTCAGATAGAGGCCTCAGCAGTGGGCTGGAGGCAGACAACTGGTCCATCTGCAGGCCCCACCCACCAATGAAAGCTCCTCAGGGTACAATATATGGAAAATACCCTGCAGTTTGGTGTTACTGCATCTTGGGCAAACACCTGGTATGACATAACTTAAGCCCAAGCGGTCCCCAGACTGGTCCATAATACCACAGGGGAACTATTCTAGATGACCACACTGAAGGAAAAAGCAGCTTGGCCACAATAGCAGGGCACATGCAACACACAGGAGAACTTCCTGAAGCACCAGGTTCTGATGAACATGAGATACTACACAGCAGGGCACTACAGGACCTCATCTTCATAAGGTCACTACTTTCTAGTGTAGGAGACATAGCTCACTGTCCTAACACACAGAAACAGACACAGAATGTTAGACAAAATGAGGATACAGAGGAACATGTCCCAAATGAAAGAACAGGACAAAACCACAGCAAAAGACCTAAGCAAACAGATATAAGTAATATGCCTAACAGAGAATTTAAAGGAATGATTGCAAAGATACTCACTGGACTTGAGAATAGAGTGGAGGACCTCAGTGAGGCCCTTAAAGAGAGAGAAAAAAAATCAGATTTGAAGACAATAAATGAAATTAAAAATACAATTGATGGAATACACAGCTGGCTATAGGAAGCAGAGGAATGAATTAATGATCTGGAAGACAGGCTAATGTAAATTAATCAAGCTGAGCAAATGGGAGAAAAGAGAATTATGCAAAATGAGAATAGATTTAGTGAATTCAGTGATTCCAAGTGTATAATTTCTCATTATAGGGATCTCAGAAAAAGAGCAGAGAGAAAAGGGGGCAGAAAATGTATTTGAAAACATAGTAGCTGAAAAATTCCATAATCTGGGAAAGAAACAGATACCAGGAGGTAGATCCAGGAGGCACAGAGGTCCCCCAAAAAATTGACCCAAGGAGGTCCACACTGAGACACATAGTAATTAAAATGGCAAAAAAGTAGTGATAAGGAAAAAAAAAATTAATGCAGTAAAAAAAAAATAGTCACATACCAGGGAAACCCCATAAGGCTATAATTTTTTAATTAATTTTATTTATTATTATTTTTCAGCAAAAACTTTGTAGGCCAGAAGGGAATGGCATGATATATTGAATGTTCTGAAAGGGAACAATCTACAGCCGAGAATACTTTATCCAGCAAGACTATCATTCAGAATAGAAGGAGAAGTAAAGGGGTTGTCAGACAAACAAAAACTTAAGTAGTTCATGACCACTAAATGAGATCCACAAGAAATGTTAGAGGGGACTCCATGAGTGGAAAGGAAACATCATAAATGACAGTATGAAAAATAAGTATATCTGTAAAAATCAGTCAAAAGATTCACAAAGTAAAAAAACGTAAAATATGACAACATATACCTAAAATGTGGGGAGAAGATGAGTAAAGAATGGATTCAAATTTAAGTGACCATCAACTTAATATAGACTGAGATATGCAGGAGGTGTTATATATACAAACCTAATGATAACCACAAATCAAAAGCTGGTGATCAATATGAAAGAATAAAGAGAAAGGAATCCAAGTATTTCACTGAAGAAAACCAGCAAACCAGGAAAGAGTGCAAGAAAGGATCAGAGGAAAACTATAGAAACAACTACGGACCAAGTAGCTAAATGGCAATAAATACATATCTATCAATAATTACTTGGAATGTAAATGGCTAAACGCTCCAATCAAAAGACATAGGATGAAAGAATAGACTAAAAACAAAACAAAACGAAAAAATAAGACCCATTTGTTTGGGTGCCTAAAGACCCTCTTTCAGACCAAAAGACACCTGCAGATTGAAAGTGAGAGGATGGACATTTATCATGCAAAGGGATGTTAAAAGAAAGCCAAGATAGGAAAACTTATATGATGAAATAGACTTTTTAAAAAAGACTGTAGCAAGACAAAGAAGGACACCATATAATAATAAAGGGGACAATCCAACAAGAAGTTATAACAACCATAAATATTTATGCACCTAACATAGGAGCACCCAAATACATAAAACAGTTAATAACAAACATAAAGGAAGTAATTGATAGTAATACAACAGTAGTAGGGACTTTAACATCCCACTACATCAATGGACAGATTATCCAAACAGAAAATCAACATGGAGACGATGGCTTTGAAACACAATGGACAAGATGGATTTAGTAGATATATTCAAGACATTCCATCCTAACATAGCAGAATACACATTCTTTTCAGGCGCACATGGAAAAATTCTCCATAATACATCACATATTAGGCCACAAAACAAGCCTCAACAAATTCAAAGACATCGAAGTCATGCCATGCATCTTTTCTGACCACAACCCTATGAAATTAAAAATCAACCCAAAGAAAAAAATCTGGAGAAACCACAAATACATGGAGTTTAAATAACATACTACTAGTAATGACTGAGTCAACCAAGAAATCAAAAAATACATGGAAACAAATGAAAATGAAAGCACAATGATCCAAAACCTTTGGGATGCAGGAAAAGCAGTTCTAAGAGAGGAGTTTGTAGCAATACAGGCCTACCTCAAGAAGCAAGAAAAAATCTCAAACAATCTTACTTTACACCTAACGGAGCTAGAAAAAAGAAGAACAAACAAAACCCAAAACCAGCAGAAGGGAGGAAATAATAAAGATTACAGCAGAAATAAATTATATAGAAACTAAAAAAGCTCAGTAATGAAACCAGGACCTGGTTCTTTGAAAAGATCAACAAAATGGATAAACCTCTAGCAGGACTCTTCAAAAAAGAGAGAGAGAGGACCCAAATACACAAAATTACTAATGAAAGAGGAGAAAAAACAACCAACAAAACAGAGATATAAACAATCGTAATAGATCCAAATGCTAACAAACTGACAACCTAGAAGAAATGGATAAAGTCTTAGAAACATCTAACCTACCAAAATCAAAGCAGAAAAAAATGGAATATTTGAACAAATTGATTATTAGCAAATAAATTGAATCAAAAAACTCCCAAGAAACAAAAGTCCAGGGCCAGACAGCATCATAAGGGAATTCTATCAAACATGTAAAGAATAGAAACCTATTCTTCTCAAACTATTCCCAAAATAGAAAAGGAAGGAAGACTTTCAAATCCATTCTATCAGGCCAGCATCACCCTGATACCCAAACCAGATAAAGATACCACACACACAAAAAAAGAGAACTACAGGGCAATATCTCTCATAAACATAGATGCAAAAATTCTCAACAAAATACTAGCAAACCAAATCCAACAATACATTAAAAAAAATTATTCACCACAATCAAGTGGGATTTATTCCCAACATGCAAGTGTGGCTCGATACTTGCAAATCAATCAACATAATACATCGCATCCATAAAAGAAAGGATAAAAACCATATGATCATTTCAATAGATGCAGAAAAAGCATTTGACAAAATACAACGTCCAATCATGATAAAAACCCTCAAAAAGTAGGTTTAGAGGGAACATATCTTAACATAATAAAGGCCATATATGAAAAACCCACAGCAAACATCATACTCAATGGGGAAAAAACCGAGAGCTTTCTCCCTAAGGTTAGGAACAAGACAAAGATGTCTATTCTCACCACGTTTATTCAGAATAGTACTGGAAGTCCTAGCCACAACAATTAGACAAGAGAAAGGAATAAAAGTCATCCAGATTGGTAGGGAGGAAGCAAAATTTCGCTATTTGCAGATGATACGATAGTATATATATATAGAAAACCCGAAAGACTCTACCAAAATAAAGCAAAACTGCTAGAACTGATAAATGAATTCGATAAAGTCACAGGATACAAAATCTCCATACAGAAATCTATTGATTTCTATACAACATACAGAAATCTATTGATTTCTATACAAATAATGAAACAACAGAAAGAGAAATTTAAAAAACAATCTCATTTATAATTGCACCAAAAATAACAAAGTATCCAGGAATATACTTAACCAAAGAGATGAAAAACCTATACTCTGAAAATGAAAACATTTGAAAGAAATTGAAGACACAAAGAAATGGAAAGATTCCATGCTCATGGATTGGAAGAACAAATAATATTAAAATGTCTATACTAACCAAAGCAATCTACACATTTAATGCAATCCCTATCAAAATACCAACAGCATTTTTCACAGAACTAGAACAAACAATCCTAAAATTTGTCTGGAACCATGAAAGACCCTGAATAACCAAAGCAATCTTGAAAAAGAAAAGCAAAGCTGGAAATGTCACAATTCCGGACTTCAAGCTATATTACAAAGCTGTACTGAACAAAACACTATGGTACTAGCACACAAATAGACATATAGATGAATGGAACAGAACAGAAAACCCAGAAATGAATCCACAATTGTATGCTCAATTAAGCTTTGATAAAGGAGGAAAGAATATGCAAGGGGAAAAAGATAGTCTCTTCAACAAATGTTGTTGGGAAAACTGGAAAGCTACATGCAAAAGAATGAAACTGGGCCACTTTCTTACATCATACACAAAAATAAATTTAAATTGAATTAAAGACATAAATGTGAGATCTGAAACCATAAAAATCCTTGAAGATACCACAGGCAGTAATGTCTCTAACATCGGCCTTAGCAACATTTTTCTAGATAAAACTCCTGAGACAAGGGAAACAAAAACAAAAAAAAAACTAGATAGATGAATGGATGAAGAGGTGGTACATATATGCAGTGGAATATTATTCAGCCATAAAAGAATGAAATCTTGGATCTTTAGCCATTCATTTATCAATGGACACTTGGGCTGCTTCCACAATTTCTTAGCTACTGTAAATAATGCTGCAATAAACATAGGGGCGCATGTATCTCTTTGAATTAGTGTTTTTGTATTCTTTGCATAAATACCCAGTAGTGCAATTGCTGTATCATAAGGTAGTTCTAGTTTCAACTTTTAGAGGAACCGCTATACTATTTTCCACTGTGGCTACACCAGTTTGCATTCCCACCAACATGTTACAAGGCTTCCTTTTTCTCCACATCCTCTCCAACTCCACATTATTTATATATATATATATATAATATAACATATACATAAAATATGCATATATATCCATATACACACAATGAAATATTCAGCCATTAAAAAGAATGAACTCTTGCTATTTGCAACATGGATGGAACTGGGGAGTATAATGCTAAGTAAATAAGTGAGTCAGAGAAAAATAATATATGATTTCATATGTGGAAATTAAGAAGCAAAGCAAAGGAGCAAAGAACAAAAAGAGACAAATCAGGAAATAGACTCTTTTTTTCATTAACACATAATGTATTATTTGCCCCAGGGTACATGTCTGTGAATCATCAGGCTTACACATTTCACAGCACTTACCATAGCACATACCCTCCCCAATGTCCATAACCCAGCCACCCTATCCCTACCTGCCCCTACCCCCCAGCCACCCTCAGTTTGTTTCGTGAATTTAGGAGTCTCTTATGGTTTGTCTCCTTCCTGATCCCATCTTGTTTCATTTCCCTCCCCCTCTCCCCACGACCCCCGCCCTGCCTCTCAAATTCTTCATATCAGAGAGATCATATGATAATTGTCTTTCTCTGATTGACTCATTTCGCTTAGCATAATGCCCTCTAGTTCCATCCACATCATTGCAAATGGCAAG
>JAPYYM010001515.1:0-13397 GCA_028534135.1 Potos flavus | reverse complement strand
AAGATTTTATTTATTTATTTGAGAGGGAAAAGGATGCATGAGTGGAGTGAGGGGCGGAAGGAGAGGGAGACGCAGACTCTCTACTGAGCAGGGAGCCGATACAGGGCTGGATCCCAGGACCCTGAGATCATGACCTGAGCTGAAGGCAGATGCTTAACTGACTTGAGTCACCCAGGGGCTCCTATTTTACAGTTTCTTAAAAACAGATAATCATTCCTTTAATATGGTGTAGTGGGAAGACTTGTAAAGCTGGTTCTGAGAGTAACTAAGGTAACTTTGGGAAACTTTGTTCTGGTCTTTTACAAGAGAAGATTGGAAAGAGATGGGATTATTAACTGTAAACATTTTAAACTTTAGTGTGCCTCCTTTTTCTCAGTTGCCAGTTGCTTGACTTTTCTTCCCTAATATTTTCATTCCCTAAACATTGTGTTCAACTCTGTTCTACACTATCATTTGTTCAATAGTTATTTTTTTTGACTTTCTGCTATGTATACCACACTGGCGAAGAATATGGATTCTTATAGAGCCAGACTGACTGCTCGGGTGAAATGCTGGTCTTTCCGTTTTCCTAGCTGAGCAGTCTGGAAGTTGCTTGATCTCCCTATGCCTCAGCAATGCTCAAATCAAATAGGCATAATAGCACCTACCCTGTGGGGTTGTTGAAAGGATTAAATGAGTCATAAATTTGCTTTAAAAAGTGGTTGGTACAGAGAAAGTGCTCCAGAAATGTTAGTTGTTGGCTTCTATTATTACTATTTGTTAGGCACTGAGGATGCAGGATCAATAAGGCATTGTCCTTGCCCTGGAGGGACGCATAGTCTAATGGTTAAGGCAACTCTATCAGCAAACCATTTTAGTGTAATATAAGAGGTGGTTTGAACCAATGCTGACGTGGGAAAGGGGAGGAAAAGCGTTCTAGCAGTGACCAGCTTGAGTACGAAAGTAAGGTATAAACAGGAATGGCAGATAATTAACTGAGGCTGGAGTTTAAGTAGCTTGGAGGAGGATGGTGGAAACAAATGAGTTGGAGAGGTTTGGGATTAGATTATAAAGGGCCATATATGCCATGCTTTAGGATTTGGATATTATCCTGGAGGTAGAGGGAAGGACAGTCTTTTTTTTTTTTTAAGACTTTATTTTTTTAGAGTAGTTTTAGATTCACAGTGAAATTGAGCAGAATGTACGAAGATTTCCAAATACCCTTGCCCCTAGATATGCATAGTCTCCCCCATTATCAATACCTCCACTCTATGGTATGATTATTACAGTTGTGGAATCTACATTGGTTGACACATCATTGTCATCCAAAGTCCATAGTTTACATTAGGGTTTTCTCTTGGTGTTGTACACCTATATGGTTATAGACAAATGTATAATGACATGTATTCACCAATATGGTATAGAATCATACAGAGTAGTTTCACTGCCCTAAAAATCTCCTGTGCTACACCTGTTCATCCCTCACACCCTCTTAAGCCCTGGCAACCACTGATCTTTTTAGTGTCTTCATAGTTTTATCTTTTTCAGAGTGTCATACAGTTAGAATCATACAACTCTGTTGAGTATATACCAAGGACCATGATTTCTGGACTGTATGATAAGAATATACTTAATTTCGTAAGAAACTGCCAAACTGATGTCCAGAAAACTACCATTTTGCATTCCCATTAACAGTGAATGAATTAAGAATTCCGTTGCCACACATCCTTACAGGCACTGGTGCTGTCAGTGTTCTGGAGTTTGGCCATTGTAATAGGTCTGTGTAGTGGCATCTTGTTTTAGTTTGGATTTCCCTGATGAAAAATGATGTGAAGCATTTTTTCTTTTCTTTTTTTTTTTTTTTTAAAGATTTTATTTATTTATTTGACAGAGAGAGAGAGATCACAAGTAGGCAGAGAGGCAGGCAGAGAGAGAGGGGGAAGCAGGCTCCCTGCTGAGCAGAGAGCCCTGATGCGGGGCTCGATCCCAGGACCCTGAGATCATGACCTGAGCCGAAGGCAGAGGCTTTAACCCACTGAGCCACCCAGGCGCCCCATGAAGCGTTTTTTCTTGAGCTTGTTTGCTATATCTTGTTTGGTGAGGTGTCTGCTAAGGTCTTTGGCTCATTTTTCGATTGGTTTGTTTTGTTTTCTCGTTGTTGAGTTTTAAGGGTTCTTTGTATATTTTGGGTAATAGTCATTTGTCAAATGTTCCTTTTGCAAATATTTTTCCCCAGTCTGTTGCTTGTCTTCTCATTCTCTTGACATTGTCCTTTGCAGAGCAGAAGTGTTTAATTTTAATGAAGTCCAGTTTGTCAATTGTTCTTTTCATGGAGAGGGTGTTTGTTGTTATATCTAAAAGGTAAATGCCATACCCAAGGTCACATAGATTTCTCCTGTGTTATTTGCAGTGAGTTTTATAGTTTTGCATTCTACATTTAGGTCTGTAATCCCATTTTAAATTAATTTTTGTGAAGGATGTAAGGTTTGTGTCTAGAGTCATTTGTTTGCATGTGGATGTCCAGTTCTTCCAGCACCGTTTGTTGAAAAGACTGTCTTTGCTCTATTGTACAGCCTTTGCTCCTGTGTCAAAGATCAGTTGACTATACTTATGTGGGTCTATTTCTGGGCTTTCTATTGTGTTCCACTGATTTATTTGTTTATTCTTTTGCCAATACCACACTGTCTTGATTACTGTAGTTTTATAGTAAGTCTTGAAGTTGGGTAGTGTCAGTCCTCTAACTTTGTTCTCCTTCAGTATCGTGTTTGCTATTCTGGGTCTTTTGCCTGTCCATATAAACTTTAGAATCAGTTTGTTGATAACCACAAAGTAACTTGCAGGGATTTTGATTGGGATTGCATCAATCTGTAGCTCAAGTTGGGAAGAATTGACATCTTGACAATATCAAGTCTTATTATCCATGAATATGCAATGTTGCTCCACTTACTTAGTTCTTCCTTGATATCTTTTATTAGAGTTTTGTAGTTTTATATAGATCTTGTACATATTTTGTTAGATTCATACCTACTATTTCACTTTTTGAGGTTACTAATGTAAATGGTACGGTGTTTTTAAATAAAATTCCACTTGTTCATTGCTGGTATTGAGGAAAGTGATTGGCTTTCATATGTTAACCTATATCCTGCAACCTTGCTATTATTGCTTATTAGTGCCTGGAGTTTTTTGTCCATATTCTCAGATTTTCTACATAGATGATCATATCATCTGTGACAAAAACAGTTTTATTTCTTCCTTCCCAATCTGTATACGTTTTCTACCTTTTTTTGTCTTATTGCATTGGCTAGGACTTGTTTTTCTTTTCCTTTTTTAAAAAACTTTTTGTTTAGAAAGAATTTCAAGCATATTGAAAAATTGCAAAAATAAAACTTATACAAGAACACCTCACCTTTATACCTTTTACCCAAATTTGTCTACTGTTAACATTATTCTGTGTGCTTTATCATTTGCAAGTTCTCTCTTTCTGTGTATATATAGGTATAGATAAATATTTTTTGGTATATGTGAATCATTTGAAGTTATTGTGACCTTTTACCCTTAAATACTGCATATGTATTTCTTTAATAGGTATATTCTCTTTGATATGCATAATATAGTTATCAACTTCAGTAAACTGAACATTGATATACTTTTATTTAATCTGTGGTTTATATTCTACTTTTGTCAGTTGATCCCATAATGTCCTTTATAGAAATTTTCTTCCTCCAGTTCATGATCCAGTCTAGGGTCAGGTAGTGCATTTAATTGTGTTATGTCTTCTTTAAGAGTTTTTCACAGCTTTTCTTTGTCTTTTTTTTTTTTTTTTATGTCAGCATCACAATAAAGATCACCTCTTCCCTTTTTAAAATAGAACATACCTCATTTTCTGTTTATCCGATGTTTCCTCGTGATCAGATTCAGATTATGCATTCTCACTTGGAATATTTCATGTGTTGTAATGTGTCTTTCATAATGTATCACTTCTGGAGGTACATGGTGTCCATTTGTCCCTCACTGGTGATGTTAAGTTTGGTCACATGGTCAAGATATTATCCATTGAGGGTTTTTATCTGAGCCAGTCTTGGCTGTGATGTGACAAAACAAAGATTTCCCAGCTCTTAACACTCCCTCCACATTTACCAGTCTGACTTTGACATTGTACTATAAGCAAGAATGGGAGGATAGTCTTTTTTAAAAAAATTCATTAATTTTTTTTATTCAAGTATAGTTGACACAAGAAGAGAGCACGATAGTGGAAAGAGTGGTGAGAAGACTGCTGACAAAATTTCTAAATAAGGGAAGGTTTGAGGTCTGAGTGGTGAGGCAGTGGTGTTCATGCATTCTTCATTCCCTTCTTCTATCAGCAGACTTTTATTGAATATCTGTGTGCTTGCCCATTAGCCACTTGGGATAAAAAGACATAGTTCTGGTCCTTAAGGAGCTTACAGTCATCGAGGCTACAGAAGGGCAAAGAATTGTGATAAAATATGTTATTAAGAGCTTTGCTTAAACTATAGATTTAAATGTTACCATATACTTAAGGGTACAATCTCACATGGTGCAGTGAAATCGCTAATATTTTCTGCGATTCACTCATTGGTTCATCCATCAAACACTTACTGAGGACCTACTTTGTCCCAGGCTTGTGCTAAGTGCTGTAGGTGTAAAAAGGAATAAAACTTGGTTTCTGTATTTAGAGATCACCCCTCTTTTTGTGGGGGGCATTGACAATTAAGCATGATTGCAGCAAGTGCTATATGATGGTGGCATTGTACACAGGTAGTGGTAGCCCAGAGCGGAGAAATGATCATCTTCGTTTGAGGTCGTGGATGGGACAAGGAGGTCAGGAAGGATATATCAAAAGTGGAGATTCTGGAGCTGGGTCATAAAGAGTGATTTGGTGTTTGCCTACTTAATTGTAGGCATTCATTTTAGTCTAACTTTGTGATTACCATTTACTGCCGTATTTTCCTCCAGCCAAGATTCATGATTTCTTGTCATGTACCATTATGGAGATACCCTTTAACAGTAATTCATGAACAAGTTTCCCACTCTTACCTTCTTATGTTTTACCCTGCTGGTTTGTTTGTAGTAGCTAATCTCTTTAAAACCATTCTCATAGTATTTTTAGCTACAGTAGTTAGAGCCATCTCTCCTATTTAACAGGGAAGAAAATTAAGGCCCAGGAAAGAACATGAAAGAGCTAGAGTTCACACTCACTTATTCTGGTTCTAAATTCAGAGCTTTTCCTACTGTCTCACTCTGCTTGTTGAATTTAAAATGCAGTTTTCCAGTTTCATCTTTGCCTGTACCTTTACAAACCTGTATAGCTCCAGTTCAGAGGATAGATTTTGAAGCACTACGAAAGAATGAGGAAACTTTAGGGTGATTGATAATAATAGTAATATTATTGAACCGTCACATGTGCCAGCACTGTGTCTAAGGACTTTGAAGTTACTCCATTTACTCCTCATTACAATTCTGTGAGATATAGACTGTCATTACCTCCATTTTACAGGTGAGGAATGAGAAGCTTAGAGAGGTTAAATACATTTCCTAGCGAAGTGACATGGCAGCACGGGGCTCAGACCCAAGTCTGCCAAGTTCTTGCTCTAACACAAAGACGGTGTTTGGGATCATGGGAATCAGTAGCTCACAATTTGAGTTTGAATTGAAGCACACTCCATTTGTTTTTTCAGGTTGATTTAATTGAACCCAATTTGTACTTGGGAGTCTCTAGAATTGTTTACCCTCGGTCTGTACAGGCCGTCTGTTGCATAAGAGTTATTCTTCATGTTGTGGGTGTGTCTTACTCTATTCATCTGTTGCTTTTGTGGTTCAACATCTGTAAAAGTCTCCCCATATTATTTGCTCTTTAAAAAGTCAAAGATTCCTTTTTTTTTTTTAAGATTTATTTATTTATTTTAGAGAGAGAAGAGAGTGCGTGCGCCAGTGGCTGGGAGGGGGGAGGAAAGAGGAGGGAGGGGCAGAGGGAGAGAATCTCTACTGAGCGTGGCGGCCAACTCTGAGCTCCATCTCAGGACCCTGAGGTCATAACCTGAGCTGAAACCAAGAGTCGGACACTTAACTGACTGAGCCACCCAGGCGCCCCAATATGTCAAAACTTCTTGGTGCAGAAATGCAAATAGGGCAGAGACCAGGGCTTTTAATTTTCTTGAATTTATGTAGGAAAGGTATTCAAAAGTATTTATTTACTTATTTATTTTTTAAAATTTATTTATTTATTTAAGAGAGAGAGCGAGCAGGAGCAGTGGGGAGGGCTAGAGAGAAAGGGAGAAGCAGACTCCCCTTTAAGCAGGGAGCCTGATGTTGGACTCAGTCCCAGGACCCCGGGATCATGACCTGAGCCGAAGGCAGATGCTTAACCAACTGAGCCACCCAGGCACCCCTTCAAATTTAGACTTATGTTTTACTGTGTGTAGTTCGTGGCACATCGTGGATACTCAAGAAATATCGAGGGCGCCTGGGTGGCTCAGTGGGTTAAAGCCTCTGCCTTCGGCTCAGGTCATGATCTCAGGGTCCTCGGATCAAGCCCTGCATCCGGGCTCTCTGCTCAGGAGGGAGCCTGCTTCCCCCTCTCTCTCTGCCTGCCTCTCTGCCTACTTGTGATCTCTCTCTCTCTCAAATAAATAAATAAAATCTTAGAAAAAAATGTTGAACTACTTCGGTTTGTTAGAGTACAATGTATAGGAGAGAATTATGAAGATATGAGAATGTTTATGAATGTTGAGAGTGTATTGGGACAGATTGGGATAGAAGATGGTAATAGTAAGTAGATTCAGAGCCTTTGGATTTATTTAGTAAAGCTTGATTGTAGTGGAAGGGCCTTATTAGATGAAGGCAACCTGGGTCAGTTCTAGGGCAAAGAGAAGGAGGTGATGGGAAAGAAATAGTGGGAGTGACAACAGGAAGTTTCTGGGTTTGGATTACCAAATTAGAGTGTGCTAGTTTTGCTAGGTTTCAAACATAGATTCTGCCTGGAATCAGTTATGCTAATATTCAATTCTTTTTAATGGTTTGCATCTTTTTTTTGGAATTACATAGAACATAGTATTTGTAAGAGAGCTCTTGTTTCCAGGAGAGGAAGTTGATACATGCATAAAAGAAGGAAGCTGGGTTTTCATAGTATGCATAGCAATAGTTTTAGGGCGATGAATGAAGGATGTGGAAAAGAAGGAACATATGCCAGAGATATTGTGAAGAAAGAAAGAACTGATGGGCTGGTGGCTGATCAGAAATGGGGGTGGGGACATGGGATATCTGCAAGGCAAAGATGTCTCCTGGGTTTTTTGTTTTTTTTTAAAAGATTTTATTGATTTGTCAGAGAGAGAGAGAGAGAGCACAAGCAGGCAGAGTGGTAGGCCGAGGCAGAGAGAGAAGCAGGGCTCCCCACTGAGCAAGAAGCCCGACACAGGACTCGATCCCAGGACCCTGGGATCATGACCTGAGCTGAAGTCAGCCACTTAGCTGACTGAGCCACGCAGGCGTCCCATCTCCTGGGTTTTGAAACAAGGTATCTGGGCTGTTAATCTCGGGTATTAATTCCCAGATATTAATCTGGGAAGCAAATCCGTGAGGTACATGCATACATATACACATAGTCCAAGAGATCAGGCCTGGGTCCGAATCTTGATTTTGGTACTTACTGACAGTGTGAACATGGCCAAGTCCCTTTACTTGTGGCCCCGGTTTTATTATCTGAAAAATGAATAAGATAGTTAGATTAGTACTTACTAAACTTAAAATGTGCATAAAAATTACCTGGGGATCCTGTTAAAATATAGATTCTGATTGGGTAGGTCTGTAGTGGGACCTGAGATTGTGGGTCTCTAATAAGTTACCAGGTAATCCTGGGTAGCAAAGGCTTAGGTGACCTTGAGGATGTTTTCTAGTTTTGCAGTTTTGTAATTCTGTTTATTGAATGTTTGTCCTTTGGAGATCTGCTATATTTGAGACCGTGTCACCTCTGTTTAGATAAATGAATTCTAAATCTGTCTCTTCTCTTCAAATTAGAAATGCCTAAACCAATTCATCATCTTATACTGATAACCACATCCCTTTCTCAACATCCCTATTTCTGTTAACACTTTATAAAGTACTTTATGATTTTTCAGAGAGCTTTTATATCCATTATTTCATTTGATCCTTAAAATAACTCAGAGAGGTAGGCATACAGGAAATATCTCCATTTTATGGGAGGGGAAACGAGCTCAGAGAAAGTAAATGATTTGCCCACTAGTGAGTTGTAGAAATACCCTAGAGTTCAGAATTATTGACTCTAGTTTGAACTCTTAACCACTATGTCACACTGCTTCTGGTAATGGCTATCACAGATACCTGTGCTTAAAGGTTAGTTGCCATCTCTGTTTTTTTAAAAATGGAAATTTTAGGGGCACCTGGGTGGCTCAGTTGGTTAAGCATCTACCTTTGGCTCAGGTCATGATCCCAGGGTCCTGGGATCGAGCCCCACATTGGGCTACCTGCTCAGCGGGGAGCCTGCTTTTCTCTCTCCCTCTCCCTCTGCAGCTCCCCCTGCTTGTGCTCTCTCTGTCAAATAAGCAAACAAAAAATGTGAATTTTATTTTATTTTAAGATTTATTTATTTGAGAGAGAGAGAATGTAAGTGGAGGGAGGGGCAGAGACGAAAGGAGAGAGAGAATCTCAAGCAGACTCCCCACTGAGCGTGGAGTCTGATGTGAGCCTTGATCCCTTGACCATGAGATCACAACCTGAGCTGAAACCAAGAGTTGGACACTCAACTGACTGAGCTACCTAGGTGCCCCTGGTTTTATTTAAAAAAATAAACAATATATTCATATGGATCACAATTCAAAGGTGTATAAGAGTGAAGAGTCTCCATACCACTCTGTACCCCAAATACCCATTTCCCTTTCCCTGGGACAACCAGTATTATCAATTATATTTTATGCTTCTCCAATAATGACATAATTATATTCTTTTTTTCTCTATGGAACACAGATGCTAACATGATAAACACAGTGACTACATAAACTTTTGTGGTTTTTTTTCTTTGAGAGAAAGAGAGCGAGAGTGAGTAAGCCAGAGTGAGTGGGGGGAGGGGGGAGAGGGAAAGAGTCTCTTAAGCAGGCTCCACGCCTAGCATAGAGCCAGATGTGGGGCATTTTTCACAACCCTGAGATCATGACCTGACCTGAAATCAAGTTAGACACTTAACCAACTGAGCCACCCAGGTGTCCCAAACTTCTGAGTTTTTTTTTTCATTAATAGTATATCTTACAGATCGTTCCATGTCAGTGCTCAAACAGCTACCATATAATTTATTCTTAATGGCCACTTAGTATTCCACTGTAGGATATATTGTAATTTAGCTAGTCCCCTATTGATGGACATTTAACGTATTTCTAGGTTTTTGCTAATACAAACAATAGTGTATTACATATATTATGATGCATATCTCTATTTTTTTCACAAATGCAGGAGTAGAATTACTGGGACAGAGAATATGTGCATTTGTAATTTTGGTAGATATTGCCAGATTGCCATCTTCAGAAGTTTTTGCATTTGTACTCTTCAGCCAAGTGCTTGTTTTGCCACTGCCTTGCCTCCGAATATGTTAGCAGACTTTTTGGTCTGTACCAATTTTTGTGTAGCTTTAATTTGCATTTCTCTTATGAGTGAGGTTGAGAATCTTTTCATGTTTCAGTGCTATTTGTATTTCCTTTTCTGTGAATTATCTGTTAATATTCTTTGCCATTTTTTTCTATTCGGTTGTTGAATTTTTTTCTTACTGACTTTTAGGAGCTCTTTATATTTTAGTGAAACTGGTTATGTGAGTTAAAAAGTTTTGGTTAGGTTGTTTTTCCTTTGACTTTGCATATTACAATTTTTGCCATGCATAATTTAAAAACATTTTATGTGGGGCGCCTGGGTGGCTCAGTGGGTTAAAGCCTCTGCCTTCGGCTCAGGTCATGATCTCAGGGTCCTCGGATTGAGCCCCACATTAGGCTCGCTGCTCAGCAGGGAACCTGCTTCCCCCCTCCCTCTGCCTGCCTCTCTGCCTACTTGTGATCTCTCTTTCTCTGTCAAATAATTAAATAAAATCTTTAAAAACAAACAAACAAAAAAATTTTATGTAGTAAAATTTATAGAGTTTTTTTCTTTTTATGGCTTCTGAGTTTTTTGTCATTCTTAGACCTTTGAGGTTATAAAACAATTCTTCGTGGTTTCTTTTGGTACTTTATGCATTAATTATTTACATTTAAATATTTTTAAGCCATTTGGAATTTGATGCAAGGTATAGAGTATATTTCCTAAACACACACACACACACACACCCCTTTTCCTCTCTTCCTTCCTTCCTTTCTTTCATTCTTTTTTATTTTTATTTTTATGGCTATTCTATTGCCCTAACATCTTTACTGATTAGTTCATATTTCCCTACGGGCCTTTTGACTCCCTTATTTCTTTTGTCAGTCTTCTTTTCAACCTCAGCCATATCCATTATCTAATCTCCCGTTAACCCCATTTTTGCTTTAGGCTCCTATATGGTCTTATCCTTTCTTTCTGTTCCTGTTAATATTACTTTAAAACATTTTTATTATGGAAATTTCAAAGAAAAGCGAAATATGTATAGTGCAATGTATATTGTGTATATCAGTGTATATCGAAATGCTTATATGTGAGGGGCCATATAATGAACTCCCAGGTACCTGTTACGTAACTTCAATAACTGCCATGTGATGGCATATCTTGTTTAGCCTATATGCCTACTGAATCGTCCTCCCTCCCTCACCCCAATTATTTTGAAGGAAATTACGGCCATATTACTCTTTTTTAAAAAAAAATTATTTGTTGGAAAGAGAGAGAGGAAGGGCACAAGCAGGGGGAACAGGGGGCAGAGGGAGAAGCAAGCTCCCCACTGAGCAAGGAACCTGACACGGAACTTGATCCCAGGACCCTGGGATCAACCTGAGCCAAAGGCAGACACTTAACCAACTGAGCTACCCAGGCATCCCCATGATATTCCTCTTTATGCTTGGATCACTGAGAGCTGTCTCCTGTCTTCCAATTTTTATCTTCCAGGTCATCGTTTATAATTCTGTGTCTTTCTTCTTTGGTCTTACGTGTCTTTCTTCTTTGGTCTTACATTTCTAGAATAACAGTTCTCTGGTAAATGCTCATTGACAGTATATTGCTGGATCGTTTGACCTCAAATTGGCCTTTTTGTGCGCACAAACTCTAGCTCTTTAGTGAGGTTACAGACTCTGAAATTAGGGAATGCCATGTTTGTATCCCCAGAGTTCCTAGCATGGTGTGTGAAAGAAATACCAGTAAGATGAAATAGAAGGAAGAAGGGAACAAGAGAGGGAGGATGAGAGATAGGCAGAGAACAATGCTAGACCTGTCACTACAAAGGCTTAGAGAACACTACCCAGAGGAAATGTGGAGGAAGAAGGGCAAGTTTGGATCTTCCACCAAGATTGGGTGTAGATAGGGTGGAGAGACAACCCCCCCCCCCAAGTGTATAAAAAATGTAGAAAGTTCAGAGATGTATTTTGCCTTTTCCTGTGGAGAAACCTGTGTTACAATTGAGTAGTGTTTACTAAATGACCGAATTAAATTCTGGGACTGAGTGAGAGTGGAGTCAATGTCAAAATAAAGGTTTTAGTTCCAAGGTTGTGTGATTTGCATCAGAGAGCTCTCAGTTAGGGACGGGAGCTATAATGTATTTTATGAGAGATTAGAATTAGATGTTTTTTTGTTTGTTTAAATCTGTAACATTGGCTGTTAGTACTGTTTGCCTATAACCAATAGCACCAAGCACTAATAAATAAAGCATTTTTGGGTTCTTTTAAAAACTTTTTACAGGGAGTCCTTCAGGTGGGATCAAAAGATTAGAAAAAATAGGTGATTGAGTACTATAATATAGAAGGAGCTTTTGTATTTTTTAAAAAGACCGATCTAATTTATCAAGCTTTAATTCTCAATTCAGTAATTCAACATTTTTACCTTCTGTAGGAATGTGGAAAACTAATCATTCTCAGGTTTGTTTTTGTTGTCCCTCAGAAAAGTATATCAAAATAGTGGTAATCTGAGTTTACTGAAAACAGCCTGGGCCTTATTCCTCCATGCCATTTAGCCTAGTCCCAGGCAGAATATAAATGCCTGACCTGAAAAAAAAATGAGTTGAAGATTGCAAAGGGGACAGGTACCCAGAACAAGTTTGACTACATTTCTAAACCAAATGCTATTTAAAAAAATTATCTCATAATATCTGTGATTTTCTACATTAGGGCTTAGCAAACTGGCCAACAGTTACTGGTATTTGTAACTGAGGAGACTTAGAAAAGTTATCATGGTTAAAGGATTGTAAACAAACAAGAATATGAAAAGAATGGATATGCGCTGAAAAACTTAAAATAATTTACTCTCTGCCTTTTTACAGAATGAGTTGGCAACCCTTGATCTACATCATTCAGGGTATTTAGTAATACTTGTTTAAGTAAACATCTAAAATTTCAGGCTCTCTTGTGTTCCATACTAGTACTTCTTAAAAAATGGATACATAGTTTTTGATTGTATGATGTACCACAATTTAAGAATGGTTATTAAATTTTTGCTTTTATAGCCAATGTCAGAATAAGCATATTTGCATACATTTTTTGTGACTCGTGGAATTGCTTGGTCAAATATTACATGCAATTTAAAATATAATAATTATTGCTAAATTGCTCTCACTCCAAATTGAACCAGTTTATATTTCCTCCCACATTATTTTCCTTACTCATATCAACTGTAACGAAAACTAAATAGTTTGACTATTTAATCAGATAGGATTCTTCATTTTCTATCGCTGAGTAAGAAAAAAAATGTAGTGGCATAAGACATCATCATTTATTTTGCCTATGTTTGTGCAGTTTCATTTGGCTGTGGTAGGAATGACTTTTCTCTGCCTTATTTGGTGTCATTTCTGGTGGCTCCAAGGCTGGGGGCTGACATAGTCACTTACAGGTCCAGCCGTAGACATGTAAGGGATGGGATCTTGCTCGAGGCTGTGGAGAGCAACTACAAAGTCCTTTTCATGTAGCTGCTTGGTGTCTTCACATTCGTGTGACTGGGTTCTAAGAAAGAGCATCCTAAGACAACTAGATAATTTTATGATTTAGCCTCAGAAGTCACGTAAGTCTAATTTCTCCCATAGTCACAGGCCTGCCCACATATAAGGGAGAGGGAACATAGACCCTATTTTGTAATGGAGGAGTGGCAATATCACAGTGTGAGAAAGCATGGGGGGTGTGATGTATTGGTACAGCCATTGTTTGGAAACTAGTCTGCCATGAGGTAGAACGACTGCTTTGATGTGTGTATCTTTAATTAGGAGTGTGATTGTACATCTTCTCATATTTTTTTTTTTTTTT
>JAPYYM010001514.1:0-13399 GCA_028534135.1 Potos flavus | reverse complement strand
TATATATATATATATACACATACACACACTGTCCTTCCTCACCAATGCAAATAATCAAAGGTTTGTTGTATTTTGCTCACATGACCATAATTCTGAAACTCAGTGTGGTGATCCTATACCTGTAGAGTGGAGCACGTGCCAGCTGAGTGAAAATGCCACCTGCGGGCGAGGCATCAGGACCCGCCTTCTGAGCTGTGTGCGCAGTGATGGCAAGCCAGTTGGTGTGGACCAGTGTGAGCAGGTAATGGGTCTATATTTGTAACTCACATTCGAGGCTTTGTGTTTCTTAGTATTAGGCTGCAACCTTGATGCTTGATGTAAAAGAGAACCTGATTCCTTCCGGAAGCTTCTTGAAGCTTCGGTTCAGTTAGAGTAAGAGGGAATTGGTAAGGGGCCGTTATATGTCATGAGTTTGAACTTAGTGAAAATTACTGGGAAAGGTCCTTTTGCCTGGAGGAAAAGGATTCATTAAGACATTATTTTTATTACTTTCAAGAACTTATACAGGTGTACTTGCTTGCTCACAAACTGTTCACATCTAGTGACTTTAATGTTTAGATAGGACTCTGTATTAGGCTGGTAATTCATTTGCATATATGAATACTGTGCCTTGCATATAAGATGAACACTGACACTTGCTATTAGAAAATGCTGCTCATTTGCTTAGCAAATGATTGCTAGATAAATAGCACAGTTGTATTTTTCTTCTCAACCTAAGTTAAAATGCCTCCCTGCCAAGTTCCAATTAGTGAGTTCTGAATTTTTATAATGTTGTTGTTCCTTTCCTATGATAAACTATGTAGAGCTTGAACAAAAGCTGTAGTCAAACCTGTTCCAAAGAAGTTGCATTTAAAAATCTCTGTGGGGACAGTTTAATAGAAATAAGAATGACCATGTGCTGTCATACTGGTAGAATCATCAGCACAGTCTTTGGAATAAATAGAAAATACAGGGTCAGTTAACTCAGGCTCCCACAGAAGCTTCCTAAACAAATTGGCAAAATGAAAATTGGTCCCATTTCTCCTGACATAGGTGGAGTCCAAAAGTAGAATTAAAATCAAAACCAAACTTTTCTCACCTATCCTGATTTAAATATTCTCCTATTAAGTAGTATAAAAACAGCTATCTAAACCAACAGAATAGCCATAGACAATAACCCTGAGACCAAGCCATCTGAAATTGGACATCCCATTTGGTGAAGTTCTAAAACTGGCTAAGACAGGGCAGAGTTCTGTCCCCAAGTATCAGTGCTTGATGTTAACATTTCATTTAACCTAGCTCTCCAAAAGTTGTCTGCTTTAGGAAAAATAAACCACCAATCGACAGCAACTCCAAATAACTTAAAAATCTTGCATTTGGTATATGTAATAAATCTTTTCTTTTGATACAAAATAAAATATAAACTATTCAGTTTCTCTGCTTTTCAAATACCACATGTTCAATAAATATTTAAAGGATATTAGATTAAAGAAGTCTCAAATTATTAACCTACCTAGAGTATCTATGTATCTCAAATAGATTGAAAGTCCTATATGGTAATTTCTCTATTGCCTACGCAGCACATAATCAGGCTATAATCATCCATTTTAGCTTGGTGTGGACATTGCTAACATTTAACATGTGTTGAACGTCAGAGTTTTCCTAAATAAACACAGTCTGTGATTTCTGTAGCAGGATTTTTCATTGTTCTTTCTGTGTTTCTTAGATGATTTATTTTCTTTCATAAAGATCTCTTCTAGTTTGGCCATTAGAAAAATCTGTATATGTTGCTTCCATGCTGGTTTAAGAAAGGACAAGAGGAGAATAAACCACATCACCAATTTTTTTCCCATGATTTAGAGTATTAGGTTATGTTTTCAACCTCATAGGTGTTTTCAATGAGCATAGTTTGTTGATTCTGTTTTTATTTTTATGTATTTTGTTAGCTGTTAATTTTGTGCTGTCTTTGTACCATTGGCTCATCCAGAAGTGCAGGGTACCTGAATGGAACACTGAGGCACCCTCCAGCTACTGTGTTTGCTAAGCAAGGACAGATTTCTGTGTCCTATAACTGCCCGCTTTCCCAGTACCCTAACTGCAGGACTATTCTATACTCGGGGATTTTTTTTAAAAAGAAATTTGGGCCAACAAATTTCTATTCTGTGAAGTTAGGACAACCATTTTCTAAAACTGCCACCAATTTATATGAGAACAGATATTTTTCCATACAAAGACGTAGAAAGATTATTATCGTAGAATAGTCTTTCCCATGAACGGATAGTGATTTGATTTGACAGTGATAGGATTTCTGCAGTAAAATGGTATTTTATTTCCATCTGCAGCGTAACTTGGAGAAGCCTCAGAGCATGAGCATTCACTGCCTGGTGGAATGTGTGGTCAACTGTCAGCTCTCAGGGTGGACAGCTTGGACAGAATGTTCAAAGACCTGTGGCCGTGCAGGTATTTGGGTTCCCTATGTTTATCCCCACTAAACAGTTTGGTTTTTATTTTTTTATTATTATTTTTTAATTTTAATTTTTTAAAGTAGGCTCCGTGCCCAGTGTGGAGCCTAAGGTGCGGCTTAAACCTCACAACCCTGAGATCAAGACCCGAGCTGAGATCAAGTGTCGGTTGCTTCACCGACTGGGCCAACTAGGTACCCCCAACAGTTTGGTTTTTAAATACCTTTCTGGATGCCATAGTTTGACAAATGGGCATAAAGCATGTTGGCCAGTTGGTGGAGGCAATGTGAGGCTGACTGAGAGGAGAAGAGACATAGAACTTGCCTTGTATCAGTCCTTTCTGTCAAGGTAGAGGTTGCAAACCTGACCTGGTCACAGTGGCAGACACCAAAAGGGCTGTTAGCCCAGTGGGACAGTGTTTTTTCAAAAGGTCATAAACTCAGGGTACCTGGGTGGCTCAGTCAGTTAAGCGTCCAAATCTTGAGTTCGGCTCAGGTCATGATCTCAGGGCTCTGCCCTGGGTGTGGAGCCTGCTTAAGATTCTCTCTGTTCCCCTCTCTCTAGCTCCCCCCTTCTAAAAAAAAAGAAGTCATACACTCAACAAAAAAATACTGGCTTCCATGATTTTTGGAAAAAGTATGTATTATGTAAGTAATCTTGTGTCAGACAAATCCCCACATCAAAATGGCTTAATATCCCAGACTAGAGACTAATTCTCCACTCATATGAAAGGGTTGTTTGCACTTCAGAAAAGTCAATCAAGAACACCAGTTGATGGAGGATCTACCACTTTAACATAACCAATTTTCTCTGGAGGGTGCCTTCCAGTTGGCTCTATGCAGAGTTTAATGAGCCAGTTTGGAGGCAGCATACATCCCTTCCATCCATATTATACAAAATTTAGTGCCATGTTCCCAGATCAATGCAAGATGGTCAGTCAGCAAATGTAGTTTCTAGATGGCCAGTCACTTCTCAGCAATAGTGTTCACTATGGAGGAAAAGGAGTATAAATCTGTGGTGAGCAGATAGAAACCATTACTACAAGTTTCCAGGATCTCAGTGGGCAAATGATAAACAATGGCAAGGTACGAAAGGCAACTGATAATAAGAAGCTAGGCAAATGGATATATAGGTAGCACTCCAGCACCAGACTAAAGTGGAGACCAAGACCTTGTCCATGGAAAAGAGCACAAGAAAATAATTGGAAAGCACAGACCTGTGGTTTAGGACAGGACTGAGGTTTTAAAAAAGAGTTCTAGCTTATCACAAGGCAGATAGCAGATATTTGGGGTAGGGTCTTAGGGAAAAATCTTGTTGTATGGTTAGGCACTAAGCAGAGGAGAAAGGAAGAATTGCAAGTTGCAGGAATCCTGGAATCAAAATGGGAGGAGGATACACCAAGACCTAGATCTGATTGCCAAACAAAACTATTTGGGACAGGTTTCTAGAAGTGACTTGACTACTGGCAGTAGGACATAGGCTCATTTGTAAGCTACTCCCAAAGGAGTGAGCTGGAGTTGCAGAGAATTCTCTGCCTCAGTTGGGATTATCTGAGGAATTGAGCCAAGATGCAGCATGGAAAAGGGGCTCATATGTGAACTCAGCTATCAGATTTTGGAGAGGGCCGAGCTGAAAACAGTAGTCAGGATCTGTACTGGAAAAATGTGGCTAAGGAAATTGAAAACTACTTCTGCAAAGAGCATCACTCACAATGAAAATATGAGAGTCACAGTGTCCAATGATGACATGCCATTTCCTGCACAGTTGAGAGCCTGTAAAGAATCTCAGGAAACCAAATGGAAAATCTCAAGATTTCAGTGATTGATTGTTACTCAAATATTCTGATAGGCAGCATGGTATAGTCTCCAGGTGGGCATCCACTTTAACACTGGGTTAATCTGGGTTCAAAATGCAGATGTTTAGGCAAATTACTTAATCTGATTCTCAGCTTCTTTATCTATAAAATAGAATTCATGCATACTGGAGTTGTTTTTCATTGGAGAATTAAATAATATGAAGTATATAAACACCTAGTACAGTAACTGAACATCATGGGTGTTTATTGTCTGTTAATTTCCATCTCCATCTTCTTAGCTCCCAATAGTAGAGAGGGTCATTGGAGACTCCCTACGATCTTGTAAGGATTATTCTATAGACTTAGGCACTCTGTCTCCCAATTTCATTTCTCATCCTTTTACCCCTTAAAATCCATATATTAAAGTCACAGCCTAAGTGTACTTTTAAAATGCAAATGTGAACGATTGTTTTCTTATGGACTTTTATCCATTAAACAAATACCCATGTGCCAGTTCTAGTTGAATGTGTTGGGGAGCAGCAGTGGGTGAGTGGTAGACACTTGCCTCTTCTCATGGAGTTGACAGTGTAGCTGGACAATAGACAACAGACCGGCAAAGAGGTAATATTGTATGTTGATGAGCTCACTATATACTCAAACAAATGAGAGATGGTTTTCACATTAGTGATGTCTTTTGTCAAACAACTGTTTGCTCCTCCTCCAGCAGTGACTTACTGTGGTTATTCCACAGCTATAAACACGGCAGTCTCATCTTCATGGGTTTCTGGGAGGTGTCTCTTTTACAGTGGTGAAGGGTAGCATGGAAATGTAGAGAAATAATGAAGTCCTGTACTGTAAACATGGTCCACAGGGACCTGTGGGATCTCACCCGTGCCTGCCTCTACGCCTATCACCCTCCCCTGATACATGGGCTCTCTCTGCTCTGATATAGGGTATTTCAGTCACATCCTTGAGTGTGTGCTACTTTTCCTTATGTGGAGCATCTACCATCACCCCACTACTGCCTCCTACTACTCTTCTCATGCAAGAATTGAATCAGTTGTAATGTCTGTATGTCCGAGGGGCCAAAGACCCTGGTTGGGTTCTTCATGTGTACATCCCCCCCCCCAGTTCCCATGGGCACAGTACCTGACACATTGGAGGAATTTCCATTAATATCTGTCATTGTTCGTGCAGTTCTGCATCATAGGGGAAGAGGCCACATACTGGATCACAAGGCCAAAGGCAGCCAAACCTGCCACTGGATGTTTTCCTCAGCCTCAAACTAAATGCATGCATCTTAGGTACCATTACCCAAGAATGCGTTCAAGGCAAAGGAGACAGATCTGTTTATTATTATTTTTGCCTGTCAGTCCTAGTTCTGCCACTGTACCAGTGAAACATGACAGATCTCCGTGTTATGCTAATTCACTACCTTTAGAAATAAGACCCTTAATTGGAAGTTTAGTATTCAAGTATTTAATTTTTCAAGCAGTTCTGTTGTGCTGTGGACTCAGCAGCCCGTTGGTCTATTTGAAAGACAAAAACAAACAAAAGAAAAACTTTTCCAAATCTGAATCCCACTATTGGAGAATTCTAGGTAATTAGAGTTTGAACTTAAATTCACCTTTTCTAAGCCTTAGAATAATAAACAAAGAGAAGCAATCAAAGATTTCCTAAGGAAGTTATTGTGTGAACTAAGGTACCAGTGGGACTGAGGAAGGAATGTTAACTACTTGGAGAAATCGGGTTGCATAAAACCTTGGAAGTCATCAAAATAGTATCCGTTGGCATTCAATATAGCACTAGTTATAAATCACCTCTAGCTAGTTTCTAAAGGTCTATTAGGATATCTTCTCGGGAATGCTTTCTTGATCTTTAGGTGTCTTCATCTCCTGAATTGTCAGATGTAATTATACCTTTAAGAATATATTCCATAATGCTGATATCTCTCAGATGCTCCAGTGATCTAAACACGTGTGTATTCCGTGTTCCTTTATTCATGCAACAAAGATTTATAAAGTTTATACCTATTATCCTGGCACCTAACAGTATCTCCTTTCATTGTCAAAACTGGCAATGTGAGAAATAAATTATATAGTGATCATGCGATTTAGATGTCTGCTCTTGAAGGCAGGACTGTCAAAGTGTATTCACATGGTTTACAAATATTCATTGGATGCTTTCTGGGTGTCAGGCATTCTCCCAATTCTGAGACCACACTGTAGGGAACAGAAAGGATCCCAGGCAAACAGTCCCCTGACGTCATACGACGGATGTTCCAGTGGAAAATTAGGTGGTGACGACAAGACGGATAGCAAGTAAATGAGGATATAAACACAAAAATAACCGATGTCCACAATGAAACCAAAACAGATCATGTGATGGAGAATAAGGAGATCAAGTATTTTGCCAGGGAGTGAGGGATGGGGGAAGAAAAGCCACAGAAGAGGTGATATTTATGTTAACACTGAATGACAAGGTGCCACAGCTCTTAGACCTGGTGTTTTCTTTAGGAGGCTGCTCTTACTCAATTTCACAAGCATTTTTTGACTACCTGGTACATGGAAGCCTCTATGTCAGGACCTGCAGACCAAAACCTAAACATCAGTATTTTTGTAATTCTATTTGTGCCCGATTTCAGTCTTAACAAATAAATTGAATGGTACCAAGAAGACTAGGACACATGGCCCTAGAATTTCTAAGCACCCACCCTCAGGATATTGCGGAGAGAGCCTTTGTGCTTACATTATGTTATACCACACAGCCCCCAAACTTGTCCAGTTCCAGCCCCAGTGTTAGAGCCCCACTCTTCTCTGATCATCACCCGCCCCCACCACGGGCAGACAGTCATGTTTCCAAAACGAGAGAATTATGTATTTAGATCAGGCCTTAATCCTCATGCACAACCTAAAAGCAATAAGCAAACGGCGATAATCAAAAGCAAAAATGTATGGCACAGATGAATGTGTTTCTTAAAAGAGACCAAACTCTGGAGCTGAAAGGGTTGGAAGCTATCATCGAAAAGCATCTGTACCTTGTCCCTTCTGAGACAGTGTGCCAGCAGCTGTCTTTTGTATGAGCTGCTTTCATTTTTCCAACTGTTGGTGGCAATGGGGCAGAAACCATGAGAGGAGATAGTTTATTTAGTCACATTAAAGTGGGCAAGCAAGTTGCATGGGAGTCTGATTCCAGCACCTGCGGCTCTCCGCGGACTTCCTTATCAAAGGCAAAAAAGTTCACACAGTTGTCTCAGTTTATGAATCCGCTGGCTGTCAGGCAAACACTGGTGTGCTAGATGTCCCAGATGCTCCCCCCACGAGCCACACTTCCGCCATCAAATCTGAAGAACTACATTGATCTGGGGAGAGATTTTGAAATGAGCTCTTCCTTTATTTTCCAAGTGTCTGGATTGCCTCTTTAATGTACACCTGATGCTTGGCATACACTTTCTAATTGTGTTAAAGATTTCAAGGTCAGAACAGTTTGAATCCAATTTATTTCACGTCAGAGAGAGACTGATTCTAAACTTCCACTAAGGGATCTTTTTAGATAGATTTCAAAGATCAAAGCTTGTAATAGAAGAGCTTAATATTTGGATTAGTCAGGTCCTTTGTTGAATTTTCATCAGTTCAGTGGAATGTAGAACTCCCTAAATTTAGCATATCATGAATTATTCATAATTATTATTTAACTGATAACACTCTAAGAATGTTATTAATCCCAAACTGATTTTTTTCCTATTTCGTATTTTTTAATTCCATGTATATGAGTGTATGTTTTCTATATTATATAAATCAGCCCAACTCCATGTTTTCCAGCTGGCATATAATTTTTCTGTCAACTCTGGCCTATAATGCAAAAATAATTTTGATTAACTCCAAAGTACCACCACTTTGTTATTTTTCTGGCTTTTTTTTTTTTTTTTTCTTTTTAAGCAAAGGTAAGCTGGTAGCCTTCAGTTTTAGTGTCTGTACAAAATGTGATCAGTGTCGTATATCCTATTGGACCAGGCACAGTCCAACAGATACAACAATTCAAATTTATTTGTTATATCAAGTAATTAGCTCCTATGACAAGAGAATAAAAAGCTAAATTGTAGAATGATAGAATGGGGAAAACAAAAGACTGAACAAGAAATCAGAAGATCTGAGTTTTCGAGCTGGCTTTTCCAAAGGCAAGTTGTAGGTCTTCGAACTAGTCTTTGCAGAACTCACTTGCACTACTTTTTATCTGTAAACTGATGAAATGTTAGAATAATTACTATTTAGCATCTCTTGGTCAAAGGTGCAATTAGTGGAGCCAGAAGTGTTTTAGTAACTTTTTACAATACTATAAAGTACGGACATAGGCAGAACTTTACAGGTGACGTGATAAACAAGTAACCTGCTCAAGGTCATGTAGTTTTTCGGTTATGGAGGAAAGAGTCAGACCCACGTTCATGTGTCTCCAAAGCCCTATTTTCCACTTTGCCCCTTTGCATCTGACACTGTACTTGTAAATGTTCGTGTTATGTCCATGGCCCTCTGTATCACTGTATAAAAATTCTCATAATTTATATTTAAAAATAAGTAGAGGAAATGGATCTCAGATTGGAACACAAAGGGCAGTAAGTGTTTTAAGAAGTCCCCCAGAACTTTAAGGCTCCTAAATGTACACTTGTTTCCTAATCAATAATGTCGCATATTATCTAACCCACCAACTGGAACGTAGCTGCGGGGAGCCAATATTACCTGGGGAAGATGTGACTCTGATGGACACAGTAGCTGCAGGATGGCCAAAATCACTCTCTCTGCCCTTCTTCTTTTGTATCACGTGGGGAGCTCCTTATTGGGGTATTTCTGCTGTACATAGGTTTTTACGGTGGTCCATGAAGTTTTGTTAGCTTTTAAGGGGACGGAAATGTGATTGTTGAGAGTGGAAGTGGAGATGAATGGCTAGAACACACTACAGAGAAGTCTAGAGCTCTTTATTTCCAAGCAAAGTCAAAGGTGCCTAATCTTCTGTCCTTGAAAGACCTATCACGATCCGTGATACTGTGGTCTATCTCAATCTCTAAAACTGTGGTCTTGTTATTTCTTACTTAGCTGACCTCACTCCCAGATAGATGGTCAGGTCTTAGACTAGTCTACTGTGAAAGGCTTATAGAATCTTTGTCTTGATTTGCCTAACTTGAGCGTTCTCTCAGATGACAGGTATCCGGATGCCTGCAGCAATTTTCAGATAGGCCAAGGAATCCTTCTGTAGGGGAAACCCGTGGACTGTAGCTCTGAACACAGAACTGTTACTATATCTTCCATCTCTAGCAATGCCAACCACAGGCCAAAGATCAGTCTAGGTTGCAGATCAGGGCCAAAAATTTTCCCCACTCTGTTACATTAGAGTGTAACATTGATTCCAACACCAGAGTATATATTTAAAACAGTGTTTACACTTAAACTTGGATAAAAAATCTAGGCAGTATCTTTTTTTAAGTGGGGCTCAAACTCACAACCCTGAAATCAAAGGTCACATGCTCTACAACTCAGCCAGCCTGGTGCCTCCAAGAGATATTTGTTAAGAGCATAAAGAGCCTTATGAAAGTAACTGAACATTTTACGCAATGTAACTTTCCACTGCTTTCAGAAATTTACTGACAGGTACCTCAAAACAAATAAAGAGCTATCAGAGTGGAAGAGGTTAGTACTATAGTTTTAAATACATTTTACTAAAGGAAAATTTGAAATATATGAATATAGGCAACACATTTATTGCACAGTGTAGACCTAAGTACACATTTGGACTTGTCCAAGTAGCCTGATACTTACCGCATAGCATCGTATGCCTGACTTGGACCAGATTGAAAACCTTTGAGAAGCACACGCTTTTGGAGTAAGATAGATCTTTGTTCCAGCCTTGCTAGCTGTGTGATTTTGCAAAAACATATTTAACTTCTCTGAACTTCAGTTTATGAAGTGAGAATATTAATAACTGTGTCTGAAGCAGAGTCTGAGATTGGGATTCTTGTTGAAGTGATTTATTTGAGGGTAGTGGGGAGAATAAGTGCTCTCTGGGGAAGGGAGAGCCAAACAAGCAGAATAAGGAAGGGAAAAAAACTAAGCTAGAATATGCTATATCACCTCTGTATCACAGCACATTGTATTCACTTAACTCAGTCCCTCCCTCCATTAACACTGAATACTTTTGTAATGACAAAAGGTATTATACAACAGATTTTCCTAACCAGAGACAGAGGTGATAAAAATTGATTAATAGATGGACATGACCAGCTATTAATGAGGTTTTTGTGAGTATCCCCTGGCTTCTTTTTCATTTATTTTGTCATCTGCTAGTATTTGCTACTATTATTAAGTAGCAGGCGCCAAAATCTTAAGAATAAATCCACAGGAGGAAATACTTAAAATGGAAACACTGTATTAAATAACCTAATTGCTCGATGCACATCAGAAAGGACCACCATCAACTTGAGCTTAGTGACATTGAGCCCCACCCTTCACGGTGTAAATTGGCCAATCCCATGTAGATGTTAGCTCTGGAAGACCATTATGCATATGCCTTGAAAATTCAATTCCTATTCAAAAGAAATAATGTGCAGGTGGAAAGCAAACCAGTCATAATATTCAAATGACATGCTATAAGCTCAAAGTGACTTCTTATACTACTGTTGTTATATTTACATGTCTGCAGTGCATTGGAGTTTATGGGTATGTTTATCTAAATTGCTCGGATATTTTATTTAATGAACTATTTTAGGTTAAGTAGGTATGTTCTTTACCGCTCATTATTCTTGTATTTGCTTTTCTACTTTCTCCTACGTACATACTTTGCATTGTTTGTCTGGTCATATTCAAACTGCCCAGAGCTATCAAAACCATAATTTTCAGTTAACCCAATGACCATATGTCAGGGCTGCAGAAGAACTATTGTTTAAAGCATGCCACTATATATAAAGGTAGTTGGTGGCTGGCTCCTTGGATCCGAAAGTCTGGCCAGAGAACCATTGCATTGACTCCATTTCCTTTTATGAATTTATAAATTAGCAGATATTTATTTTGTGAGGTTTTTTTACTGCTTACATTTTCCACATCCCCTTTGTCAGTGGAGCCCCAGAGTGAAGTCTGAATACTTCAGTGGGAGTGTGATCTGGTCCAATATGCTTTAACCCTATAAGCAGGTACCAATATAGGCCTCCCTTTGGGGCGGGGGTGGGGGGGGTGTGGAATGTGTGTACCTCACTGTCTTTTTTTCCTGACATTCTTACCATGCAGTTCTTTTTTCTTCATTGCAAGTAATTATTGCTAATTTAACAGTAGGCCCAATATCATTGTTGCTCATAATGAGTTCCCAATATTCCTCAAGGGAGGAGAGGAAAAGACTCAGAATTGCTAGCAAGCCTACCCTACTGTAATTTGGGTCTTTATTAAATTGGAAACATATTTTGTAAGGGAGTGCTTTTCTCCCTTTTATAGCCTGAAGAGTAGATGAACAGAGTTGATTTCAGTTTCTACATCACGGTACTGCTTGTTAAACATCTTATCTATAGCTACTATTGAATTCAGGTTCCAAATAGATTCCTTGTCCTCTGTCTTTTACTGAAAAACATAAACCCAAACAAGAGGAATCCAGAGAGAGTGTCCAAGAAAATGCCCCCATTTTCAGATTGGAAGCATTGGGTTATGCACAGTAGCAATCTTCATTCTTACTCTGAGGGCAGAAGAAATCCAAGCTATGACGTAAGAGGTTTGGTGGGTTGGAACCAGGCAGAATCATTAGGGATTTCGTTAGGATATTTGTGTATCCACACATTAAGATAATTGTGTGCATTTCCTATCATAAGCTCGGTAGAACACCAGTAGAAGCAGTCAACGCCAGTTCTAGAAATAGATATGAAATAGCAGTTGTTAAAATGATGGCTAAAAATAGAAGTTTTAACAACCACCTGCTATTTTAGATACACTGTTAAGGTGGTTTATATATGGTATTTGTTATATTTATATAACTAGTGTGAGATGACTCTAAGGAATCTTCATCATCTCAGTACTTTTCACCTGAGTCAGTATAATTGTGATTTCTGAAGGAAGCCAAAGCCTTTATAATATCAAAATATTCACTAAGGAACTGACCATTTATGAAACTATCCCCCAACCAACAACCTTTCTCCACTGACACATGTTCTGTCATTCTATCAGAATATTGGCTGATCAGTCTCTAGCTGCAAATAGAGTTCGTACCCAAAACTAAAGGATACAAAATGGAACAATTTTTACACCAAAGATTAAAGAGAACTCTTGAGAAGGTTGATGAAAAGTGAGTCAAAGGCTAAAGACTCTGATGATCAAACTGAAGAAGCCAGTCATGAAACAACGGATCTTCTATAGAGTAATCATAAAATTATGTAAGAAATATTAATAGCTAATTTATAATTTGTCCTTATAACAATTACATTGTTGCAATGATCACCCACACGGTAGTTGATATCAGATCAAATAAACTCACTGCATACTTTTTAGTTCCAGAAAAAGCCCCATTTAGATTTTATTAAAAATAATTTAATTCCCATTTAAACAGATTAAGTGGCATCTTCACCCCGCATGAATTATCCTCAGATAGTAAGAACTGTCTGTATGCTTTATTTTACAGAAGAGGAAACTCATGTTCAGAGGAGTTAAATACTTCCACGTAGTGACATCATTTATGAGCTGTTAATCTGAGAGAACTGTTTCCAACTAGAGAATTTTGATGCCAAGTTCAGGTTTCTTTTCACCGTACATCAGCTATTTTAAACTTCTCCTTCCCTTATATTCCATTTTTTTTTTTTATTAACACATAACGTATTATTTGCCCCAGGGTACATGTCTGTGAATCCTCAGGCTTACACATTTCACAGCACTTACCATAGCACATACTCTCCCCAATGTCCATAACCCAGCCACCCTATCCCTACCCACCCCTACCCCCCAGCCACCCTCAGTGTGTTTCGTGAGTTTAGGAGTCTCTTATGGTTTGTCTCCTTCCTGATCCCATCTTGTTTCATTTCCCTCCCCCACCCCCCCACGGCCCCCCTCCCTGCCTCTCAAATTCTTCATATCAGAGAGAGATGATAATTGTCTTTCTCTGATTGACTTATTTCGCTTAGCATAATACCCGCTAGTTCCATCCACAT
>JAPYYM010001513.1:0-13400 GCA_028534135.1 Potos flavus | reverse complement strand
GCAAGGGTAAAAATGAACTATTGGGACTTCGTCAAGATAAAAAGCTTTTGCACAGGAAAGGAAACAGTCAACAAAACCAAAAGACAACTGACAGAATGGGAGAAGATATTTGCAAATGACATATCCGATAAAGGGCTAGTATCCAAAATCTATAAAGAACTTAACAAACTTAACACCCAAAGAACAAATAATCCAATCAAGAAATGGGCAGAAGACATGAACAGACATTTCTGCAAAGAAGACATCCAAATGACCAACAGACACATGAAAAAGTGCTCAACATCACTTGGCATTAGGGAAATACAAATCAAAACCACAGTGAGATACCACCTCACACCAATCAGAATGGCTAAAATTAATCAGTCAGGAAATGACAGGTATTGGCGAGGATGCAGAGAAAGGGGAATCTTCCTACACTGTTGGTGGGAATGCAAGCTGGTGCAGCCACTCTGAAAAACAGTATGGAGGTTCCAACAAAAAAGTTGAAAATAGAGCTACCCTATGATCCAGCAATTGCACTATTGGGTATTTACCCTAAAGATACAAATGTAGTGATCCAAAGGGGCATGTGCACCTGAATGTTTATAGCAGCAATGTCCACAATAGCCAAACCATGGAACCATGGAAAGAGACTAGATGGCCATCAACAGATGAATGGATAAAGAAGATGTGGTATAATATATATATATTATATATTATATAATATTATATTATATATATATATATATACACACACACACATACACACACATATATACAGTGGAATATTATGCAGCCATCAAAAAACCACAAAACGAAATCTTGCCATTTGCAATGATGTGGTTGGAACTAGAGGGTATTATGCTAAGCGAAATAAGTCAATCGGAGAAAGATAATTATCATATGATCTCACTGATATGAGGAATTTGAGAAACAAGACAGAGGATCATAGGGGAAGAGAAGGAAAAATGAAACAAGATGAAACTAGAGAGGGAGACAAACCATAAGAGACTCTTAATCTCAGGAAACAAACTGAGGATTCCTGAAGGGGAGAGGGGTGGAAGGGATGGGGTGGCTGGGGGATGGACGTTGGGGAGGGTATGTGCTATGGTGAGTGCTGTGAACTGTGTAAGACTGATGAAGCACAGACTTGTACCCATGAAACAAATAATACATAATGTGTTGATAAAAATAAACAAATAAAATTTAAAAAAATATATAGTAATAGATATAAGCACGGTATGAAACCAGGGACAGGTAGAGGTGCAGACAGAGGTAGAGACACAGGCAGAAATGCAGGCACAGTTACAAAGGTACAGGTGTAGATACAGACCAAATGTTACCAAATGTTATATCTGTGCTATGGGATTTTAGGAAGTTTTTATTTTTATTTTTCCTATCTATTTTTTTTGGCAGAATCATTAATTATTTTTTCAACAAGAAAAAAATGTTTAAAAAGGATTTAATTATGGCCCAGATGTGTTGCCATGGAGCAGTGCACAGTATTCTAGAAGAGCACTCCCCTCTTGCCTTTGACTGTTTAGGTGGCCGGCTCCACCCTCATCACCCCCACGCCCACCTCCCACCTTCCTGTAGTGGTTCCAGGAGGAGGGCCCACCCTACACTCAATGCAAACACAGCACCTCACGCTGGGCAGTCGGTAAGGTCATGTCTGCAGTTAAACTGAATGTGTTCAATTGCCAAAAGACAAACGCTGGACAAATAGACTTCTATGCCATTTCCCAGGAAACCGAACAATAAATTGATCCTAATGACCAGGTTGGGGCTGGGCCCATGAAACTGAGGCTTTAGGACCTGTCTGAATGAAGTGTGAGTTGAACTTGGTCAAGGGAAAGGTGCACCAGCCCCACTGGAAGCATTCATTATGCTCGATGGACCCTTCGCTAAGCAGTCCTCCCCAGTTCCACCGGTGCCGGTGAAGGCTGTGATGATTTATCCAGTCAGTATTGATTCTTTCCAGGCAATTCAGAGAAAGAGTTTTTCATGAAACTGTCTGGGAAATGGAGCAAGTCCCCGAGATGGGCATATTAGCAGCGATGATTCTTCACTTAGTTGCTATGTGTTCGTGTCTCTATGTAATAGTAATACTCTCTGAAATGTATACCCTGGCTTTCCTCTGAAGAGGACACAGTTCTTTCACACATATTGAGCCCAATTTTCCCATTTCTCAAGTTTCTCTCCAAGAGCATGAGTACTTTGGAAGACACATTAGTTCTGTAAAGCATCTAGACTTTTATTTACTGACAGACGGCTCTTGCTGAAGGAGGGGAAGGCAGCTTCACACCAGCTGACTGTTTTGGCTTCCCCGAGACTCTCATTCTTCTGTATAAATCATGTGTGAAAGAGCTGATGGCAGGTATACCATCACGTAGTTGTAGAAACGGAGGCGCCGTGAACCACACAGCTGGCCTAGCACTGCAAACCTATGTACCGAGCTGAACGGTGGCCCCCAGAAGATGCACCCACCGGAGACTTAGAACACATCCTCATTTGGAAGAAGGGTCTTTGCAGAGGTCATTAAGGTAAAAATCTCAAGATGAGCTCGTCCAAGATCGTGGTGGGCCCTAAATCCAATGATGGGTCATTAGATGGCAAGAGAAAGTGAAATTGACACAGACATGGAAGGAGGAAGGTGATGGAAAGGCAGAGGCAGAGACCCAAGTGATATGGCCACAAGTCAGTGAAGGCCAGGAGCCACCAGAAGCTGGAGGAGGCCGTAAGGATTCTCCCCTCGCACCCCTGGAAGGAGCAGGGCTCTGCCAACAACTCCATTCTGGCCTCTGATGCTGTAAGAAAATAAATTTCTGTTATTTTAAGTCACCAAGTTTATGGTAATTTGTTGTAGCTTCTCTGGGAAGCTCATACATTCATTAAATCATGATTCTGGAGTATAGCAGACAGATCCAAATACATCATAGGAGTTCATGGGACTATACGTGTCCTCACAAGCATGTATGTTTCCACTTAATTTTTCAACCCTGACCTTTTTTTTTAATACGTATGCCCCCAAACTTGTGGCCTGGACAAGACAGAGCTGAAAAATGTGAACCTAAAAACCTTGTCTTAAGAAGGTCTGGTTTTGAAACATAAGGAAATAGGATGCTTTTTTGCTCTCCAGTCCACCTCACCCCTCACTCACCCAAGGCACCCCCCCCATCGCCAGTCTTCGAGGGCAACATGCATAGGAGAGAGAACATAGGGTATGCAGTTGACCAGACTTGCTGCTCCCTGAACTGTGTGACTTTGACCAGATTGCTTAACCTCTCCGAGCTTCAGTTTCTTTATTCATAAATTTGAATGACGTGTGTGAGAAGCTCAGTACCGAGCCAGGCATACAGTACTCAGCGTTGGAAGTGCCCCATCAGCCTTAAAGTAGATCGTGAAGGAAAGACAGACCAAGAGACAGATACAGAGACTGAAAGCAATACGCAGCAGGAAGTGCAACACAACAGAACACAACTCTGACCACTGCTGTCCATTTCCTACTCCATTCATTCTTTGAGGCGTGGAGATAAGTCAAGGAATTTGGGAAGTAAAAAATAGGAGGAGCTGGAGGAATGGCTAAAGTAGATAAGGAAAGCAGGAAGAACCACCATTGGAGAATTCCAAGGTTGAATTCCATTCAACCACCTTGGAAAATCCCAAGGAAAGGCATCTAAGGGCTTTGATGTTGATAGGGAGGCAAGGCAGAGAGCCAGGACAAGCTATTGCCTTTGGTACAGCTCTTAGCATGGGTGTTGTCACACTGACGTGAGAAGATGCCAGATGTCGGGGAGAGATTGAGGCCACCAGGCAGTTGTCTTACGCCCTGTGGCGTATGGCTGCCTGGGGAGGCCAGGGGGGTTCAACAGCATGAAGCTTAAGGTATTCCCCTAGACGCTCCGAGGCTGAAGGAGAAAGCTCAAGGGACCATTTGGCAGTGACCAGACTCAAGGGAATCCTAGAAAACAGGTTCCCACAAAACAAAAAGACAAACCAAAACAAGAAACCTAACAAGCCCACAACAAAAAAAGGTCACCATGAGAGAAAGCAAGCTTTAAGGATCTGTCAGAGCACAAAGCCCCCAGTCAGGTGAGAACTAGCCTATTCCTCTATGTCCTCCCCCCACTCTCTCCAACAGCACTGGGAAGTGAAATGTCACTTCTGGGTGGCAGGGAAGGAGAACAGGGTGAGAGGAGCAGGCTGGGACCACTCACCTTCCCCGCCTGCCAGCGGAATCAGCCCAATCGAGGGGAAGAGCAAAGATTTACCGCCAAGCCAAAGCCAAGTTGGGATTTGTTTATTTCACAAGGAGGGCCATTCTCGTCTCTGAATCAAAAGTTTATGTAGGATTTGAAATGGCTTTATGACTATTATCTAAAAGATAAAGTTGCAGCCTTACTACACTGTTAGTCACAGTGGTGCAATATACTTCTACCTTTTCTTAAAAATATAAAACATTTCATAAACCTCAGAAAACAAAAGTAAAGGCCCACAAATAGCACCATTCAGATTTAACAGATGTTAATATTTGTTATAATCTGCTTCATCTCTCTTTTTTTTTTGAAGGATTTTATGTGTTTGAGAGAGAGAGCACGAGGAGGGGGTAAAGAGGGGAAGGGCAAAGTTAGAGGGAGAAGCAGAGTCCCCACTGAGCAGGGAGCTGGATGTGGGCCCCCCCTCTACCCAGCCCCCCCCCAACATGGGCCTGGGCCAGATCCTTGAGATCGTGACCTGAGACCAGAGCCAAAGGCAGACGCTTAACTGACTGAGCCACCCAGGAGCCTCTCATCTCTCTCTTTTAAGCAGATAGTTACTCCTAGTATAGCGAAGGCCCCTTTCCCATCCTCCCTTGCCTTTAGTCCCTGAGACAACTATCTCTATCTCCAAGTTGGTAAATGCAATTCCCATGCATGTCATCATAACCTAATTGTGCATGTGTGTCCTTTATAAGATGCTCCAGGGGGAGTGGGTAGGAAAACATAAGAGAAGAGGGGGACCAGTTGGGAGACCAGCATGGTGTCCAGGAGGGTAATGCTCATGGCCACAGGCAGGGGCAGGCAGTGTCACCCAGGATGACATGCAGTTGGGAAGAGGGCCCAGCCCAGAACAAGGAGACCTGAAGGAGCCTCCAAAGATGCTGTCTGCCCCCAAAGGAAGGTGCCAGGAGAAATTTCATCAAACCAGAGAAGAGCCCTCCACTGACTCCCAGCTCCCAGTGCTGGTTCCACGCACCCATGAGAGGTGGTGCCCCATACTAGTCTCACCTGGGTGTGATTTTACCATCCTGGACATTCGGCAATGTCTGGACACAGTTTTGATCGCCACAACTTGGGGGTGCTGCTGTCATCTATGGGGCAGAGCCCAGGGCTGCTGCTACTTATCCTATAAAAGCTTCCACAATAATAAATTATTTGGTCCCAGATGTCCCTAGCACTGCAGCCGAGGAGGCCTCTTTATGCTAATGTTTACCAAATTAAAGATGTGAGCGGGCAAACTTTATTTCTGAAGGCTGTTGAGAATCATTTCATCAATGTGTTGAGTGGGATAGAAGTTGTGAAAAGGAAGAAAAGTTCTACCAAGAGTTTAAAGCCACGATATTTACATAAGTCCCTGGGATTCGCTCTATGTCATCGGAAGGGTTGGCTGGTGACATCTGTATTTCCTCCTTCCCAATTACGGTGAAAAGAATTGCCGCTGTGGGTCTTGGAGTCAGCCAAATTGGGGTTCAAGACCTACCTCGGTTTTCTATCAGCCATGGGCAGCAGCCGGCTTCCACCAGGGAAGGAGATCCACTATGGCATCAGGGACGAAGGCATCGGGAGAGGCCTTGGACCTTCCACAGTTGTGGGAGTGGCAAGAGATGTGAGGGTCCGAGAGGGTGAATGGGAGGATGGGTGCCAAGTCACTGACCGACCCCGCCCCAAAGCACTGGCCCGGGGGGACCGGTCAGGGCCGGGAGTGAGAAGCCCAGCAGGTCGAGCTGCAGGCCCAGGCCACGAGGGAGTGCCACCAGCAGGCATGGCAGCGAAGGCTTTGTCCTGTCTCCAGCACGGTCCTGGGGCAGCCGGGGGTCAGCGGGACCGGCAGCGAGGAGCAGAAAACTGTGAGGAAAAGTTGGCGTCTGCTGGCAGCCTCTCTGCGCCTACCTCTCACTGCTTTACCACAATGTCCCTCTGAGAGGAAATGCTGTTTCCCTTCCATCTAGCAAATCCCCAGTGACTTTCTCTTCTGGCCAACTCTAGCCCAGGACCATGAAGAGGGTTCTGGGAATCTGATTCCAGTTCGGCTAAGTCAACACCATACAAAACCACTCGAGGTGTGACCTCGGGGGAGTTACTTGACTTCTCTGAGTCTCAGTTTCCTCTTCTGCACACTGGTAATGATATGAATATGGGCCTCATGCGGGGGCTGTGAGGATTCATGGAGTGGCTACAGGTCAGGAGAACAGTCCCTGATGCATAGTCAGTGCTGGACAATCTTAGTTATTGTCATTGCTGTTGTTGACTGAAGAAATATTAGGAGCTGGTGTTCCTTCTGAGCATTCAGCTTGCAGGGTTTCATGGGCTGACCTTGACCTCCACAGAGAAACTCTGGTATGGCTCAGTGAGCAGCTCCCTCCACAGGCAGAGCTAGGAAAAGAGGGAAAATGGAGACAAAACAAAGCTCTACCTTGAATGTAGTATTTTGTAAATGACAACAAAAAGGACTAGGCTAGGAGATCCACTCTTGCCTCCTAGAGGCTAGTTGGTTGACCTTGGACTAAGTCATAGTCCCTGCTGTTTTAGTTTTCCCTGTTTCTGTAAGATGGGGAAATGCATCTTGTTTCTCCCTCTCTCCTGGGACAGATGGGAGCAAACCCCAGAGAGAACTCTGTGAGACATGACAGCTTTTTGAGAGAACATTCTAGCAATGCCAGGTAATCTTCAACTTCAGAATAATACTTCAGCTCCGGGGCACGTGGGTGGCTCAGTCAGTTAAACATCTGCCTTCGGCTCAGGTCATGATCTCCGGGTCCTAGGATCGAGCCCCGCATTGTCTCCCTGCTCGGTGGGGAGTCTTCTTTTTCCTCCCACTCTCCTTCTGTGCTCTCTCTCTCTCTCCCCCTCTCTCTTTCTCAAGTAAATAAATAAAATCTTAAAAAAAAAAAAAAAGAAGAAGAATAGTGCTTTAGCTCCACAATGAGAAATCCTTCCTTTAAAGAGCTACTGGGTACAGATTATCAGGGAGCTGGGGGTTTTAAGGTCATCTCTCCCTTTTGGTATCAGGTGCTGATCAGCAAATAGGTTCACAAAGAGGGACCGCTTGCCTGCTACTGTTTGTGATTTCCCATGCAGGAACAGCAGCCAGAAGTGACAGCAAAGCTTCCCAGGAGAACTGCTGAGTTTGCCAAGGAGTGAAACGTACCACGTAGTTTACATATTAAACCATCACGCTTACTGCTGTCACCATATCCACTTACAGACCCACAGAGCACTTGAATGCTAAGACCTTCTCCGGTAGCCTTCGGGCTGCAAACCCCTAACAGCACCCCCTCTCTCCTTCCTCTCCCGTTGCCAACAGCGTTAACCACAGACAACATGCTCTGCCACATGGAGAGTCGCCGAAACTTAACAGTGGATCAACCCTGCCATCCCTTCACTGTTCAGATCTGGACACTGGGGTCTAAGGATAAGAAAACCTCAGTCAAGTTCACAGGGCACATTAAGACGCAAGGATGACAGTGAGTCCTAGGATTTCTCATCCACTGCTCCTTTCTCTACACCAACAGAAAATGACACTTCTCATGGAGCTTTGTCTCCCATCCCTACCCCTTTAGGCTGACAACATGAGCCAATGCGAGAAACTCAGAGCTCAACCAAAGACCAAGTCTTCCAAATGCGCCTGGGTGATCCCAGAGAAAAGCTGCATTTCAGCGATTTATTATTTAGTGACAGCTTCCTGTTGTCTGGCAAAATCCATCATAATTGCATTCCCTTCACCCTCCCCTTTCCTGTGAGTCAAGGTGAATGTACAGACCTTCTATAGCTCTTTCCTCGTGAAATATGCCCTTGGGCTGGAAGATTCCAATTATATCCTTTGGTGAAGTGTGATCTTTTGGAGAAAGATTAAAATAAACTGGAAGACATGAGGACCATCTGTGACCTCAAACTTTCTTTTTCCCAGGTGCTCTCTATCCGTGTGAGTGAGGTCTGGGGCACCTACCTGGGGCCCGCTTCTCAGTGACCCTACGAGTCACTTCTAGTGACCCCTTTTTCTAACACCTGATAGGCATTAAGTTGGGCCTGGCCCTTCCCCCTGAAACCTGCAGACCCATCACCGTGCCCCAAAGCCAACAAAAAAAAAATATGTCTTTTCTAGCTTTATTCCCAGCTTTTTTCTGGATTCTTTTGTCTTGTGCTTCCCGTTCTGCCTCTCAACCTACCCCTGCTCCCCTACCTCCTCCCTGACTGTTGGACCACTGGAGCCTCATGCCTGGTACCAGCTCTCTGAGATTCAGCTCACACACGTTTTATTCAAGTAGCCAAGAAGCTATGATCAATTGCTATGTTAGGCATGGGGCTCATGGGTGCTCAAGGACAAGTGAAATAGATGTGGTCCCCACCCTCCTGGGCTACTTAACCTTCTAACCTTGGTCAAAGAAGTTAACCTCTCTGTGTTTCCCCATCTATGAAATAGGGGTAGGTAACCAGAGTACCATCCTCACTCTGGCGCTGTGAAGATCAAATGAGTTAATCTGACCTTAAAAGAGGACCCAGCAAGAGAAAGTATCCAATGCATGTGAGCTGTTATTGTTAGCATTATGACAACTGTCTAGGACAATAGACATTTACCAAATAATCACAAAAGCAGATGTCAGATTCTAAGCAATGCCATGAAAGAGGGCTATGCTGTGCTAGGAGGGTGTCTGATGGGGGAATGCCACCTGCTCAGGTAGATCAGGGAAGACCTCTCCAAGAAGTGACCCTTTAACTAAGATCTGAAGGAAGAGCAAAAAGAGGTAGACCCAGAAGGGGGAGGAAGGGCTTCTTCTAGACAGAGGAAGTAGACTATGCAAATGTCCTGAGACAGAAAAGCACACGATGAGTTCAGATGAGGCCAAGAAGCCACATGTGGCTGGTACAGAGAGAACACAATGCAAATTGAGACTAGAGAGTCGGGTAAGGTCACAGCACACAGAGCATTTCAGAGCATTTTAAGAAGTCTTCGTCAGCCCTATAGCACTAGGAAGCACTGCATGATTAAGGTGACCTGATCAGATTTGCATCTTGGAATAAAAAAGGTGTCTGTTCCTAATCTTTTCCAGGATTGATCTCAGAAGCCCTCCCCAGCTTCTATTTCTATTTGCCCAAGACCATTATGTGTGGTTGTGCAGGTTCCGCACTGCACAATTTCAGAGATGGGAGGGAGGCACCACTCACATAGACTTAGAATTGCACAGTGTCCACTGTGCACATTCACATGCATTAGCCTTCCATTTGCTCCTTGGATTAAATCTCTCCTGAAAACTCCAGGTAACACCCTAACTCTGAAAACTCCGTGCCTTCGAGGACTCATAAGGCCTGCATTGCTGATATTTTTGTCTTTGTCTCTATCAAAGACATCTATGGGATGTGCTACAGGTTTTCATATATATGACACTCATCTGCAGTTCTGGTTTCTAAGACTTGGGAGGCCACAATTTTGCCTAGCATAATAATGGCCCCACGTAATGAGCACTCCAAAGCCGGTCAGTTATAGCACATCTTTTGAATAAATAAATGACTCAGTAAGCCCCCTTAGAGAGTAACCTCCCCCTCTGGAGAGGCTGTGAGTAACTCTCGTTGAGCTCCCCCCCAACCCATCAGATCTTATACCCATCAGGGCCCCAGTAGGAAACACGCTCCAGCACATGGTTCAAGAATTTAATGAAGGGGCTACATGCAGAGGTATTGGCAAGCTTAAGGAGCCCATGGGCCATGCTGGGGCACAATACCACCTGCCTCGTTCTCTGGGCTCCAACACTGCATGAGAAACATGGACATCAACTGAAGTTTCTTGCTGTCCTCCTCCACTCTTCTCCTCCCTACCAAGTGCTAGCATGCAGATCGCTTTTCATGAGGGGAAGATTCTCTGATGTCCTATCCCACATCCTTTTATGCTCTAGTGTTAATTCTCACATCTGAGTCCTCCAGGCTCAAACTAAACTTATTTCAAGCTGTGTCTTCTTGGAGACTCAGAACAAAAGTCTCTTTTATCTCAAGTGCCTAGTTCTCACAAATCAAAATCAACTTGGCTTTCAGACTATTGTTACAACCATGGACTCTCAGAACTCTGAAAAGTCAAAGATAACAATGATGTCTTTGTTCCACGCTGTATCCACCCTCCTCTTAAAGCAAAACATGCTATTGATTTGGGGTTGAGGGGGAGGAAAAGAAGGATAACTAGAAACATCTGGGGATTCCTTGAAGTGAAAACATATCCATTTAAAAAATACCATCCTGCTACATTTGTTAAGCCTGAAAGGTGCCACTCAATGGAGAGGCAGGAGGAGCCCTGCAACTCTGTGCTGACCTCCCCTTCCTTCCAGTGAGCATGTTTGGTTTCATAAGAAGTACAATGCAAATGCTTGTTTAAGCTTTTTAGTTATAATTTCACTCTAGTTATGCTTGCTAAAGAGGGATGGATGGCCAACGGTCACCTTGGATGAATCAGAATGTCCTTGGAACTTCTCAGCAAAAAGTTTTATAAGTAGTCTCTTGAATTACATTTAGAGTTGGCTAACTCCTCCAAAATGTTTAGATTAAATTTATTTATTTTGTAGATAGTAACTTTTTCTTGGTGTGCTGGGAGTGTATGATGCAAATGGCCTCAAATTTAGCCAGAGAAATTAAGGGCAAGGGAAATAACTTACCTGAGTATCCTTAACCCTTCTACATGGGATGTGAAAGATAGACACCTTCTGGACTCCAGTCTTTTATGAAAGGAAATGAGTGCTATCCACTGGATGTAGGAAACAAGTAATTTCTACCTATGGCCAAGGGGGGAGAGTCTCACAGTTCTGGTTAGAGGTAGTGGGTCTTCAGGACAAACTTAATGAAGAATCTTGGACCACAGTCCCAATGGGGCACAGTCCCAATGGGGCATGGTCCCAATGGGCACACAGCCTCAATGGGGACTCAGTAGTGGCCCATGGAGACCATTCCAGCAATGCATAGCTCACAAAAGCTCCACACTTGTCCATGTCCCCAAGGTTGTTATATCAAAACGAGAGACTTATTTCTCATTGACTAATTAGCTCTTAAGACCCACTCCTTAGGAGTAAATGCCTAATTATTATTGACTCAACTGCTTTATCTTACTCAGTGAGACAAAGTTTAATAACTCCAGGAATTAAGACCATGTTAAGCTCTCTCTTTAATGTCTGCAGGGCTTTTGTGTGTGGAAAAGAACATGCACTATTTGTATTATGTTTAATGCTCAATTCATTACACTCATATATCTAATAAAAGACACTTCGAAAGCCTTTTTTCTTAAGCATTTAGTCATTGATTACAAGTCTGATTAATTCAATTCCCTTATACAATTTAAACTGCATTTACAAATTTAGTATGTCTGATTCTTCTGAAAGCTTTCAGTGCCTTAAAAAACAGACAAAACAAATGAAAACACAACGATTTCAAAGCTATTTAAGAGTCTTTCACAAAAAAAAAAAAAATGGCCTTAAGTATGTTAAAATTGAAGATTTAACCTTTTTTTTCTTTTTTTTTCCCCCAAATGCTTATCCTTTTCAGGAGTTCCAAGTTCCATGGCTTCCTGGGGTTTCAGTAATCCTACTATATACCATTTAAACATTTCCTAGCGTTTTTAGTAATTTTACTAGACCCAGAAAGGAATGAACTCCATCTCAGAAAAGCTTAGAAGGCAGATGTTAGATTGATGACCTGTTGACTTTTGGCCAGATCATAGGATTTAATTTAGCAGGACTCTGATGATGAGGCTAAATACATTTTTGTCATAAGGTTTTGCTAATGGAATTATGGGACACTTACTGCCAGGTCTTTCATTTCTGAGGTGAGGTGCTCTTTCTCAGAATGAGAGTTTCTTGAAGTTTCGACTTACTGACATACCACTCCTATCATCCTGTCTTTCTGAAATATTGACCTGGTTTGTTGGCAATATTAAAAACATATACGTGTTGCAACCATGTTGGAAAACCAGTTGGTGTTTCTTAACAGAGTTAAACCCACACCTATAGTGTGACTCAGAAATTCCACTCCTACATATTTACCCAAGATAAATAAAAGCACATGATCATGAAAAGACTTGTAACAACAATGTCCATAGCTGCTTTAGTCCTACTAGCCCAAAACTAGAACCAGTGTCTATCAATGAAAGAATGGAATAATAAACTGTGGCATAATAATGAAATTAACATAATAAGTACTTACAAATCCAGCTAATTTCCCCTGGCTATTATTATTATTATCATCATTTTCATTATCATTGATAATATGTTATGTCCTTTTAATCAGCTTTTTAAATTAACTTCTCTAGTGTTTCTAGAAACATTCTTGTTTCTTGGTAACCACAGTATGTTCTAGAGTTATCCTTACTTTCTCTTACTCCAAGACAGTGGTTTTCAACCAGGAGCAAGTTTTCCCACCAAGGGACATTTGGCAATATCTAGAGGCATGTTTGGTTGTCACAACTGAGCCAGAGCACAGGGGGGTGTGGAGGGGTGGGGAGGGGTGGGGAGGACAGGGATGGTGCTATTGGCTTCTAGAGGGGAGAGGTCAGGGATACTGTTAAACATCCTACAATGCACAAGACAGCCCCCACAAGTTGACATTTGGCCTCAATTGTCAGTAGTGCGGATGTTGAGAAACCCTGATCTAATATCGGAATCAAATAACTTCCAAAGAATTCTTGTTCCTTTTCAAGGTGTAAGAGTTTCAGAGATCAAAATCTGAGTCTTGAGGCTTCGTAACAGAGCTGCTGATGGTTGAGCATGCTACTGACACTGTTCCTGGGCCAATAAATATCTTTTTTGAAGGTCGAGTTCAAATGTGTAATTCACAAGGTATCTCACCATATTGTTATACACCACCTTTCTTAAACTATGTAGTTTTCCCCACCACTACAACTTTCTCCTACATTGGCAAAGCCATTCTTGTGATGAGGTCGAGTGACCCATTCAAAAGTGGCTTTCATGGAAAAGTTCTTGTGGCTTATACAATGACAGTATTTGCTCCCCCTTCTTCATCCATTCCAAAACTTTCAGAAAATTCTTTCTATTGATAATCTTTTCACAGATAAATACTACTGATACTTAACTTCTTGGTCATAAGGTAGCCAGTTTCAAAAATAATTGTAGCTTGGATCTTTACAATAAACAGAGGAACATGAGGTGCTAACCCAGAAGACTATTAAAAAAAAAA
>JAPYYM010001512.1:0-13401 GCA_028534135.1 Potos flavus | reverse complement strand
TAGGGAAGATTAAATTTGACTATGTCTTCACTTTTATCATGAATTAAAGATTCTCCTAGTTGTTTCATGAAATTCAGTATTAAAAGAGATAACGATTCTCTTGGTGTCAAAATGTTCAACTACAGAGCCTGTCTTCACGCATTTGAAGGCAAAAACCTCTAAGTCTATGAGACATATTTTCCATAATTGTTGGGCATCATGACACAGAGCTAATGAAGAAAAACCACTAATCATACAATGTATTTAGTGTTAATCATTTCAGATGTATATGGATTCATAGTAGGCTTTCCGGGTTTTCTTTTTTCTTTTCCATCTTGAACTAAGTCCTCTGTTTTCTGTGTAAAAGAGTCAAGTAACTTCTAGAAGCTGAAATAGCTATTAGTATCATTGTCTCTCGGCTGTAGCTGTTTATAAAACACTTGATTTAAATAAGTGCATTTGATGGCTTCTAAATCTAATAACACAATGTAGATGCAAGTTTATTGTTCAACTAAGGGATATTTTATTTATTTGTGGCAGGGAAAAATTAATTTATCTATAATTTCCTGCTACCTCTCAGGCAGAGAAGAACCTGCAAAGACCCTTCCTGCTGAGCCTGCTGTGGTCATGAGAACACAAAGCAGAGCTCAGAGGCTGAATTAGAGCCAGTTGTGCCATGTATGCAAAAGACTGGAGCCAGGCAGTGGGAAAGGCTCTTTAGAAAAAGGTTCCAGAAAGAGGAAAACCTAGCTGTTGGTAGTGGATAGAGGACTGTGGGGAAAAAGGAGAAATAGGAAAGCTGCCATCCAGAGAAGAAGTTTTGGAAGGAAAAGGAAGAAGAAATGCTTAGATAAGTTTTTATGAAGTTTTCCATAGGTGACATGACCATTTTTCTAATTGCTATTCTGTCTGGTATACATTAAACAAATACCTAGCTATTAAAATTTTTAAAAATTACAACCAAATAAAATTATCTTGTATACAATCAAATCATACAGCAATCACCCAGCACACCATGGTCAGCACAACTGGGTAACAAAAGGCAGAACAATTCTCTGCTACCTGAGTTAATTCCAGTAGATGAATACTGTAGCACAGATGATATTTCAGGAGACACACAGAAGATTTGCAATCTCTGTAGTATTGGGTATTATTCAGAAAAGTATTGAGCTTTTAGAGTTTTAACCATTAAGTCATAAAATGGCATTAAAATGATCTAGGCAGAAGAAACCCCAGGAATGCAGTACATAGTTATGAAGCTTAAAATAGAAATCTCTCAGTAACTGAATAAAGCTGCCTAGTTTTAATGGGAATTAAGACTTCCTGACAGAGTCAGAATGGATCAAAAGAAGGACTTTCATTATTTAGGATCAGGTGGCAATTCACATTGCTTTATATATAAATTCTGAATAAATAAAAAGAGTAAAAGATGAAGGAATGATTTCCAAGAATAAAAGTATTAGGGGCGCCTGGGTGGCTCAGTCGGTTAAGCATCTGTCTTAGGCTCAGGTCATGATCCCAGAGTCCTGGGATCAAGCTCCATGCAGAAAGCCTGCTTCTCCCTCTCCTTCTGCCTGTTTGTGCTCTCTCTGTCAGATAAATGAATAAAATCTTAAAAAAATAAAAATATTAATGCACTACCAATGTTAAGAAAAGAGTATACAGTTGTCTCAAAAAGCACTTAAAGAACAAGATTTATCAAAGATATGTTCTACGGTTAGAACAAAGGTTTCCTGGAGCCCCACATAAGTGGAAACAACATATTTAGCTCTGTGTGTTGCTCCAAGGAAACCTCCGACTGAGACAGTCTTTGGAGAGACCCGGATTCACTTTCCTGAGAAGGAGAACCACTTATGGCCAGTCATCTTGCCGTTTTTGTTTTTGTTGTTTTTGTTTTTGTTTTAAGATTTATTTATTTGAGAGAGAGAGAAAGAATGAGAGAAGGCGCTCTCTCAGGATGAGGGGCAGAGAGAGAGGGAGAGAAAGGAAGAGAAGCAGACCCTGCACCAAGCAAGGAGCCAGACGTGGGGCTCGATCTCAGGACCCTGAGATCACTACTTGAGCTCAAAATGAAGAGTCAGATGCTCAACCAATGGAGCCACCCAGGCACCCCTTTCCATTTATCTAATTCTCTTTTTGGAGATGTTCCAGAAAAATACTGCTCTGTTTCATAAATGCTCAAGAGTTGAGGTCAAACAGATCTGGAAAAATCCCACATATCTAGTGTCCTAACACCAAAACGCAACCCATGTGTACCATAAAAAGAAGAACGTAGATGTCTGATTTCAAAGATGTATCCCCTCGGCCTTGAGGAGCAGAATCAGAAGCAAACATTTTTAACTGCCAATATGTTCTTCCCATTGACTATGAAAAGCTCCAGAAGCTTTGCAACATGTTTAAGGAAAATCTAGGAAGAGTTATGTAATCTAGCTAACAGGGCCAATTTCTATAAATGTGCATAGTATTTTGGGGTACACAATAATCTCATTGTGGGTCAGAGGTGTGGCTGGGCCTCTGGTACCTTCCTTGGTAACTTTTCTCTTAAAAATCCCAATACAGAGAAGGAAAGAGGGGAGAGAACAAAACACTGGTAAGGTTAAATCTTGAGTTATGGAACCTGTAAAAAGACACCTGAATGTCTCTTAAAGTGGAATCATTTTCTAAAGTCCAGCTGTTTTTGGTCAAATCAGCCAGAGTCTCTCCTGGTATGCGATGCCCAAGCTCATTATGTTTCCTGAAATGTAACAAGAGGCTCCAGAGTAGGATGATTGCATTTTATCCAAAGTTTTCTTAAATTCATGCAATAGAACCCTCCATTCCCATAGACAGAGAAACTGGGCATAGGAACTCAAGTAAATCATAACACTTTGAAACAATTCATTTAATTGAAATAGAGTATTTTGATTTTCGTGGAATCTTTTGGCATTAAAATGCTCTCAAAGGCAAACTGTGCTTCAAAAAATTAATTATTGGAACGTTCCCAAACACTGCAGACTGGAAAACTCTGATCAAATGAAATGTTCAGTTAACATAACGAGCATAACAAAATGGCTTATATTTTAATTGCCTCTTTATATTAATAGATACATATTTGTGTTTCTTCTCATCCAAGCAAACTATTTACCTCTTTCTCCATTTGTAATCCTTCTGCTCTAATATTTCTTTCAAATACTTCTCTCTTTTCGGTCTGTGGGTTGGATTTTCTGTACACAAGAATATAGTCAATTCGACACTTTCCATCTCTGAAGTAAAGTCCATTTGATTTGTTTTTTTCTGGCACTGTCTGCACACAGAGAGGAAGAAATCAGTTTAAGACACTCATAAAAATGGGCCTGAGGTAATACTAAAGAATTAAAAGTAAATGAATTTTTCATTGTGTTTTACCAAAATCACATTTTATTATTGAAAAATGTAAATAGTAGGGAACAAAAAATAAAAATTGGAAAAAGAATTGAGTGAAGTGGACAAAACTTAAGACACCTAACAATAAGGGCGCCTGAGTGGCTCAGTGGGTTAAGCCTCTGTCTGCCTTTGGCTCAGGTCATGATCTCAAGGTCCTGGGATTGAGCCCCGCATCGGCTCTCTGCTCAGTAGGGAGCCTGCTTCCCCCTCTCCCTCTGCCTGCCTTTCTGCCTACTTGTGATCTCTTTCTCTCTGTCAAATAAAAAAATAAAATCTTAAAAAAAAAAAAGACACCTAACAATAGTACCAAATTTTGGTAAGGAGGTGGAACAACTGAAAATGATCATATTCCAAAAGTGAGAGTGAAAACTGATATACTTGCTTTGGAAAACACATTGACATTATCTTGTAAAATTGAACATTTGCATAACATACAACCTGTAACAAGAAAAACCCTTATTAAAGCAACTAGGAGACATGTATATGACTATCTATAGCAGCGTTGTTCATAAGAGTAGAAAGTAAAAAATGTGAATCAATTCAAATGTCCACGGACAGGCAAAGAGGTAAATAAATTGTAGGACAATCATACAGTGGAATATTATACAGCAATAAAAATGAATGACCTACAGTAACATCTAATAGTAAGCATGTATCTTAAAACAATATTGACGGAAAAAAAACAAGTCACAGAAGACTTCATGCTACGTGATTTTTAATAAAGCACAAAATAAAATGAATCTAGAAAGAAGTTGTTAAGGCTATGTATGTACATGGTAAAGCTATTTTTAGAGCAAGAGAATAAAATAAACAAAAATTCAGGAATATGGTAGAGGGATGGGATTAAAAGTAGCTTTGGTGGTTTTAGTATTATTCTAGTTCAACATTCCTCAAAAATTTTGCCCACAATAAGAAAAAAACATTTTACTTTGTAATATCTGTGTGCATATGTAAACATACCAAGTATCTGAGACAAAAGTTTCACAAGACAATACTTATCCTTTCTACTTGCATACATGCTAATATTAATTTTTCATTCCACTAAAAATAATTGGACTTAGTAACCCAAAACTAGGTTGCTATCATAATTTGAAAAATACTGTCTTAGTTCATCAGTTGGATGGTAGTTTAATTATTATGCTTCAAAACTTACAAGTAAGTTATAAATATCATTTTATAGTCATCTTACATATAAAAATTAAAGAATAAAATAGTAGACATGATTTTCTTCCAGGCTCCATAGGCTTGTTATAATCATGTACAACACTGAAAGAAACCATCAAGTACAGGCCGGTTAGGCTAGAGCCCACTTTCTCAGGCTGATAGATTTCAAAAACTTGTCTATGAACCTAGCAAGTGGAAATGGGGGACGGGGGTTGGCTGCCTTTTCTGTAGGCCCAGTTTGCATCAGTTTCCAAATAGCAGTATATGAGAGGCAAACATGCCAGGCCTCCAACGTCATTGCAAGAATGTACATTCTTGCACAAGCGCCATACATGCCGTCTCATCCAAAAGGGAAAATATCAGTCGGGAGGGATGGAAATGTCACAACCCATGTGTTGGTGCAGACATTCTCAATGCATGACCAAACCTCACTGACTATTTTTTTACTTTTGCTTTAAGAGTTACTCAGAGGTCTACCCAAATAAACACTTTCTTAACAATTATTTGCCAAGCAAGGGAGCTACTCTGTAGACTTAGCACATGAGCATCTGTTTGCAAAAAGAAGGTTTCAGCCACAGCATCAGAAGGAGGGTTAGCAAAGCCTTAACCCTCCTGAAACTGTTTCCCTATCTGTAAGTTAAGAAGATAAGACTAGGTGCTCTTTGAGGTCCCTTTTGAGATCCCTCCTTTATGCCACATCATGGCACTCAAGGAAACTGTGTGAAGAGATGACAATGGAATGAGGTTTAAAAGAAAAAATACATGGACAGTAGCATATGGTGTTGGTAGAAAGAGGTCTGGGAAGCTTGGTAGAAGTAAACAATTTTTCCTGCTCAAAGGTGTCATCCTGTCAATGGTTAACTGGCTCTGGAATAATAAAAACAGTAGGAATATGCAATAAATGACTCTGATTTTGTGTTCCTATTACCTTTACCTAATGCATATACAAAGAAGGTATTAAACTCCATTGAGACAAAATCTAAGCAAGAGTGAATGCCCCTAACGAAAGACTTTTCTTCCACAATGACATATGAACAGATGGGTCTATTTCCAATTGCAATGAGTTTCCAGATTATAGAGGTGAATAGAAACTGGGAGAGGCAATGGACAACATAATCTACTGAGAGCTGGTCCATTTTGTGTCACTGTCCTATGTGCTGGGAGATTTATACAAGGAAGTCCATGCTTGTAAAGCTTTCTTTCTAATAGTGACACTCAGAATGTAGATTATCATGAAATGACAGATGATTTTAAGTGTCTCCCTTTATATAAATGAAATGTCTCTAAGTACAAGAAGTGAAAGTCTGTTTTAAGCATAGGTAGATTCAGGATCCCTGAAATGTGCTAGACTTATGGAGGAAAACAAAAGACTATAAGACCTGTCCCTTGTCAATCCACTGGAATATGCTTCACAGGTTTCTGCCTGGATGAAATATTGTATTTTTAAGAAATCACACACTTACCTCTCCCCCTGCTTCCAATCTACTAGCATCATCTGAAGTACTGGTCAGATTTCCAGGGTGAAGCAGAGAATCGTCATCTTTGCAAGGACTGTTGACAGCTTCTAATTCATCAAAAAGAATATTGACATCCTTGGCCACTAAAACCAAAATAAATACATTAGAAGTGGGGTTAAGAACTTGGGATCTTAAAAACAATACCAAAATAGAAGACACTTCCCTTTGGCTTCATATTTTTTCATTGTTTCAATAACACCTTGAATGATAGGTATATTATTTCCTAAGAGAAAAGGATGTCAGATGTAAAACATGTTGATCAAACAGTGTCTTGATTAGGCAAGATCAAGGACAATGTGAAGCAAAGTAAAGTACCTCCATAATATAAATATAACTTGCCTTCCATGACAAGAGGAGGTGTTATGTTTGTTTAGTTTTCCTTCACTTACTTGTTTAGCATAAAGTACTTTCACTTATTACTTCCAAGAACTCATTCTCTGTGTTGGATCTAACCTCTTTTATTTTATCTCATTTTACTTTTCATGAAAGTGCCATACGACTTGCTAAGTGAACCCATATTATGTGCCAACTGCCAAGGTTCAGTAAGATCTTAATTTTATTCCTTTGTTCCTTCCCAAGGTCTAATAAAGAAAACCTCATGCAGTAATAAAGCATGCAGTTAGGATTTCTGAATTTCTTCTTTCTCTAATCAAGAATTGAAATCATGAAGTTACCCATTCAAGAGCTTTCCCAAGAGATTGTTGATGCCAATACATAAAGCACTGTATATCAGATTTCCAAATAAAGACTATACCATTCAAATGTATAATACCTTGAAGTGGACCAGAAATGAAAGTTCAGCACTAGTGGCCTGAAGATATATAGTGCCAGGTACAGGACCCTTCCTTAGCAACTCAAATGACAGACCAATATTGAACTTCACCTTTTCCTCTGATGCTTTAGAAATCGCTAAGGATTTTTAACCCACCACAAGCTGCTGTGCAGAATAACTTGTACTATTCAGACAAGGAAGCTTGTCTGTCTTGACTGGTGTACAGAGGCCCTGGCACAGCTCTCAACACATATTTGTTTAATGACAGAACAATGATCTCTGTACTACCGCGATACGGTACTATTTATCTAGCACATAGAAGAGTATTCATCCTTTCATTCGAAAAATTTTTAGAGAGGTGCACATTATCTTATGCACAGAGTTGAGTGATAGCCATACCCTGATAAATAAAAGTGACATGTCTTCCTGCCCTTGTGGTAACTAGTAAACAAAACAAATAGTCGAAGAATTATAAATGGCATTGAGTGCTATAAAGAAAAGAACACAGTTTGTATATAGAGGGAATAGAGATCATTTACTTAGATGGTGTGACCAGGTTCTAAAGCAATTCATTTAACATCTAAGTTTTTCTCTGTAAAATAAAATCGGCATGGCAATAAAATTAACATTTACTGCTTACTGTGATAGGATGAACTATGGCCCCCAAAGGTGATCTAAATCCTGGAACACATGAATATGTTACCTTCTATGGTAAAAGGGACTCTGTAGATGTGATTAATTTACGGATCTTAAAATGGGAGATTATGTTGGATTATATGGGTGGGCCCAGTGTAATTATAAGGGAGGCAAGAGGGTCAGAATCAGAGAGACAGATTGGAAAATGCTATGATGTTGGCTTTGAAAATGGAGGATAGAGCCATGAGTCAAGGAATGCAGGTGCCGTAGAAAGTAGGGAAAGGCAAGAAAGCAGATTCTACCCTACATCTGCAGAAGGAACACAGTCTTGCTGGCACCTTGATGACTTCTGACCTTCAGAACTGTGAGAAAATAAATTTGTGTTAAGTCATTAAGTTTGTGACAATTTGTGGCAGCAGCAAGAGTAAACTAATACACTTACTACAGGTTTTCAGACTCTGTACCTCCAAAGAAAAAAACATGGTCTCTTCATACAACTGGGATTTAGGAACACCTCTGCTGTGCCAGGAACTCAAGGAAAGGAACAGTTTTGAAGGAGCACAGTATGTCCAGTGTTGTGGGAGATGTCAAGAGGACAGACAACTTCTCTGACAACCCTACGTAAAGAAACTCCCCCTCCTCCAATTATTCTCCATCCCCTCTCACTGCTCATTTCTTCACAGCACTTATCACAAACTGTAATTATATTGTTTATTCATTTGTTTACTGTGTGATGGATATTTACCCTGTTAGAATATAAGTTCCATAAGGAACGTTGTCTGTCTTGACTGGTGTACAGAGTCCCTGGCACAGCTCACATATTTGTTTAATGACAGAACAATGATCTCAAGGTGGACACAGTCTAATGATGTCTGAGAGCCCCCCTTTCTCCAATATCCTATGGTTCTAGGACATTGCACATATATATTTCCTAACACAACTCTTACTCACAAGCCAGGAGCTCCACAGTTCCAAGTAGACACTGATTAAATTTTTAAGTGCATAGTGATTAAATTTCAAGTAGATATTGATTAGATTTGAACAGCATAAAAATATTTCAACAAAGTAGATCTGCTTACGATTCTAAACTCCACCACTCAGCTGTGTGAACTTGTGCTCCCATTTCCTCACTGGTGAGGCAAGTACGGGACACTTCTCTCTCAGAGTAGCTGAGAAGATTTAGTGAGATCATATACATGTTAGTCTGACCCACGGCAGAGCTGCAAGAAATGCTGGTTTATCAATTTTAGCCTCTGGGACCTTACGTCAGCACTTGAGCCTTAGCAGCACAAGACAGCAGAAGAGGTCAGGCATTTACAAGTTGGAATGGTTGTTATGAAGGGTAGACTGGGGTAAGGTGTGAAATAAAGAAGCTGAAGAGGACAATGAGATTCATGTCCAGGTGACTGACTGGCTCACCCTGGGGACAAACTCTTGGATTCATTCATCCATGAGAATTGCCCCATTGCTTTTGCTAGCGTAGAAAATTACCAGGTCATCTTCTGCTGGTACGACCTTCTCATGTTGGTACAACCGGTTCTATAAAGCCCTCTATATTCTGGGGTTCCCAACTGGGACTCTGTTGTCACCCTGGAGATATATGGCATTGTCTGGAGACATTTTTGATCGTCATGGCTAAGGAGAGGGGGTAGTGCTAACATCCATCAGGTAGAGACCAGGGATACTGTTAACCATCCTACAGTGTCAGAAGAGCCACCTACAAGAGCTATCTAGCCCCAAATGTCAATAGTGTTGAGGTTGAAGAATTCTGCTCTATTAAAGGTGCACCTATTAGATTCTAGAGGGACCAGCTCACTTGGAAAAAGGAAGAGAAGCCTGTTTTCCCTACTGCTGCCCATCAGTATTACTGATGAAGTTGTGATGGGGCTAATGTTACCTGAGTGCTCAAGGGAAATCAGTATGTCATACAATCTGACTTTCACAGAATTTTTAGACAATTAAGTGATATTAATGCATCATTATCACCTGCCAGCCTCCCAAGAGCTTTAACAGGGATTAAAAATTCTGATCTCTCAAAATTCTCAGATGTCAAAAATCTCAGCCGAACACGTGGTCAGTAAGAAGGCTGTAAACAAGTAGACAACTATACAGACAAAAGAAACATGTATCCTTTATCAATACTCCACCACTGTTACTGATAGAGCAGCTTTACGAGCTACGTTTTAGAAACAAAGTATAATATCCTTAGAAGCAAACTTACATCATTTCTTTAAGGAGAAAAACAACCCCCAACTTCCAAAGTTAACCAATTTTTAAAAATCTGTTTATTCAACAAGTACTTAGTGGGTACCTACTTTGGCTGGGCACTGTGCTGACAACTTGACCTGGGTTAGGTCAAGTACTGGACATGACAGCCACGGTCCCTGTCCTCACAGAGTTCACCATCCAGCCAAGGTGACAGTGGGGCCTTTTTATCCAGGGCAAGGATGTCACAAAGATACTCTATATCCAAATAATGTTACTTTTAATGGATCTCCTCACCTTTCATGCAACCCAAGTAACAGACCTGCACTGCATAAACTCAGGAAGGGCTGTGTGAACTGGAAAGCTGAGTCACAAGAAGTAGATACCACACAAGTGGAAAGCAAGAGAGAGGCTCAAATGATTCTCCTTCACAATAAGCAGGCACTCGGCCTAAGAAGACCAGGGAACAAAACAGCAAAAACTCACATATAATAGCTACACAAGAGTCAAGAACCTCAGATTGCCTGGGAGGCAATTTTGGGAAACCAAAAACCTGCTAGAGTCTGAGTAAATCATCAGACTCAGCATAGGAAAGAGATTTCTGTAGGCTGACTTTGCTATGTTATCCCAGAATAGAGACAGAGCAGAGAAGTCAGAGGGCCAGGAGGCAGGGCGATCCTGACATTCTTTATGCGATGGGAAGACAAGTTTACCTCAACAGTACTGAATCTACTCACTAAATATTTGTAATTATTTAAATTAGTCAGTGAAAATCACTTGGATTATTAGCCATTATTCACTCTTTAGAGGGAAAAGGCCACAAATACATTTCAAGGACTCAAATAAATAAGCAAATTTATTATCTTCTGCCATTTGTTCACTGAGCCAACATTTACGTTAGGTGCTAGAGGCACGAACATGAACAAGACATGAGTGGATGAAATTGAATCGGGGCTATAAAGGCAGGGAAAATAAACAGTAAGTGTGTCTTTTAGAGAGTAAGAAATAAATACCAAAAAATCAAAGGCCTCGACTCACTGCTCTTTTAACTCTCCTATTCCTCAAATGCAGCAGAAAAACCCCACAGTGGCATTAACAGCACAGGAGTACTTTAATCTCAGTATTTTCTGATGCAGAGAAAATCAAGTGAAATTATAGGTCACTGAAGACAACATCAGAAGACTGTGTAGTGTAATGCAGGTTATCTATATTTGTCCTCCAGAGTGCCAGCTCATTTTACTATTTTTGTCCTGAATATCAGATGTAACTGTTAACATCTGAGATTCAGAATTCTGAAGATATTGCATATTGACCTCAAAGTCTCATTAGAAAACACACACAAAAAAGTACACCTTCAGGAATGATTTAGAATGCAGAAAAAAACACAAAACAAAACAAAAAACCTGTTTACATCTTAATTTGAACATTTAGCTGGCTGTTTTGTAACAAGTTCACCTTTACATCTAGCCCTAGAGTCTCTTCCAGGTGAAGGCCCAAGGCAGCTCTCTCTAAAACTGATTAGCAAATAGGAGGCGCTCAGTGCCCATTTTTAAGTAAATAAAAACTAGTTGTAAGAGTCTGTCAATTTGTTTTCTTATTCTAGTTATCTTAGTGTGATTGCTTTAAAGTATCTGTTTCTCTCTCAGACTCAGAGACTGGATATGAAGCAGTGGAAAGGAAGACAAAAGCAAGGGCAATACAACGTACCGAGAGCAGACTGTGTATTAAGAATTTTTGGGTCTGTTTTCCCTTTTCTTCCTCAAAATACCTTAGAAGAAGGGAATTATGAGAAAGAAGGCAGGTTCAGAGACACTAAGTAAGACCACACAGCTAGTAAGTGACAGAGATGAAATCTAACCCAGTTCTGACCCCCAAATTCATGCTGTTTCTAGCTGGCCTCTTGTTTCTGTGGAAAGCATACTGCTGTTCCTAAATCATGTTTGGCTTGGGGCACCTGTGTGACTCAGTCAGTTAAGCGTCCAACTCTTGGTTTCAGCTCAGGTCATGATCTTGGGGTCCTGGGATTGAGCCCTGCACTGGGTTTCCAGCTTAGTGGGTCTGCATCTCCCCCCTCTCTGTTCCCTCCCTCATCCCTGCTCATGGATGCGTAGTGTGCGTGCACTCTCTGTCTCTAATAAATAAATAATATTTTAAAAATCGTGTTTGGCTTTCAATCACAGGAAGTCCTTTAATTGCCAACCAACTATCTTGTCACAGTTTTAATATTTATCTGAATAAAGCCAGACTTTACATCTGTTGCTGGACAGGTCTGACACTTTTTAAAATTTAACAGATAGATTAAATTAAATGTTTTTAAAAAGTCAGAGAAACACACAGACTCAGCACAGCTTTGAGCACCTTAGTCTGGGATTTTAAAGACCAAACACTACTTAACGTGTATACCAGCAAGCCTAGGACTTTGCTCAATATGCTTCAAGTGAATCTTATAACATCCCTGAGGCAAAGACTATCTGGTTTGCCAATGAGAGAAAAAAAAAAAGAGCCTAATTTGGAAAACTCAAAATAAATAAAGTAGTTGGAAAAGACATAAGTCCTCCCTTAGCTAGTTTTATTCCTTTCCAAAGGTCAGTGGCTTTCAAAGAGTATTCCCTGGAACCACAGGATCCTTTTGGGGGAGCTTCAGGGGCAATGGAAGGGACAAAGAGGACACTGAGTGGGAAAAGCACTGCACCCTCTACCCCCAGCTACCCCAAATAACTCAGCTACCTTTTTTATATATTGGGATTATATGTGAAAATATATTTGAGGAAGAAACAATAGATTCTACTCTTTAAAAAGTTTGGAAATCTCTGCTATTTTTGTACAGCAACAATTATATGATTGTACTAACATCTTCCCAAAGAAAACCTGAGGAAAGAAAGCTAGGGTTCTAATTGTTATAGATATGAGAGTAGGCACTTTTTTCTGCCATGGGAAGTTTACTGGAAATACTTTAAGATTGAAAATACATCTCTGCAAAGAAAAAAGTCATAATTTTTTTTTAATTTGTAGTCATTAAAAAATCATTAACTTGTCCTGGGACAGCATGTTTCTTATGAAGAGCTTCTCTTGCTACTAACTTCATTCTAAAGAAAAGGACAGGCACCTTGATTATTTCTATAACAAGGCAGATAATAACAGTACCTCTTAACAACCTGAGAATGATACTTAGAGAAGAACCAAGTACCTAATTCGAACTTCACTCAATAGCCTTGGTTACCTTTTCACAACGTGAAATGAAGTCAATGATGTTCTGTATTAAAGATCCTCAAAGTCTCCTGAGCATAACTTCCCCTTCTTCGGAAAGAGCATGAGCTCTGGATTCAGACAAGCCTAGGTTCAAATGCTAGTCCTCACGCCTACTAGTTCTTAGATTAGGTTATTTAACTTATTCAAGCTTTAATGTCTTTATATTTTCAGCAGGGATAATACAATGTCCCACACAGGATGGTTGAGAGGAATGAAGACAAGGTAGCAGCCAACACTAACGTAGCATTTGCCATGTGCTAGGCACCACACTAAGGGTTTTACACGGATTCACTAGAACTATCCCCCCTTCATCAGATGTGGAAATTAAGGCAAACAGAAGACTAAATATAGTAATATGGGTAAAAGGTCAACAACAGAGTTGCCAGGCAAGATTATGTGTTAAATATATGTCAGCACCTTCCTCTTCCCCACCTTCCCCTTTGAAACAGCATGACCATATGGATTTAAAAAAAAAAA
>JAPYYM010001511.1:0-13401 GCA_028534135.1 Potos flavus | reverse complement strand
CAACTATCATATGATCTCACTTACGTGTGGAGCATAAGGAGAAACATGGAGGACATTGTGAGAGGGAAGGGAGGGATGAATTGGAGGAAATCGGAGGGGTGAAGAACCATGAGAGACTGTGAACTCAGAACAAGAGACTGAGGGTTTTGGAGGGGAGGGGGTGGGGGGATGGGTGAGCCTCGTGGTGGGTATTGAGGAGGGCACGTATTGCATGGAGCACTGGGTGTGGTACATAAACGGTGAATCTTGTAACACTGAAAAAATAAAAGTATTTGGGAAAAAAAAAAACCCAAAAAACAAGATAAGTCCTTAATCAAGATTTATGAAACATAAAACGACTGGGAAGGATGAGGCAAATAAGACAGGACATGTAGGCCTCTCTTTGAGGAATAGCCCCAGCCTGAATTTCATTTTTAAAAACAAGACAAACATGAAGGAGGCTGGGAAGGAAAATAAATTCAGGGGAGCTCTTTTTGTGTCTATAAAGGGTTAGAAAAAGATTTATCTGATAACTCAGCAGTGCCTACAGATCTCTGACTCACAGGGAGAAGATCACACAAACTAGCTCATTTTAGTTCACATCAGGAAGGTTGCTTAAAACCATAATGTTCATTCATTTATTCGCTCATTCAACCTTATGCCTACTACTTAATTATCCATCTAATTTTTCTTTTTTCCCCCAATTACTTTTATTTTATTTTTTCAGTGTTCCAAGATTCATTGTTCATATACCACACCCAGTGCTCCATGCAATACATGCCCTCCTCAATACCCACCACCAGGCTCGCCCAACCCCCCACTCCCCTCCCCTCCAAAACCTTCAGTTTGTTGCTCAGAGTCCACAGTCTCTCGTGTTTTGTCTTCCCCTCCGATTTCCCCCCATTCACCCTTCCTTTCCATCTAATTTTTCATTTATGAACTCCATCACCCAGGCTACCATTCAACCCAGTCATCTATTCATCTATCCATCTATATTTCTATTTATCCATTCATTCATGTAAGCAACACATATTTATAAGTTGTATTATATAGTGTTGTGCTTAAGATAGGTTGATTGGCAGCCTGGCATAAAACTCTGATGAGTTATTATATGCATGCACTTATTTGTCTTCGATTTCTAATAGCACTCTCCCAATATCCAGGGCTGAATTCCCTTGCTAGCCTTTTTCTTCATATCAAACTTGAAATCTGACCCATTATTATAAGTCAAAACTCTTCTCCTTCATGAACCCTCTTGCCTAGAATGATGACTTCTTACCATAACCCTAACTTACCCACTGAAACTCTGAATCAGCTGTGAATCCTTTGGCTTTAACCTGATATGAAAGTGTGATGTTGGTATTGCCCATAGGACTCAAAATAAAAAGTTCTGTTTCTGCTGGGATAGCCCATGAATTAGCCCTTGCTCTTCCTGGCTTTCTTCACTCATGCAATATAGTACTTAGGTGTCTTCCCATAGTCCATGCTCTTAGGTGTCTTCCCATATTCCATGCTTTTCTAAGAGATCAGATACAGGTTACCTTTCAGTTATGTCCAGTGGTGGGTAATGTGTGGTTTAGGGTGGTAGACCAAGTTAATTCAGACTCTGCAGTGAAGAAGAAAAATCAAATGGAAAAGTCCATAAGGTGTCTTTCTTATCTCTGTGCTTGTAAAATCCTGCTGAATAAACATTCTCCCTGACTTCCACATTGCTGAGTTAAATCTACTCAATTCAATTGAAAAAGTTCTAAGCACTTTCTATTTGCTGCCTAACTTTGAGCTGGTAATTGCTTCCATTGTACCACATTTACATGCAGCATAGACAAGACCACAGAACCTTATTGGCAAGGTAGGTAGAACAACATACTGAGAGATTCCAGATTTTCTCACCCCCGTCCCCAAGATCTTTTGGTGACAAAGTGAGGACAAGGTTTATTTTAAGTGTATAGTAGAAAGATAAACACAAATTCCAAATTCTGCTCACTTACCTTTGAAGAGGGAACATAGTGGATTCAATTCACACTGGTCTGAATGACTGTTTTTGAAATTCAGAAAAAAAGGAGCAAAGACTGGTTTCTTTGCTTATAGAGAGAAGAGTGGTAGGTCCAGTTGGAGCCCAGGGCTTTCCTCTTAAAATACTTGTTTTACCAATTTGCCAGGGATAGCTTGAGCACTTCTCGGATGGCCACTTATTGGTATCTTGTCTATACTTTTTCACATTCTATCTCAAAGAGAAGTGGGGCAGGAGGTTGATTTTATTGAGTCATTTTAAGAAAAAAATCAGGTGATTTGTGGCTATAATTTCACTATTGGAAACTCACATTTCTTAAAATAACTTGTGTCTAAATTTAAAATTCAATCAGCTCTGGGAGACATAGCACATTATTTTATTCACAAATTATTAAATTCTTTGGGTCTAATAATTTTATCCTATTATTTCCAATGATAGAGGTAGCTGAGGACTACTCCACATCTAACACTTCATCTGTCCAGTGGAATTACACAGAAAATGTTAATAATTGGAAGAAATGTCTGAGAAGATAGAGTAATGAAGATAGAAAGAAAAACAGGCTGGTGCTGAAAGGCAGAACTTGTCTGCCCCTGATATCCAAGGAAGCACCTGGAATGGGGAGAAGCAATGCGCATAGAAATTCGACTTCACCTATCTTAGTATTTCCCCCTGAAATCCTTTTATTCTTTTTTCCTTTTCCTTTCACTACCTCCATTACTGGAGACTAGAATTTATATGGCCAAAAAAAATGAACTCTCTTCTCTAGCATATGTAATTAGACTTTTATAAGAGGAAGATTCTAAGCCTCCAGGAACTCCCTGTCTACTCTGAAATATTTTCCCCACAGGTCTCCAGAATAGGAACTTCTCACCTGCTTGTTTCAGCTTCCCTTAAACCTGAAATTTCCAGATTAGTGCAAAATTTGCAGAAAGAATGCAAGAAATCAACAAAACCCATTTTTAACAATACTCTGGAAGCATAAACAAGCATTATTGAGAAGACAGTAAGAGTAGCTGATGACAAAACCCTTGGTGGAGGACAAATTCTTAAAGCCATGACGTAACTAACTGGTGCTTAGAGTTTGGAGCTCAGCTCCAGTACAGGGAAATAGTGATGAGAGGGCACAGATGAGAAGGGTGGCCTCCAAGAGCCAGGAGTAGAAGGCCAAATGAGAAAAGACAAATATAATGTGGAAGTCTCCAACGGGGCTCCGGTGGGGGAGGCAGGGTGAAGACCATTATAGAAACCATGGAAGACATTACCCAGTTCTTGACACTTCCTGGCACAGAAGACATCTGTCTTCTCTGGTTTTTCCATAGGGTAAGAAGTCATCCATAGTCAGGTGCTGTTTTGCACATGCAAGAACCAGTATTTCTAGAGCCCAATTACTGAACTAGGGGACAAATTTTTTTCTTAGTTAGACGTCTCAATGATGGCAGGAAAAAGGAGTGTCTCTGATGAAGGAACTTCAAATAACTTACATGCTTAGGTCTTTCTTACTAACTAACCACAGTAGAAAAACACTCAGATTCTTACAAGAAGTATATGAGAAACTTCTTTCATGTGATCCAGATGCAATCACATGGGCATCTGTTCCTTTAGCTGCCTTTATGATTCTAAATACTGAGCCAAAGTACCAGCGAACCAAGCAATTTCAAAATATAACACATTAGAAAGGCAATCAGTAAATTGGCCAACTGAGTTGGGTGGCTCAGGAGACAGGAATTTCTGAATTCCCTGAAGTCATCACTAAATGCCAAATTTTAATTAACTAGAAGAATTGAAACTTCTAAGAACCATAGAGCATTCTCGCTGTGTTCAGACCTTTTGGGTCAAAGGAAAGGTCTTGATCCTTGATGTCTAGTGGACTTTGAAAGGTGGAAGCCCCCAGTTTCCTGTGGAACTGTAAGGTGATGGATGATTCATTTAGGAAATCACAGGGAAGTTATTCAGGGACCCACTGCTTACTTCCAAATTATTTTCCTCCATCCATATGAGTTGGAGAATATAAACACCAGGGTTACAAATTGTGGTGATCAGAGGACTCAGTCAACAGACAATGTGTTTTTATATGTCTAGTCAATTTTCTGCATCCTAGATTGATAAAGCTATGATGCTTCAGCCCACTTGTGGAGGGCAGACTCAGGCCAACGAAGGTTATACCAGTTAACATCCCCATCACCACTGGCATAGGATTCTCATTATTTCATACTCTCAATAACACTTTGTAGTTTCAACCTTTTAAATTTTTGCCAATATGTGAATACATATGTGATTTTTAACTATAATTTTCATTTGTATTTCCCTGATTACAAAAGGTTGAACATGCTTTTCTAGTTTTTAACATTTTATTTTATCACGGTAAGAACACTTAACATGAGATCTGTCCTCTTAACAAATTTCAAGTTTTTAACACATTATTGTTGGCTATAGGTACAATGTTGTGCAGCAGATGTCTGGTGTATATTCATCTTGCGATCTGAAACTTTATGCCTATTGATTAATAACTACTAATTTCCACCTCTCCTCATTCCCTAGAAACAACTATTCCAATTTTAGAGTCTATGAATTTTACTGTTTTATATCAACTCATGTAACTGAACCATCCAGTATTTGTCTTTCTGTGACTGGCTTATTTTACATAGCATAATGTCCTCAGGATTCATCCATGTTGTTGCATATTGAAGAATTTCCTTTTTTTCTTAAAGAATTTCCTTCTTTTTAAATGCCAAATAGTATTCCATTATGTGTAGATATCGCATTTCCATTATCTGTTCATCCTCTGATAAACATTTAGGTTATTTTCACATGTTGGCTATTGTAGAGAGTACTGCAATGAACATAAGAGAGCTAATATTCTTTGAGATACTGATATCAACACTTTTTTATTTTATTTATTTTATACTTTTGGATAAATACCCAAATGTGCAATTGCTGGATAGTATTATAGTTCTATTTTTAATTTTTTTTTTAAATTTTATTTTTATTTTTTATTTTTTTATTTTTTATTTTATTTTTTCAGTGTTCCAAGATTCATTGATCATGCACAACACCCCGTGTTCCATGCAATACGTGCCCTCCTCAATATCCACCACCAGGCTCGCCCAACCCCCCACCCCCCTCCCTTCCAAAACCCTCAGTTTGTTTCTCAGAGTCCACAGTCTCTGATGTTTTGTCTCCTCCTCCGATTTCCCCCAATTCACCCTTCCTTTCCTTCTCCCAATGTCCTCCATGTTTTTCCTTATGCTCCACACATAAGTGAAACGATATGATAATTGACTCTCCGTTTGACTTATTTCACTCAGCATAATCTCTTCCAGTCCCGTCCGTGTTGATACAAAAGTCGGGTATTCATCCTTTCTGACGGAGGCATAATATTCCATTGTATATATGGACCATATCTTCTTTATCCATTCATCTGTTGAAGGTCATCTTGGCTCTTTCCACAGTTTGGTGATTGTGGCCATTGCTGCTATGACCATTGGGGTACGTGTGGCCCTTTTTTGTACTGTATCTGCATCTTTGGGGTAAATACCCAGTAGTGCAATTGCAGGGTTATAGGGTAGCTCTATTTTTAATTTCTTGAGGAATCTCCACACTGTTTTCCAAATTGGCTGCACTAACTTGCATACCCACTAACAGCGTAAGAGGGTTCCCCTTTTTCCACATCCTCTCCAACATTTGTAGTTTACTGTCTTGTTGATTTTGGCCATTCTAAATGGGGTAAGGTGGTATCTCAATGTGGTTTTGATTTGAATCTCCCTGATCTGCCTATAGAAATTTTGACCATCTAATGAGGGTCATATCTCTGACAGGGCAGTAGTGGAGAAATGTGTTATGTATTGAAATGGCAGTATGCAAAAGGCAAATTGATGTCGACAGAAGACGCTTCTGAACCAGCATGCTTGAAGATGAGTGGTGAAATGGGCAGTTTGAATAGCTGAAAAATGGTATGATTCATGTGGGAAAAAATCATAAATTTAGTGATTTGAAACTGAAATCATTTAGAGATGAGACCTAGAGGTAGGTAGAGGTAGATTACCTGTGATTTTATATGTCATGTTAAATAAAGTAATTTGGAATTTTACTTCTCCAAGAACTAGGCATAAGGCTTTGAGCTTTGAAGAACACAGGCATATTTTTATATGTAACATTGTATCATATGCATAGAAGATGCATTTGAAAGGAGCAGAGCCACCAGAAAGGAGATGGATTGGAAGGAAGTCTATATTTCAATTCTGAAATAATGAATATCTGAGTTAGGGCTATGGTAAAAGGGATAGAAAAATCCTAAGAAGTTCACTTTGAACCATTTCTGGATATTTAAGATAAATGAAAGAGAGAAGTCAGAATTATATCCAAGTGTTAAACTTGAAGGAACTTATGGATGCTAGTGCCACCAAATATTACAATGATTGTATCCAGCAAAGTGGTGAACTTGAAATCTCCAAAAATTACTGCTACATAATTCTAATTCTGGTCAATCAAATATGAAACTGAAAAAAAAAAAGATCTTAAATGAATTGATTAGGAAAATAAAGGAAATAATCAGAGGCCACATGAAAGTAAAAGGATCAGTCAGTCCAGTGGGATAAGTAAGCATCTGATATCCTGGTGCATCTGTGGATCTGGATGGTCTAGAGCAGAGGCTGGCAAACTATGACCATAGGCCAAATATGGCTCACTGCCTGTTTTTGTAAATGAAGTTTCATGGGAACACAGCCATGCTCATTCATATGCTTATTGTCTGTGATTCTTTTTGCGGAAAAATGGCAGAGTTGAATAGTAGCAACAGGGGCTTTATGACTCTCAAAATCGAAAATATGTGCTGTCTAGCCCTTTACAAAGAAAGTTTGCCAAGCTCTGGCCTAGAGCTGCACTGCCTAATATGATAGCCAGTACTCTCGTGTATTCATTTAAATTAAAAATAATTTAATTTCTTTTAATTTAAATGAACACATGAGGCTAGTGGCTACAATCTCGGAACACTGAAAAAATAAAATAAAATTTAAAAAATATTAGTAGTCAAATTTAAATAAATTTAAATAAATAAATAAATAAAACGAAAATTTCAATTCCTCATTCACATTAGGTATATTTCAAGTGCTCAATAGGTGCATATAACTGGTGGTGCCTGTACTGGACAAGGCTTTTAAAGAACATTTCCATCATTACAGAAAGTTCTATTGGATGACATTGGTCGGAAACATTGATGGTCAAGTAGTGATGGACACAGAACCTCGGGTCCATGGAAGGAGAGAGATGGGTGGCCTTTTTCTTCCCTTTCTTGATGTCCCTTCTCCCACCCATGTACCCAGTGCCTTCAAAAATCTCTCTGCAAAGCTCCCCTTCTACCACCTCCTTGAATGTTCAGAAGCTAGACAAATTGTCTAAGAACAATTCAGCAGGAGGAAATTTTTTTAAAGAAGAAAATTTTTTTCTTAATGGTCAATTCCTTTTGTGATATATTCATTTCCTGAGCATAGATACAGTCTTGGTTACACACAGAGACCTGTGACATAGGTTAATCTCTGTATTCCAAGGACTATGTTGGAGATTTTCAAAGCCCCCTATGGACATCTCATTCCCCAGCATTTCGTTTTAAGCTTTTAGATTAACCTATTGTTTTCCCCAACTCTTATCTATTTCCTTAGACAGCTGCGATGTTTACTAATTGCCTCTGATTTTCATCAACAAACTTCCCTGGAGAAAATACTGTTCATACTTGGTGGCAGTTTTGTGAATGATGTCTTCCAGGGAATCACCAGACAGGTAAAATAATGACTGTTCTCTGGCAATATGGGCGGGGGCCCTTGAAGGAACTCCAACCCCATTCCTCTCTCTCCTGAGGTTACTTGTTTGTTGATTTTTACCATGATTGAGGGATGTTGGTTTTCGCATCTATTGAGGAGTGGGGGAGGGTGGGAAGGAAGTGGGGCAAATAAAGTACCACGAAGATCTCTGCTCTTAAAAAGATTCAGCCACTTTTCTTCATTAAATACTTCAAGAATTGCTGCAAACCTTTGGTTAATTTCCAGAGTTTTGAAAAAGTTGCTTCTGACCATTTTTGCCTGTCCTCTTTGTCTTTAGGGAGGAGAGAATGTTAGGAGGATCTTATTTCACCATTTTTGCAGACTTCCCTCCTCAAATATATTTTGTATATTGCCTTTGAGTTCCTGGACCTTGGTAAATTTGCTAAGTAGTTCTGTTATTAAGTTTCTTTGGATTTTCTACATACTCAATAATGTCATCTGCTGATTAAAAATGGTTTTACCTTTTTTTCACTTTATGCTCTGATTTTTTTTCTTGCCCTACTGAACTAAATATAAATGCTAGTGCAATGTTGAATGGAACTGGAATAGTCTAATTTAGTCTCCTTCTTACGGGAAAAGATTTCAATGTTTCACAATAAAGTATTATGTTAGCTGTAGGTTTGTTACAAATACCCTCCATGAGGTAGCAGGAGTTGCTTTCTATAGCTTGTTTCCTGGGAGTTTTTAAAATTTTCTTTGTTCTATTTTCTAAATCAGGAATCCGTGTTGAATTTTATCAATGGATTTTTCAGCATCTATAATTATTTTCTTTAGTTTGTGAAGTGGTAAACTACACTGATTCATTTTTCTAACTTTTTTGTAGTTATTTTAAGTTAATAAAAAGTTAAAATGATAGCACAGAGAATTTCTCTATACCCTTCTTTCCCAGCTTCTACTTAGCTTTCCCTAATGTTGATATATTATATAACCATGGCACATTTCTTAAGAAATTAATATAGAACAATATTATGACCTAAATTACTGACTTTATTGAGATTTCACCAGTTTTCTCCACTAATTTTTTTTTATTGTTTCGGAATACAACCCAGGATACCATGTGCATTTAGTCATCATCTCTTTAGTCTTCTTCAATCATGAGAGTTTCTCAGTCTTTCCTTGTTTATCATGACTTTGATAATTTTCAAGAATACTGTTTAGGTATTTTATAGAATATCTCTCAATTTTGATTTGTCCAATGTTTTCTTATTATTAGACTGAAGTAATGGTTTTGGGAAGAAAATCACAAAGGTGAAATACTCTTCATATCACATCATAACAGGGAGTACAGGGGCGCCTGGGTGGCTCAGTGGGTTAAGCCTCTGCCTTCACCTCAGGTCATGATCACAGGGTCCTGGGATTGAGCCCCACATCAGGCTCTCTGCCCAGCAGGGAACCTGCTTCCCCCTCTCCCTCTGCCTGCCTCTCTGCCTATTTGGGATCTCTTTCAGTCAAATAAATAAATAAAAAATCTTTAAAAAAAAGTTTGAAAAAAAATAACAGGGAGTACATGATAAAAACATGATTTATCATTGATGTTATGCTTGATCACTTGATTAAAATGGTATCTGCTTGTCACTGTAAAGTAATTATTTTTCCCTTTCTCTACTCTGTTCTTTGGAAGTGAGTCACTGAGTCCAGACCATACTAAAAAGGAGGAGAGTTAAGCATCACCTCCTGGAGGTAAGATTCTTTACATATATTATTTGGAATCCTGTAATATTTGTCCCTTATCTCTAATTTATTTATTTATTCAATCATTTATTTATAGAGGAATAGATTCATGGATATGTATTTTATTTTCTGGGGTATAGTCCAATATTATTGCTATTTATTTATTGCTCAAATAGTTCCATATGTGGGCATTGGGAGTTCTTTCAGATTGGCTCCCATGTCATTTTGACATGCTGGGATCACTTTATTTTTTTTAAGCATGATCTTACTTCTGGCACTACAAAATGCCCTAGGTTCATCTTGTGTTTTCCTGTTCCAGTCCTACAATCAAGGAGCCTTGTTTCCTTCTGAGCAACAGACTGAGGGTTTTGGAGGCGTGGGGGTGGGGGTGGGGTTTGGGCGAGCCTGGTGGTGGGTATTGATGAGGGCACGTATTGCATGGAGCACTGGGTGTGGTACGTGAACAATGAATCTTGTAACACTGAAAAAATAAAATAAAAGTATTTGGGGAAAATAAAAGAAAATGGTATTTAAAAATCAGGATCTGATTCAACACTTACATACAACACCTGGTACTCTAAATTCTGCACCTGAAACTAATATTACAATGTATGTTAACTAATGGAATTTAAATAAAAACTAGGACAGACAAATAGCTCCCAAGATCTGTGTGCTGTGTATTCTCATTGCTATTGAGGCATCACCACTTCTCCGCCCTTCAGTGGATATAGCTAGGAAATGATTATATGCATTCTAACTCAGGTATGCACATATATCCATTTTCTGGATCCATCTATGTATATATTAATGCAATTATGATCTCATACTGATATTCTTTGACTCAAATCCAGCACCACAGAGTTATTTATAGTCTTCCCTCCTTGGTTATTTGTACTTTCTCTGATAGTGAGAAACTTGGCTTGCATTATCTACAATTTACTTATTTATTTATTTATAAATTTTATTTTATTTTTTCAGTGTTCCAAGATTCATTATTCATGCACCACACCCAGTGCTCCATGCAATACGTGCCCTCCTCAATACCCACCACCAGGCTCACCCAACTCCCCACTCCCCTCCCCTCCAAAACCCTCAGTTTGTTGCTCAGAGTCCACAGTCTCTCATGTTTTGTCTCCCCCTCCGATTTCTCCCAATTCACCCTTCCTTTCCTTCTCACAGTGTCCTCCATATTTTTCCTTATGCTCCACACGTAAGTGAAACCATATGATAATTGACTCTCTCTGCTTGACTTATTTCACTCAACATAATCTCTTCCAATCCTGTCCATGTTGATACAAAAGTTGGGTATTCATCCTTTCTGATGGAGGCATAATATTCCATTACCTATAATTTATTTAATTATTTTTTCAACTCTTTTTCTTATTATCTATTTGTCATATTCATTACTGGTCTTCAAGTATAACTTCTCATTTCATATCTATCAATTTTTGCCATATATATAGACTTCTTGATATGTACATATATACGTTCTTCTAAAGCTATAATATATATAATTATATATGTTACACATATTATATATAACTTTAGAAAAATGTTTAATAATTTACAAAATTGTCTGCAAATTTAGGTGGTTATTAAAATTATAAAGACTATCAAAGTATATTTATATTACATTGGAAAGTGAAAATAATGGAATACAGGATTATGGACACTGCTGGCAAATGGAAGTTAAATTGTCAAAAATGAAAACAGTGGTTTAGAAAAATGCTTATAAAGACTATTATTACTTAAAATTATTTTAAAATTGTGACATTCTTTCCAAAAAGAAGTATTTGATATAAAGTGCATGTTCTGAATAAATTTTCTGGCAAGAATTGAGGATTGTTCAGTACAAACATCCATCTCAGGATATCTAAAACATCTGTGAGATTAACGGTATTAATATTTTTCTTTGAGATAAAATCCGTGTACCATAAAATTAACCATTTTTCAAAGATTTTATTTATTTATTTGAGAGAGAGCACATGAACAGGGGGAGGGGCAGAGGCAGATGGAGAAGCAGGCTCCCTGTCAAGCAGGGAGCCCAATGTGGGGCTCAATCCCGGGGTCCGGGAATCATGACCTGAGCCGAATTGAGCTACCCAGGGGCCCCTAAAATTAACCATTTTAAAGTACACCATTCTGATGAAGTCCCAATAGTTTATTTTTGCTTTTGTTTCCCTTGCCTCAGGAGACATACCTAGTAAGAAGTTGCTGCAGCTGAAGTCAAAGAGGCTATGGTCTGTGTTCTCCTCTAGGATTTTAATGGCTTCCTATCTCACATTTAGGTTTGTCATCCATTTTGAATTTATTTTTGTGTATGGTGTAAGAAAGTGGTCCAGTTTCATTATTTTGCATGTTGCTGTCCAGTTTTCCTAACACCATTTGTTGAAGAGACTGTCTTTTTTCCATTGGATATTCTTTCCTGCTTTGTCGAAGATTAGTTGACTAAATAGTTGTGGGTCCATTTCTGGGTTTTCTATTTTGTTCCATTGATCTATGTGTATATTTTTGTGCCAGTACCATATTGGTTTGATTACCACAGCTTTGCAATATAACTTGCATCTGGAGTTGTGATACCTCCAGCTTTGCTTTTCTTTTTCAAGATTGTTTTTGCTATTTGGGGTCTTTTGTGGTTCCATACAAATTTTAGGATTGTTTGTTCTAGCTCTGTGAAAAATGTTGATGGTATTTTGATAGGGATTGCCTTAAATCTCTAGACTGCTTGGGTAGTATGGATATTTTAACAATATTTGTTCTTCTGATCCATGAGCATGGAATGCCTTTCCATTTCTTTGTGTCATCTTCAATTTCTTTCATCAGCATTTTATAGTTTTCAGAGTATAGGTCTTTCACCTATTTGGTTAGGTTTATTCCTAGGTATCTTATCGTTTTTGGTACAATTATAAATGGGATAGATTCCTTAATTTCTCTTTCCGATGCTTCATTATTAGTGTACAGAAATGCAACACATTTCTGTATGTTGCTTTTGCATCCTGTGACTTTACTGAATTCACGTATCAGTTCTAGCAATTTTTTGGTGGAGTCTTTAGGGTTTTCTGTATAGAGTATCACGTCACCTGCAAATAGTGAAAGTTTGACTTCTTTGCCAATTTGGATGTCTTTTTTTTTTTTTAATTTGGATGTCTTTTATTTCTTTTTGTTGTTTGATTACTGTGGCTAGGACTTCCAGTGTTATTTTAAATAACAGTGGTGAGATTTGACATCTCCGTCTTGTTCATGACTATAGAGTAAAAGCTCTTGGTTTTTCCCCATTGAGGATGATATTAGCTGTGAGTTTTCTGCATATGGCCTTTCTTATATTGAGGTATATTCCCTCTAATCCTACTTTGTTGAGGGTTTTTTTTTAAATTATCATGAATGGATGTTATACTTTGTCAAATGCTTTTTCTGCATCAGTTGAAAGGATCATATGGTTCTTATCCTTTCTTTTATTAATGTGCTGCATCATCTTGATTGATTCGTGAATATAAAGCTTCTGCACAACAAAAGAAACAATCAACAAAACTAAAAGGCAACCTTCAGAATGGGAGAAGATAATTGCGAATAACATGTATGATAAAGGGTTAGTATCCAAAATATATGAAGAACTTATCAAACTCAACACCCCAAAACAAAAAATCCAATTAAAAACAACAGATTAAGCCAACCCCACGCACAAGAAGGGAAATAATCAAGATTAGAGCAGAGATCAACGAGTTAGAAACTAGAGAAACAGTAGAACGCATCAATGAATCCAGAAGTTGGTTTTTTGAAAGAATCAACAAGATAGATAAACCACTGGCCAAACTAATCCAAAAGAAAAGAGAGAGGACCCAAATTAACAAAATTATGAATGAAAGGGGAGAGATCACGACTAATCCCAAGGAAATAGAAACAATCATCAGAAATTATTATCAACAGCTA
>JAPYYM010001510.1:0-13401 GCA_028534135.1 Potos flavus | reverse complement strand
GAGAGGTGGATGAGAGGATGGATGGCTGAATATATCACCCACGATCCAGGCACGGTGCACCCTGGAAGGTTTTGGAGCAATTGGAATTCACCACCAAAAAGAAAGAATGAAGATAAGAAAAGAGAGACAGAGAAAGAGAAAAAAAAGAGATCCCAGCCAGAATGGACCCCAAAATAAGATTTATAAGGTATATAGACAAACACGAACAAATGTAAAGACCGACAAAAGTATATGACAAGAAATAAAAGAACCTAGTCAGAATGAACCTCACGAATAAGGTTTATATAATACCAGAACAAAAGTAGATATATAGAAACACTGACAGACAGAAAAGATGGGAGGGAGATTATAAGTCTTCCATATGTTGTATTAAGCCTCTAGGTGTAATGTTAAGTAGTTAAAAAAAAAATTAAAAGAAAAAAACAAACCAAGAAACATGAGAATGAGTGAAAAAAAAGAAAAAATAGAAAAGAAGGAAAGAGAAAAAAAAAACCTTGTATCTATGAAATATACCGGTTTTGGGGTATTATTGGGAGCTTAATATATTGATTTCCCCTATTGTAGGGGTTTTATATTTTTATGAGGGCCCTGTGGTTATTGTCTTCTTGTTTTTGGGTTGTTCTGGGGGAGGGTCCTGTCACGTTGTTTTCCAGTCAATGTTGCTTGGGTTGAGTCACCCTGTCCCCCAATCAAGGGGCTGGGCTCTGTGGAAAACAGTTTTGCAGGCTTCTGCTCTCTGGAGGTTTTCACTCTTTTGCAGTTTTTTCGCCTTTTCAGGGAGTCCAAGCAAGGAGTCTGCCTGTACCCAGACCTCCGCGTCACAGAGAATCCTCAGTCTGCTCCCCTCTGCAAGCGCCGCTCTCACTGCAGCCCGCCACAGGGGTGCGCACCCCCAGCCACCGTCCCAGTGTCCCCGAGAGGCCCTCAGTAGCCTCTGCACCCTCCGGAGATCAAAGCCATGAGGTCTAGGAAACTGGTTTCTGGTGGCATTTCGCGCCGGGACTGCTGTCCAAGCCGGTGTGCTTAGATTCCTGCCCCAGTGGCCGCGTTCTCTCCAGCCTCTGGGCGGAGGGCGCCTCCGGTTCTCTCCCCCTCGTGTGGGGCACAGGGCGCGAGCCAATGGTGCTAACGCGGGCGGAGAACCCACCACTTGTCCCGCCCGCCGCTCTTTGTGTCTGGAGGCCCCGACGCCGTGCTCTGGCAGCCTCCAGGCTGTGGAGCAGATTTCTAAAAGTCCCGATTTTGTGCTCCGCTGCTCTGTGGCTTGCCTCTGCGGCTTGCCGGGAGCCGGCCCCTCCCCCCACGGTCTATCCTCCTGTCGCTTTGGATTCACTTTTCCACACGTCCTACCTTCCGGAAATTGGTCGATTTTCTGTTCCTAGAGTTGCTGTTCTTCTTCTCTTCTATCTCCTGCTAAGTTTGTAGTTGTTTAGAGTGGTTTGATAACTATCTAGCTGAATTTCTGGGATCAGTCATTATCTCCGCCTCCTACTTCTCCGCCATCTTGCTCCCCTCCCATTACAATTTTTTTTAATTTTAATTTTTGTTTTTTCAGTGTTCCAAGATACATTGTTCACACAACACCCAGTGCTCCATGCAGTACATGCCCTCCTCAATACACACCACCAGGCTCACCCCCTTCCCCCTCACCTCCAAAACCCTCAGTTTGTTGCTCAGAGTCCACAGTCTCTCATGGTTCGTCTCCCCCTCTGATTTCCCCCAATTCACCCTTCCTTTTATTCTCCCAATGTCTGACATGTTTTTCCATATGCTCCACACGTAAGTGAAACCATATGATAATTGACTCTCTCTGCTTGACTTATTTCACTCAGCATAATCTCTTCCAGTCCCGTCCATGTTGATACATAAGTTGGTTATCCATCCTTTCTGATTGAGGCATAATATTCCATTGTATATATGGACCATATCTTCTTTATCCATGCTTCTTGGATATTGATATCTGTTTCTGTCCCCAGATTACGGAGTTCGTCTGCGGTAATTTGCTCAGATAAACTTTCTGCTCCCTTTCCCCTCTCTTCTTCTTCTGGGACTTCTATGATACAAATGTTACTATACTTTAAGAAGTCACTAATCACTCCAAGCCTAGATTGGTGATCCAACGCTTTTCTTTCCCTCTTCTTTCCAGCTTAATTATTTTCCAAAATTTTATCTTCTATATCACTGAGTTATTTTTCTGCTTTGTCCATTCTCATTGTCATTGCATTCAGTCACTTTTGCATCACATATATAGCATTTTTATTATGGCCCTGCAAGATATTATTTCTTTATACTGCATAAGGGATTCTCTAGTGTCTTCTATGCTTTTCCCAAGCCCTGCTGAAATCCTTATAATTATTGTGTTAAACTGGGTGTTATATGCAAACAATGAATCATGGAATATATAAAAAACTAATGATGTACTGTATGGTAACTAATAAAATAAAAAAGCTTAATTCTATTAAAAAATAATAAAAAAATAAATTCTGGTTCTGACACCTCACTTGTATATGTGTTTTGATTAAATCCCTAGTCATGAATTCTTCTTCATTCTTTTGGAGTGAATTCCTCTCTCTTCTCATTTGTCTAGATGACCGTGTCCGTGTGTGTGTGTGTGTGTGTGTGTGTGTGTGTGTGTGTAAAGCCTCTTATGCTTTCTTTCTTTTTTTAACTAATTTTTTATTTTTTTAAAACCATATGATAATTGACTCACTCTGCTTGACTTATTTCACACAGCATAATCTCTTCCATCCTGTCTATGTTGGTACAAAAGTTGGGTATTCATCCTTTCTGATGGAAGCATAATATTCCATTGTATATATGGACCATATCTTCCTTATCCATTAGTCTGTTGAAAGGCATCGTGGCTCTTTCCACAATTTGGTGATTGTGGCCATAGCTACTACGAACTTTGTGGTACATGTGGCCCTTCTTTTCATTACATCTGTATCGTAGGGTTATATAGCCAGTAATGCAATTGCACGGTCACAGGGAGCTCTATTTTTTTTTAATTTTTATTTCATTTTTTGAGCGTTCAAGATTCATTGTTCATGCACCACACCCAGTGTTCCATGCAATATGTGCCCTCCTCAATACTCACCACCAGGCTCGCCCAACACCCCACCCCTCTCCCCTCCAAAACCCTCAGTTTGTTTATCGGAGTCCACAGTCTCTCATGTTTCGTCTCCCCCTCCAAATTCCACCATTTCACCCTTCCTTTCCTTCTCCCAATGTCCTCCATCTTTTTCCTTATGCTCCACATGTAAGTGAAACGGAATGATAATTGACTCTCTCTGTTTGACTTCTTTCACTCAGAATACTCTCTTTGAGTCCTCTCCATGTTGATATAAAAGTTGAGTATTCATCCTTTCTGATGGAGGCATAATATTCCATTGTATATATAAACCATAACTTCTTCATCCATTTGTCTGTTGAAGGGAATCTTGGTTCTTTCCACAGTTTGGTTATTGTGGCCATTGCTCCTATGAACAGTGGAGCATATGTGGCCCTTCTTTGGACTACATCAGTATCTTTGGGGTAAATACTCAGTAGTGCAATTGCAGGGTCATAGGGTAGCTCTATTTTTAATTTCTTCAAGAATCTCCACACTGTTTTCCAAAGTGGCTACACTAACTTGAATTTCCACCAACAGTGTAAGAGGACCCCACTTCCTCCACATCCTCTCCAACACTTTATCTTTACTGTCTTGTTGATTTGACCCATTCTAACTGGTGTAAGGTGATATTTGGATGTGGTTTTGATTTGAATCTCCCTGATGGCTAAATAGGATGAACATTTTTTCATGTGTCTGTTAGTCATTTGTATGTCTTCTTTGGAGATGTGTCTTTTCAAGTATTCTGCCCATTTTTTGACATGATTATCTGTTTTTTGGGAGTTGAGTTTGAAGAGTTCCTTATAGATCTTAGATATCAAACTTTGTCTGTAGTGTCATTTGCAAATACCTTCTCCTATTTCGTGGGTTGCCTGTTTGTTTGGGTGGCTGTTTCCTTTGCTGTACAGAAGGTTTTTATCTTGATGAAGTCCCCAAATTCATTTTCGCTTTTGTTTCTATTGCCTTTGGAGACATGTCCTGAAAGAAGTTGCTGCGGCCAATGTCAAAGAGGTTACTGCCTATGTTCTCCTCTAGGATTTTGATAGATTCCTGCCTCATGTTGAGGTCCTTTGTCCATTTCGAGGTTAGCTTTGTGTATGGTGTAAGAGAATGGTCAACTTTCATTCTTCTATTTAGAGCTGTCCAATTTTCCCAGCACCATTTATTGAAGAGACTGTCTTTTTTCTACTGGATATTTTTTCATAATTTGCCAAAGATTATTTGACCGTAGAGTTGCGGGTCCATACCTGGTGTCTCCACACTGTCCCACTGGTCTATGTGTCTCTTTTTGTGCCAGTACCATACTGCCTTGATGATCACAGCTGTGTAGTAAAGCTTGAATTCAGACAACGTGGTCCTTTGTTTTTGCAATTCGGGGTCTTTTCTAGTTCCAAACAAATCTTAAGATTGTTTGTTCCAGCCAGTGGAATTTTGATCGGTATGGCATTGAAAGTATAGATTGCTTTGGTCAGTATAGACATTTTAACAATGCTTATTCTTCCGATCCATGAGCATGGAATGCTTTTCCACCTTTTTGAGTCTTCTTCAATTTCTTTCATGAGTGTTCTATAGTTCTTTGAGTACAGATCCTTTACCTCTTTGGTTAGGTTTATTTCCAGCTATCTTATCGTTCTTGGTGCTATTGTAAATGGAATCGATTCTCTAATTTCCCTTTCCATATTTTCATTCTTACTGTATAGGACAGCAACTGATTTCTGAACATTGATTTTGTATCCTGCCACATTACTGAATTGCTGTATGAGTTCTAGGCTTTTGGGGGTGGAGTCTTTTGGGTTTTCCAAAGAAAGTATCATGTCATCTGCGAAGAGAGAGAGTTTGACTTCTTCTTTGCCAATTTGACTGCCTTTAACTTCTTTTCATTTTCTGATTGTTGTTGCTAGGACTTCTAGTACTATGTTGAACAGTGGTGAAAGTGGGCATCCTTGAAGTGTTCCTTATCTCACAGGGAAGGCGGTAAGCTTTTCCCCATTGAGAATGATATTCGCGGTGAGCGTTTCATAGTTAGATTTTATGAAATTGAGGAATGTTCCCGCTATCCCTATACTGTGAAGAGCTTTGATCAAGAATTGATGCAGTATTTTGTCAAATTCTTTTTCTGTATCAATTGAGAGGACAATTTGGTTCTTCTCTCTTCTCTTAATGATTTGTTCTATCACATGGATTGATTTGCGAATGTTGAACCACCCTTGCATCCCAGGGATAAATCCAACCTGGTCATGGTGAATAATCTTTTTAATGTGCTGTTGGATCCTATTAGCTAGGATCTTCTTGAGAATCTTGACATCCATTTTCATCAGGGATATTGGTCTGAAATTCTCCTTTTGGATGGGGTCGTTGCCTGGTTTGGGGATCAGGGCGATGCTGGCTTCAAACAAAGAGTCTGGAAGTTTTCCTTCTGTTTCTATTTTTTGAAACAGTTTCAGCAGATTAGGTATTATTTCTTCTTTGAATGTTTGGTAGAATTCCCCAGGGAATCTGTCAGGTCCTGGGCTCTTGTTTTTAGGAGGTTTTCAATCTCGTTACTAGATATTGGTTTATTCAGGTTGCCAATTACTTCCTGTTTCAGTCTTGGAAGTTTACAGGTTTCCAGCAATGCATCCATTTCTTCTACGTTGCTTGACTTATTGAGATATAGGTGTCGATAATAATTTCTAATGATTGTTTCTATTTCCTTGGCGTTAGGCATGATCTCTCCCCTTTTATTCATAATTTTATTAATCTGGGTCCTCTCTCTTTTCTTTTGGATTAGTTTGGCCAGTGGCTTATTGATCTTATTGGTTCTTTCAAAAACCAACTTGTGGTTTTGTTGATGTGTTCTACTGTATCTCTAGTTTCTAATTCATTGATCTCTGCTCTAATCTTGATTATTTCCCTTCTTGTGCATGGGGTTGGTTTAATTTGTTGTTGATTTTCCAGTTCTTTAAGGTATAAAGAGAGCTGGTGTATTCAGGATTTTTCAATTTTTTTGAGTGAGGCTTGGATGGCTATGTATTTCCCCCTTAGGACTGCCTTTGCCGTATTGCATAGGTTTTGGACCGACATGTCTTCATTCTCACTGGTTTCCATGAATTGTTTAAGTTCGTCTTTGATTTCCTGGTTGACCCAAACATTCTTGAGCAGGTTGGTCTTTAGCTTCTAAGTGTCGGAATTCCTTCCAAACTTTTTCTTGTGATTGAGTTCTAGTTTCAAAGCATTGTTATCTGAGAATATGTATGGAAAAGTCTCAGTCTTTTGGTATCAGTTGAGTCCTGATTTGTGACCCAGTATGTAGTCTATTCTGAAGAAAGTTCCACGTGTGCTCAGAAGAATAAGTATTCTGTTGTTTTAGGGTGGAATGTTCTGTATATATCTCTGAGGTCCATCTGGCCCAATGTGTCATTCACAGCCCTTGTTTCTTTATTGATTTTCTGTTTAGATGATCTGTTTGTTACTGAGAGTGGCGTGTTAAGATCTCCTACAATTAATGTGTTCATATCAATACAACTCTTTATTTTAATTAACGGTTGACTTAAGTAGTTGGCTGCTCCTATATTGGGGGGATATATGTTTACAGTTGTTAAATCTTCTTGAAGGAATGACCCTTTAGGAATGATGTGGTGTCCTTCTGTATCTCTGACTACAGTCTTTAGCTTAAAGTCTAATTTATCTGATATGAGAATCGCTACCCCAGCTTTCTTTTGAGGCCTGTTGGCATGAAAGATGGATCTCCATCCCTTTACTTTCAGTCTGAATGTATCTTTAGGTTCCAAATGTGTCTCTTGTAGACAGCATATGGATGGGTCCTGTCATTTTATCCAGTCTGAAACCCTGTGTCGTTTTATGGGAGCATTTAGGTCGTTCATGTTGGGAGTGATTATTGAAAGATACGTTTTTATTGACATCATGTTGCCTGTGAAGTCCTTGTTTCTATACATTGTCTCTGTAAATTCCTGTTCTATGTCACTCTTGGGTTCTTTTTTCTTTTATAGAACCCCCCCTAAATATTTCTTGTAGTGTTGGCTTGGTGGACACATACTCTTTCAAACCTTGTTATTCTTGGAAGCTCTTTATCTCTGCATCCATTTTGAATGTCATTCCTGCTGGATAAAGTATTCTTGTCTACATGTTCTTCTCATTTATTGCCCTGAATATATCTTGCCAAATGTCTCTGGCTTGCCAGGTTTCTGTGGACAGGTCTGACATTATTCTATGGTCCTTCCTCTGTACGTAAGGAATCTCTTTGCCCTAGCTGTCCTCAGAACCTCTTGTCTAAAATTATAATTCTTGAATCTCACTATCAAGTGTCTGGATGCCTTTCTAGACTAGTGTATCTTGGGGGGTGTCCTTTCTGCCTCTAGGACATTAATACTTGTTCCATTCCCCAAATTCAGGGAATTTTCATCCATAATTTGTTCAACTATATCTTCTAGTCTTCTGTCTTTCTCCACCCTGTTTGGGATTCCAATAATTCTGACATTGGAACGTTTCTTGGCAGCATTTATTTTCCTAAGTCTGTTCTCATGGTTTCTAAGCAGTTTGTTCCAGCCCTCCTCCTGATCTTTCTTCTCTATCACCTTGTCCTCTATATCACTAATTCTATCTTCTGGCTCAGATACCTTTGCTGTTAGACTATTTAGATTAGATTGGATCTCACTGATAGCTTTTTTAACATCAGCTGTATTGGTTCTCAGTTCTCCCGTTAGAGATTCTATGTTTTCACTAATGTTTATCTCCAACCTAGACATTGCCTGGATAATTGTTTCCATGAATTCCCTTTCTGACATATTGTTTTTGTCCATATCCAATAGTTCTGAGGGAGAGGGTACAGTCTCTGGGTTTTTTCTCTTTTGGGTGTTCCTCCTCCTAGTCATTCTGATGAGAAGTGGTTGAGGGAATTTATAGCTGAATATATCATCCACATTCCAGACAACGTGCACCCTGGAATGTTTTGGAGCAATCAGAAGTCACCACCAAAAAGAAAAAAAAGAAAAGAAGAGAGAGAGAGAAAGAGAAAAAAAAAAGAAATCCCAGCCAAAATGAGCCCCCAAAGTGAGCTTTATAAGGTATAGTGAACAGACATGAACATACAAAAAAGACCAACAAAAGTAAATGACAAGAAAAAAAAGAACCCAGCCAAAATGAATCCCCAGAATAAGATTTATAGAATACCAGAACAAAAACAAATACAAAGAAACACTGACAGATAAATAAGTTGGGAGGGTGGTTGTAAATCCTTGATGTGTGCGAGGAAGATTATTTCGGTTCTCCCTGGGTGTATCTTGTTATCTTTATTAAAGCACTCCACTTTCCAGAGATACAGGGAAATTAAAACTGGTTTATATATAGAGATAGTATTGAATAAGGAAAAAGAATTACCTTGTAGCTTATATCTATATGTATATTAAAAAAAGGAAAAGAAAAAGAGAAGAAAAGGAAAGAGAGACACAGGTATATGTATGAAAAAATTTCAAGTTGGAAAGTTATTATGGCATATGTTCTTTTAAACCTCTAGTTGTAATGGTAAGCAGGTTAAAAGGATTAAACAAACAAGAATCGTGAGGAGGAATTCAAAAAAAAGTTGTATCTATGAAATATACAGGTTGGGGGCAATACTGGGAGCTTGATATATTGTTTTCCCCTGATTATGGGGTTTTACAGTTTTATGGGGACCCTGTGGTTATTGTCCTCTTGTTTTTGGCTTGTCTTCTGGGGGAGGGCCTGTCACATTGTTTTCCAGTCAATCTTGCTTGGGTTGAGTTGCCCTGCAGGCTATCAAGGGGTTGGGCTCTGTGGAAATCGGTTTTTCAGGCTTTTGCTCTCTGGAGGTTTTTGTTCTTTTTCTGCATTTTGTGGCTTTTCAGAGGGTCTGAGCAAAGAATCTGCCTGTTCCCAGACCGCCTCCTTAGAGAAAAGCCTCTGTCTGCTCTACTCTGGGTGGTCTAGAACACACAGATTCCCCCTCTGCAGACTCCGCTGCACACCACAGCCTCCTATGGGCAGTGTGCACCGCCAGGCACCGTCCTAGTGTTCGTCCAAGGCCCCCGCTTGTCACTGCACCCCCGTCCCACTAAAACTGTGAGTGACATTGGTCCGGCGAGTCCGCTTCCGGTGGCTGCCGTTGACAGGACTGCTTTCTGGGGTCCAGGCCCACGTTGAGTGCACTCAGACCTCGCGGAGGGGTGCAGAAGACTGCTTAAGACCGCCGCTGGTGTCCCCACCAGGTTTTCTCAGGCACAGGCGGGAGTGTGCTCAGAATCTGTGGAGGGCCGTGGAGGACCGCTGCTGGCACCCACACCAGGGTCGTGGTTGGTTGTGCTCCTAGATCTCACGAAAGGCCGTGGAGGATCACCAGCTGGCGCTTACACCAAACTCTCTCAGTCACAGGCGGGAGTGTGCTCAGACTCTGCGGAGGGTTGGGGAGGATCACCAGCTGGCACTCACACCAAGCCCTCTCAGTCGCAGGCAGGAATGCACCCAGCTGGAGTGGCGGTGCAGGGAGCAGAAAGCCACGGACTCAGGGACCACAAAGGTGGAGGCTCCTTCAGACTCCCTCTGACACAGGTGGTTGCCGACGGTGACCGTCCTGGGTCTGTGGGCTTAGGCCTATGCCCGTGCCCACCCGAATCCACCAGTTTCCCTCAAGATCTTTTGCTCTTTTTGAGTGTTTTTAATCAGACTCCAAGTTAATGCTGGTCCCCAATCACGGGGCACTTTCATATTGGGGTATTACTTTCCCTGGGTCGCTTCTGGTGGCTCCCTCCCCCTTCTGTTTATCCTTCGATAACAGTCTGAGTGTTCCCACTCCGCTTTACCTCTGCACTGCTGTCTTCTGCCCCCGTAGAGATCCAGAAGCCTATAATCTTACATCTCAGGCTGATTTCCTGGGTGTTCAGAGTGTTCTAGTAGATATTTAGCTCACTTTAGGGGACCGGTTGAAAATGGGTCTCCTACTTCTCTGCCATACTGCCTCCATCCTCCCCCCCATGCTTTCTGAGCCTGAACTCTCAGGCTATATTAAGAATAGGTCCAAGAATAGGTCTTGGATCTTGTTCTTCAGGAAGTGTTTCAGAGAGTACACTCTGGTGTTGTGTTTTGGTTGCTCCTTCTCTAAGGTCAGTCCTCTGCAGAGTTTCTTCTTACCTGCCATGGATACCACTGGGACTTTGTCAACTGTGTGGCAAGTTTTAACCGGTATGTTTTGATCTGCTTGTTAAAGAAGCTAGATCTAATTTCCCCTACATCCGAAGTACTGCAGCACCTATGATCAGTAGACTTGGTGCATGCAGGGGGTTTATGCTGTTCTTCTGGGTGAAGGGCCTGGTTCCCTGGTTCTCAGGCACACTTGCCTTAGTAAATTGCACCTACAGAGTGCTTGGGGATGGGGCTTGGTATAATCAGCTCCAGTGAGCTCTCAGTGAGCAGTAGAGAGCTCCCACTGGGGGCTAATCACTTTTCTTCAGTGGGAGCTCCAGTGGGAGCTTTCTATTGCTCACATCAGTGCTGATGGGCAGGTGTGGGGAATGGCATAACCATGCCTCTCATCCCTAGAGTTGTGAGATTGCATGCGCCACTCTTCAGGAAGACCTTACAGAAGAATGAACAATCTCCACTCCTGTGTCCCCAGCTTCCATCATATCCCTGCCTTCATCCTGTCTGTTTCTGAGCTGGCTGCCTGCCAAGTGGCACAGCTCTGTATTTTATCTCAGGTGTGTGCCTGGGTTTCAAAACTCCAAATTTTAGAGACACAGCATGGTGCAGACCTGTACTGATCCTCTCAGGGAGGGTTTCATCATGCTGTGGCTGGTGCTGGTTTGTCTCAGAAAAACAGTTGCACAACTGTGTAGCAATTTGGAGTTTATGGTAAAGAGCAGTGAAAAAGCCAGCACCAAGTTTTGTTGCCCTCAACAGGTGTCTCTCCCTATGCTAATGAACAAGTCAGCACAGTTGGCATCCCACCAGTTCTTTTGTTCCCAGAGAGGCCATGCCACCTCCCATAAATGCACTCCAAGAAGGGGAATTCTTTCTCTTCGTGCAACTCAAGAGTTCCTCAGAGTATGCTATCTGCTCCCAGGCCTCTGCCCTCCTTCCCCACAGGAATACAACTAAGCCTGCCAGGTATGACTCCAGTGAAGGCTCAGACTTTTAAAACTGCAAACTTTGAGCTCCACTGCTTATAAAGACTTGAGGTATTCGGCCCCTCTCCTTTTCCCAGTCAATGGTTTGGGGAAAGTGTTTCTTCTGCAATCCTTCATGTGTTGTTTCAATCTCTCTCTTTCTCTCTCTCTTTCTTTCTCCCCCTCACTCTTTCTTTTTCTCTCTTGCTCCTACCTCCCTGATCAGGGCTCCTTCACTTCCACAGCACTCACAATTCTCTCCCCCTCAAATCAATTTTTTGCAGCTCCTAACTTCCATGATGTAGACATTCTTTTCCCTCTAAATGTGCAGTTGTTCTCGCAGTCTTCAGATCAATTTCTTGGTTGTTTAAAATAATTTCTTATTTATTTGGCTGCGTTTAAAGCAAGAGGCAAATATGGGGTCCCCTTACTACTCCATCATCTTAACTCTTGTACATCGGAATTATTTACCATGTATATTGCTTATCTCCATTTCATTGAGATCTGTTGCCATGATTTTGTCCCGTTCTTTCATTAGGAACATGTTTTTCTGTCTCCTCATTTTATTTAAATTTCTCTTTCTCCCCCCCCAAATACTTTTATTTTATTTTTCAGTGATACAAAATTCATCGTTCATGTACTACACCCAGTGCTCCATGCAATATGTGCCCTCCTCAATACCCACCACCAGGCTCGCCCAATGCCCGAACCCCACCCCTCCAAAACCCTAAGTCTGTTGCTCAGAGTTCACAGTCTCTTATGGCTCATCACCCCTCTGATCTCCTCCAATTCACCCCTCCCTTCCCTCTCACAATATCGTCCATGCTTTTCCTTATGCTCCACACGTAAGTAAGACCATATGATAATTGACAATCCCCGCTTGACTTATTTCACTCAGCATAATCTTTTCCAGTCCCGTCCATGTTGAAACAAAAGTTGGGAAGGAGGAGGAGCAAGATGGCGGAGAAGTAGGAGGCGGAGATAGTGACTGATCCCAGAAGTTCAGCTAGATAGTTATCAAACCACTTTAAACAACTACAAACTTAGCAGGAGATAGAAGAGAAGAAGAACAGCAACTCTAGGAACAGAAAATCGACCACTTTCCGGAAATTAGGACGTGCGGAAAAGTGAATCCAAAGCGACGGGAAGACAGACCGCGGGGGGAGGGGCCGGCTGCCAGCAAGCCGCAGAGCGGCGGAGCACAAAATCGGGACTTTTAGAAATATGCTGCATGGCCTGGAGGCTGCCAGAGCGCGGCGTCTGGGCCTCCAGACACAAAGACCGGCGGGCAGGAGGAGCGCTGTGTTCTCTGCCCGCCTTAGCGCCCTCGGCTCCCACCCTAAGCCCCGCGCGAGGGGGAGAGAACCGGAGGCGCCCTCCGCCCAGAGGCTGGAGAGAACGCGGCCGCTTGGGCCAGGAATCTGAGCGCACCCAGCGCGGACGGGGAGCCGGACAGCAGTCGCGGCGCGGGCAGCCACCAGAAACCAGTTTCCTAGACCTCGCAGCTTTGGTCGCACGAGGGTGCAGAGGCTACTGAGGGCCTCTCGGGGACACAGGGACGGTGGCTGGGGTGCGCACCGCCTGTGGCGGGCTGCGGGAGAGCGGTGCTCCCAGAGGGGAGCAGACTGAAGCTTCTCTGTGACGCGGAGGTCTAGGTACAGGCAGACCCCTAGCTTGGACTCTCTGAAAAGGCGAAAAAACTACAACAGAGCCAAAACCTCCAGAAAGCAGAAGCCTGCAAAACTGTTTTCCACAGAGCCCAGCCCCTTGATTGGGGGGCAGGGCGACTCAACCCAAGCAACATTGACTGGAAAACAATCCGACAGGCCCCTCACCCAGAAGACAACCCCAAAACAAGAAGACAATAACCACAGGGCCCCCGTAAAAATATAAAACCCCTACACTAGGGGAAATCAATATATTAAGCTCCCAATAATACCCCAAAACCAGTATATTTCATAGATACAAGGTTTTTTTTCTTCTTTCTTCTCTTTTTTTCTTTCTTTTTCAGTCTTTCTCATGTTTCTTGTTTTTTTTGTTTTTTTGTTTTTTTAATTTCTTTTTTTAAACTACTTAACATTACACCTAGAGGCTTAATACAACATATAGAAGAGTTATAATCACCCTCCCATCTTATCTGTCTGTCAATATTTCTATGTATCTACTTTTGTTCTGGTA
>JAPYYM010001509.1:0-13401 GCA_028534135.1 Potos flavus | reverse complement strand
GGGGGGAGGGTGCTCACCAGGGCCCGGCTCACACACAGGACGTCACCCGCCCTGATGCCTGAGCCTCCCAATGACCCAGAGAGGCAGCTGCGAGGGGCTGCTGTCCCCATCTCAGGGGACTGCCCCCCCCCCCCCCACTCAGAGCAGGTTCCAGCTCAGGGCTTACATCCCAGACCACAACATCCTCGTGGCGCTGCCCATGCTCGCCCTTCCCGAGCCCCTGCTGGCTTGTTTGTCTCTTTAAATCACCTTTAGATTTACTTCCTCTCATGCTAACCAACAATGCCTGTGAAATAAATAATATGCGGAATATACGGAAATAACTAACATCCCACACTTTGGGGGGAAGAATGGTTTAGAATAGATAAACGAAAGGCAGTCCTATTCAGATTTCCAAATGCCTGCTAAAGGGCCCCCAGGTGGGGATCCCACAGGCATTTACCTGCAGATCTTCAGCGCACCTGCAGGGACCCCACATCATGTCACTCCCCTGCAGCATGGGGCTGAGGGGGCCCGGGGTGTGAAGCCCACAGACGGCACAGCTCAACCCTCCAAATCTACAGCCCAGATCACGTCAGAGGCTCCCGAGGTCACAGAGGTCACCGTGCTCTGGTCCCCTGTGCCTTCCCCAGCTCAGTGCCTTTGCATGAGCTATTCCCTCTGCTACGATGCTGTTCCCTGCTTTTCTCAAGGAGCCAATGACACCTCGGCTCAACAGTGCCTCCTCACCTGAGACTGCTCAGATCATCCAGCCCAGCCCACCGCTCCTCTGCGGCCCCACGCGAGCCGTGACCTCTCCCGGGCGGGCGCACACGCTCGCTGGCCTGTCGCCCCACTCCTCACTGGGCAGAAAGCGCTAAGTGCTTGGGACCCCATCTACCTGGTGCCTGGCACACAGCAGGCGGTCAGGATTCCTGCAGTAACCCTGATCTGCCTTCATTCTCGACAAGTAGAACTGTCAGTCAGCTTCTTGGGGGCTTAAGAAATAATTCATAAAATGTGTAACAAGTGTGGTTAGAGGTCCTGCTGCTATGGGCAGCTCCCCCCGCCCCCACCGGCTCCGTCCTCGGAGCTCTGGAATCTGCAGGCCTCCAAGGCCAGGAAGGAGACCGGGGCCCCGGGGACCGCTCGAGACAGCAGCCTGAGACCAGCCCTTTCCAGGCGGTCCCCAAGGCCTAGACTAATTCCCCGTGCACAGCTCCCTCACTGATGGTTTCCGGCCGTGGCTCGCAAGCGCACAGCTTGGCAGTGAGGCCTGGGGGAGCCGAGATGCGGTCCCCCCTGGGGTTTGCTTCTCGGGGCACCGACCTCCTTCCCCTTCAAGGACACCCTGTCCTCCAGGAGCCAGACCTGAGCCAGGCTGCCAAGGGTTCCCACCCCAGCCGGCGGCCTGCCGGCTGCTGGACCCTGGGCCTGCCTTCCCCCTCCGAGCCTGGTGCCCCTCCCCGAGGTGGCCGGGGTCCCGGGAAGGGGCTGGCCCGCGGGCTGGCCCTGTGGGTGTGCTCGGTCACTACTTGCTATCACGGCCAGCTGTGTCGTCGTCCCCGCATCTGTCCTCCGTGGTCCAGGGTCCCGGCCACAGTTCCTGCTGTGGACGCTAGGGGGCAGGGGCCCCGGTACGACCCGGCGCAACCCAACTTCCCACAGAGCTGGGACTGGCAGGGTGTAAGGATGCAGCCCACGGTGAGGGAGGGAAGGACGCTTCTGGGCCCTTGGCAGGGAGGGCGTTGGGGTGGGAGGGCTGGAGAGCCAGCCTCTCTCTGCAGGAAGAGCTCAGGAGCCGGGAGCGGCCGGCTCTGGTTTCCAGGAAGAGCCAAGATGAGGGCCTGGACCCTCCCAGTCCGCCTCCCCGCCCCGGCCTGCAGGGACTCCGAGACTGCATTAATAAGGTCCCGGTGACTCGTGTGCCCCGTGGGTCCGGGGGTGAGTGGGTTACACGTGTGCCCGGTGCTGACCCACTCCACCCAGGAGGTGACCCGACGAGGCTGCACAGCTCCTGCCGTCGGGGCCCACGGAGCTCAGCCCGCCCTCCGGAGGGGGCTGGGGAGACAACGTCAGCACGGAGAAGCACGGCGAAGCACGGCGACCGGGGCACCCGCTCCCTCTTCCCCACGCTCACCGGACGTCGTCTGCTTCAGTTTTTCGTTTTTCTTCTTCCTCCATTTCCAGGGTTTGAAGATCCTGCCCAGGGTGGCCAGTTTGCTGTTCCTCCTCACCGGGGGGGTTCGGATCCCTGAGACCAGATATTCGGAGCGCGCTGGGGGGGCTTGGTCCATCTCATCTGGAGGGGGGACACCAAGTAAGGGCTCAAGTGATCAGCGGTCCTACATGGCTCCATGGGGGGGAGGGTTGCAGAGGTGACTCCCCCCACCCAAGCGGCCACCAGTGACTCTCCAAAGCCTGGAGAGTCACTGGTACTCATTGCCATGGGTGAGTACCCACAGGTGGCACGTACCAGTGCCTGAATCGTGTGCTCCCTTCTAGGAAAACCCTCCCCCCTGGAAACCTTCTACGGCCTGCCAGAAGCCCTCCCCCAAGTTTGCATTTCGCCACAGCAATTGGAAGACTTCTCAAATTCCCCCATGAAATCGCTCCTACCCCAGGACCTTTGCTCATGCTATGCCCTTCGCCTGTGCTGCTCTCCTGTCAACTTTGGCCTGTCAACTTCAGCCACTCTGCTAAATCTGACTTTCTCTGCAAGGCAGCACCTTCTCCTGCCCCAGACAAGGAGCAGAGCTTTGCCTTCTGCTCCCGAAGCTACTTGGGGAGGTATCGAGGAGTCACAATGGTCCCTGGGTGCCTGCCCTCCCACTCAGCTGTCAGCTTTCTGCCTCGGCCCTCAGCACAGGCCTGGCCACGCTCCTCACTGAAGAGCCGCGGAAGGAGTCCGTCCATGAACAGACCAAGGAAAGTAGCTCTCCTCTTGATCCTTGCTCAGGAAACTACGTGTTTTTGCAGTCTGTGGGACAAACAGAGATGGACATCCAAGGACACTCGTGGTGCCAAGACTGGTATCATCGACAGGCCACTGGCTAAGTCACTGATCATCCCTCCCTTCCGTGACCCGTGTACGGACATGGAAGGAAAGAAAGCAGATAGGCAACCCGGCCATGATCAATTGGTAGGTCAAGAAAATGATCACTCAACATCACAGCATATGCCAGCAACGTACATGAGGGGGTCGTGCAGAGAACATGGGTGTGGGGAACACGTCTGCGGGGCCTTCAAGTCATGGGGGACATGTGCTACTGGGCGGCCTGGGAGAGAGGAAGACATGAGCTTCACCACTGGCCCTCCGGGAGTTTATGATGTGCTCACGTTTGAGGAAAGAAGATTTGTTAGAATGGAAAACGATGCAGCGGACAAGACGGAGAAATCAGAGAGCCACGTGAGAGTGACCCACGCTGCTTCCACAGCCCACCAGACCCCCGCCTGCCAGGTGTGGCTCAGACCAGCGCTCAGGGCAGCGCCCGGGAGGATGGAGAAAGAAGCTTCAGTTGCCCCAAGCCCCTCCTGGCACAGGGAAGGGACCTTTCTTCCGGCAGTGATGGGGCTCCGAGTGCCCGAAGTTTCAACCTCTCCGTGTCCCTTGGGCGCACGTTCACACACCTGCCAGTGCTCTCCGGCATGACTGCTGGCACATGTGCCTGACCCTGGCCAGGACACTCCGTGCACACGCGTGCACACACACACACGTGTGCACACACATGCTGCCTAGCACAAACTTAGCTCCACACCCAGCAGGTTAATTCACCTCACTGCTCGCCACAGGCAGGGCGGGGAGCCTACGTTTACGTGGAGCCAAGAGGCCCCAGAGGGACCCGAAGCTGCCGGCAGAGCAGGGCTGGGGTGAAGGGTGTCAGGAGGGGTTGTCAGCAGAAGGAGGCCCCCAGAGGGGCCAGGCCCTGCGACGGGCTGGTCGCCGTCCAATCTAGCCCTGTGCCCCACATGACGGGTGCCCCAAGGATGCGGGGCCCCAGGGGAGCAGCGGCCAGGCAATCCCTGAGGTCTGACACCTGTCAGTAGCCCAGGGCTCATGGCACGGCACCCGCCCCGTTGGCCTCAGTTTCCATAACTGTAAAATAAAGATAATGAACATCCCTGATGCCTCGTGTTGAAAGGAAGATTCAGGGTGACCACCGGATGGCCATAGAGACTGGAAACTCAGGTAAACACATCGAACACATAGTTCACTGAGAGTATGTTGCAATCCGTGCAAAATAATATTGTCTACGTCTTAAGGCTCTATAGACACTCTGGTTATCTCACCACGCTGGCACGGGGGGTCTCCTGGTAGAAATTTCCATGGTGATTCATGTTATACAAGGAACATAAGAATTATGATGGAGCGAAAGTCAGTCCTGCTTGTGAGGTACCAGCTTACTTCACCCTCACAGTAAATCTGTAAGATACAGACTCTCGTCCTACCCATTGTACACACGAGCACACTGAGGCTCAGAGCCGTGAGCCACCTTGTTGACTCACAGAGCGAGGAAATGCTGGAGGTCGGGCATGACCTTGAGCAGTGTGACTCCAAAGATCCCCCCTTGTATCTCTAAGCTGCTTCTAGGGTGACTGTAAATTTGTGTCCAGGGCAGGGCACAAATGGGTGACACCAACAAAAGGCACAAAGCAGGGCCGTCCCAGCCAACCAGGGTGTGTGGCCCCTCTCTCTCGCAGTCATTGTTAACGTTAGAGTGGAGAGCGTGTCCACAGCGGTCGACAAAGCAGCCCCGTGTGTAAGAACAAGCCTAGGGGTGTCTTGTTGGAGAAAGCAGCTTAGTGGAGCTTGTCTTCGATCGTGTCCCCAGCACCCAGCAGGGGCGCAGGAAGCGTGGGCTAGGGAGCGAGCGGGAAAAGCCCCAGGGTGCGGGTCACGGACCCCTCCCACCACCATCTCCCCAGCTCCGCCCTCCAGGCGCAGGAAGCAGACTGGTCTTCTCTTCCCCAGTTTATTCCGTGTTATTATCTTCTCCTTTCCTTTCCGCCCATGGAAGCCAGATGGGAGCGCAACGGCCAGAGCCACATGGCCCCAGAAGGCTGCTGTCCTGGAGGCCTTTTGGCACAAGGGGGAGAGAACTGGCCAGGTCCCCCAAGCCTCCAGGCTGGCTGGAAGAAGATGACGATCCCCAGAGAGGTGCATGGGGACAAAGGACCACTGTCATCATTTGGTTTATACCTCACAAAAGACAGGTGGCAGTTACCAGAAACACAAGGCCCACAAGATGAGCGTCTGCAGAAATCCCGAGGAAGGGAGCTCTGGGCAGGACCACAGCACCCAGGGCTTAGAGACAGCACGCAGGCACCGGAGGACACACTTAGGGCTCTGAGCTTCCTAGTAGCCAAAGCAAAAAAGGAGCAGCACACAGAATAAACCACAAATCAGACTCCAAATCCCACCCCACTGGCTACCCACATCACGGGGACCCTAGTCCAGGCCACCAGAGGCTCCCCCCAGATGCCCCACAGGTGTTCTAGCCGGCCTCCCCGCAGTCCCTCCTCCTGTAGAAACAGAACTCTGGTCACATCATTTTCCTGCACATTCCCTGCCCTTTCCCTTCTCCCGTAGCACAAAGAGCAGATCGATCACCAAGCCCCGAGAGCTCCCCACATGTGCATCCCGCCCCCACCCACTCACCTCTGCCACCGTTTACCCCGTGACTTGATCGTCGCCATTGCTGTGCGTATCTTTCCGCCATGCGATGGAGACCAGTACCCTGCGGTTGTGCAGCGAGCAGGGTCTACAACCAGGAATCTGGGCTCACATCCGGGCTCTGTCACTCACGGACAGGGGCGGACGAGCGGACCCCATCCCCTCCCTGCACCCTCGTGCCCCCCACGGCCTTGCTGGGGAACTGAGGGCACGGCACTTCCCACATCGCTGCTGGGGCTCGGCCATGTGGCTCGCTTGAAGCAGCAGACAGTGGACAGAGGGGATCACGTGTCCCCCTTCTCCCCCGGCTCCTCCTCCCCACCCATAGCCACCATCATTATTCGAGTCCCTTGAGTCCCTGCTCGCCCCACCGCACCTCTGCCCCTGGTGGCTGGAGCGGGCACGCAGTCCTCACACACAGCCTGGAGCACAGAAGGGGCTGTATCCAGGGCCTTGAACTTGACCCGAAATTCAGCAGAAGCCCCTGACAGCTCTTCATCTCCGTTTACCAACTCTCCAACACGCTGGACCAGGACAGACACCTTCACCTGAGCAACTCCTGGGGCTGGAGAGGCCCTGCTGCCCCCAGGGGAGCAAAGCCCAGGTGGCAACAGGCTCCAGCACCCCTCCGCCGCACCCTGGGAGGGGTGTCCTCTCCCTGCCACCTCCCCCAGCGGGGCTCAGGCCCGGGGCCTGGCCCAAGGACAGAAATTTCAGAAGAGACGCTGTAGCATCCAGCGAAGGAATTCTTTACCGGCACCTCGAAGGCAGAGGGGGCATCAGTGTGTCACTGTGTGCGTGGGGGCCCGCGGGAGCAAGAGGCGGGTGTGCACTCTCCCGGGAGCGGGGTGGCCCCCACACACTTGAGGGCACACAGGCATGGCTGGGAGCCAACGTGGCTGGGGGCGTGGCTGGGGGGGGGGCAACGTGGCTGGAGGCGTGGCTAGGAGCCAACGCGGCTGGGGGCGTGGCTGGGGCGGCAACGTGGCTAGGGGCGTGGCTGGGGAGGCCAACGCGGCTGAGGGCGTGGCTGGGGGGGCCAACATGGCTGGGGGCGTGGCTGGGGGGGCCCCCCCCCGACATGGCTGGGGGCGTGGCTGGGGAGGCCAACGTGGCTGGGGGTGTGGCGGGGGGGGGCAACATGGATGGGGGCGTGGCTGGAGAGGCCAACGTGGCTGGGGGCGTGGTGGTGGTGGGGGCAACATGGCTGGGGGTGTGGCTGGGGAGGCCCACGTGGCTGGGGGCGTGGCTGGGGGCCAGCGTGCGGGCCGGTGCGTTCCCGCACGTGTGTGTCCGCAGAGGGCGGCAGGCAGGGCTGGGTGGACGTGCACTGCCCCCTGTCCCCGGCCGGTGAAATCAGCCGGCGTCTCTCTGGGGCTCGGGAGGAAGCCGCTCCCCGCGCCGGGAGGCTCCCGGAGGTGCAGACACGTTAGCAGATCCCTCCAGCCTCGGAGTGACACAGTGCTGCGCCAGGGGCCACCTTTGCCACCTGCGAAGCATTAGCAGTTAATTAATGAAAACTGTTTCCCCACAGCTGCGTGCGAAGTAAACCAGGCCGCCACGGGGCAGGCAGGGGCCTCCTGGGGTTCCCGAAGGAGGGATGGGCCGGTGCTAACACGAGACAGCTGGAGCCAAGGGGGCAGGCCCCAGCCGGCATCCCCGACAACGCCTGCCTCCTCCTGGTCCCTGGTGCCCCACCCTGTCCACCCCCCCTCCCCAGTGGGTCCCACAGACGTGCGGCCAGGTGCTGTTCTAGAACAAGGCAGGGAAGGACGCCAACGCCCCCCCTCCCCCTGCGACTGAGCCCACTGGGCTACCGGGCTAGCTGTCATGCCTGGCCCGCGGCCAGCTCCTCTCTTCATGATAGCCCCTCCATGCTTGCTCTGGTGGCTCTTGGATGCCATCCTGGGGCATCCTGTTGACTGCGGTCGTCTGTCCTTCCTACCGGAACACACGGAGCTCCGTGAGATCAGGAGCTGTGGCCGTCTTGTTCACTTCGAGTCCCTGGCATCTCTACCGGTGCCTGGTCACCAAATAAACACCCGCTCGGCCTGGGACTGTGGGAGGTGGAGCCACCGTGGCCGGAGCCTGGACCCGGCCGCCGGCGTCTGACTCCAAAGTCCCCTCCTTGGTGAGCTGGGGCGTTCCTACTTCCTCATCTTCTACCCACTGACCTCCTGTCTCTCTCTCTCTTCCCTGAAACAGGGCGGAAGGCAAGCCCCGCCCGCTGATGCCCCGGGGCCACCAGCCACGTGGCCGGCCTCGGTGGGGAAGCCAGGTGCTCCCCACCGAGGACTATCAGAACCACCTCGGGCTCGTTTCCCTCACTCATCCTCAGCCTCGTTCCGTCCCCTATGCGCTGCGGCCTGCGGGGGGCCAGGGCTGCTCTGCGGGAAGCTGACCTGCTCACGGAGCGGGAAGAAGACACAAAGAAGGAAACAACGAGAGAACTTCAGATTACGGAATGACTTATGTCAGAGGCAACACAGAACGTGGCATACGGACCAACACAATTGGGGTCTCTATGTGAGGCAGAACAAAGAGGTGCTGGACCCCCGCCCCCCTGCCCTGGTGGGTCCGCCCACCACAGAGAAAACCAAGATGCCTGGAATCACCAGGAAGAACAAGTAGGGGGATGATGCCTGCAGCAGACATAATTCTTCCTGCTGGTGGGGGGGCAGGGAGGGTGCGGTGAGAACTCAGAAGGCCACTGGGGGTGCAGGTAATATTTGATTTGGGCCTTGGAGTTTGACGAGGATTTGCAGATCCATCAACGCGCAACAGGACGCGGTATCCGGGCAGTGGGAATTAAGGCAGGGAAGCACAATCTGATGTCCCCAGTCTCTGAGGTTCCGAAGAAGCCCAGTAAAATCCCCACATAGGAAACCGAGATCCGCATGGAGATGCCAACTTTCTATTGCCAGTTAGCGACCAATACACCCACACGAGACTGCCATTGGCACCACCACTGACCGTACATAATAGGAAAAACGTAATCTCAAAGTAAGAAAGGAATCTTCTAGTTAGAAGTATACTGATAAGAGAAAAAGTAACAACGGTGCCTCGTCCTTGGTGTTCCTGTCTGCCCAGCGTGGGTCTGTGCACTTGAATCTGGGAGCCCTCAGCTGGAGCTCGGGGTTTCTGGAATGGGAGAAGGGAGGCTGGGGTCCGGGAAAGAAGAGTCGTGCGTGGCCGAGACGGAATCCCTGGTGCAGGCAGGCGCTGAGGACCAGCAGTGGAATGGCCTCAAGAGCGTGGTGTGGATGGCCGGAGGCAGGGACCCGGGCTGCAGGCAGGGGAAGGGGGGCGGGCTGGCACAGAAAGGAGGGAGGGACCCAGAAATGATGCTGAGACAGAGTCCTCACCCGAGCCGGGAGAGCCATCAACATGGGACGTGGACACACGGGGAAGAATCGGGAAAACCAAGATAGGCCATGGCAACATCTCTGGGACTCTTGCTATGTGTGTGACAAGCCCCGTCCCCAGCCCCTACCATGAATGAGCTCATTCCATGCCTATCGAGCCCCTAAAAGGCAGGTCACTATTTTCATTGCCCCCATCACAAGGACACAACCAGAGGCAGAGAGATGGGAACTCATTTCCCCAGGTCACGCGGCAAAGGCGAGAGTACGCCCGGAAGTCAGGACACCCACTGCTGCAGCCCTCATCCTAGGCCCTGCGTCAGGCCACACGGAGCGGAGGATGACGTCACCGTTATCAGGGATAGGGGCTGTGGGATAAAAGCAGGCCTGGAGCCGAGCTCATCATCAGAGCAGCACAGAGCAAAGTCATGGCATTTAGCATCGAAAGACCCCTGGCTTGCGTCCAGTCTGCAAAAGATGTGGCCCGACATCTGTCTACAGAGGTGCTGGCTGTTTTAAGTGACCCATCACGGGGATGGGTCTGAACCTCCTAAACCAAATTTCCAAAATGGACTTTAAGTCTGTCAGATGTGAAAGTCTTGGTTTGACCTTTTCCACTCCTCCTGGAAAATTCTCGAGGGTCAGCTGAAGAGCAGGACATGGGAGTACCGATGAGTACAGGCAGAACTGGGACCACACCCGAACGCTGTCCAGGAAGGAGGGAGGCACTCCGCGTCACCACACCGCTGCGGTCAGCAGGGGGCCAGTAGGGATGCAGGAAGAAGGATGAGTTTACTCAAAAGGGGAGAAGAACCTCTAAGGGCCCATGGCTGTCTTCCCAGAACTTCTGTAGGGTTTTCCAACGGCTCTGCCAGCCTGCCAGTCAGAACCTGTGATCGATCACAGCCCCTGGGTCGAAAACCACAGCTTCCCTGGTACGGAGGCCATGGGGCCCCCATAGCAGGGCTCCCCCCTCCCCGGGCACCCAGCACGGCGCCTGGCATGTGGAGTAAATGAATGAAGGAGAGAGAGAATTAATGCATGAATGAGAGAGATGGATCCTGCAGTAGGAAAACGGACGTGGGATCAGAATGCAGGTCACTGGTAATGAACAGGGGCCTGAGTCTCCTCTGGGTCCCTCGATAGTGGGGGATAATTACATTCCTAAGCAACGTCCAGGCTTCACGCTGCCTCATCCCTTCTCCTGGCTGCCACCGCAAGCCGATGGTGTCTCCTTGCTATGCTCTGCCCATCAGTCGAGGGGCTAAGAAACACAGGAGCCCGGCTGAGCTTCAGAGAGAATGATGGCCCCAGATTATCGTGACTTGAATGGATGCTTAATTGTAGGAGAATGCAGTTTTGAATGCCCAAGGGGAGCCCCCAAATTCTTCAGCATGTCTGTTCCAAGCCAACAACCCCAGGGGACAGGGACTACATGTCCAGCTCCATTTGACATTTAAGAAGTGGAGGCTGGGGGGGCGGGACCCGTGTAAGAAAGTCACCCGGCCCATAAGTGGCGGGACTGACACGGGAGCCCAGGCTTTCCAATGTGGAGCTCACCAGTGGGGCGTGACACCAGTGTTTCCCAATGCATGTTCCAGGGTACCCTAGCACAGGAGAGGCTCTGGGGATGAAGGCACATGAGAAAACACTGTGCATGCTGAAAGCTCTCCCTGAAGGACCACCACATACTATCACAGCAAACAAAGGCTCTGAGAAGTCCTGCAGTCAGCAACTCTATTCAGCTGGTTAGCCAGCTTTTTCTACACAGATGGATCAGGCCTGTTTATGCCTTGCTGCCCAGACAGCCATCACCACACACGGGCTGGAGCTAGAATGGATTTGGAGCAGTAAATGGGAGAGGAAGCAGTTTAAACGTACTCCTGCTAAGAAGTGTACATGACAATTTATTTTTGGAATATAAATGTCTTGTCCCCAATATCTGTATTCCAAAGACAATGGGGATCCTCTAAGACCTTCCTAGAAGTTGGGCCTCGAAGTTTCCCATGTCTCTGAGCAACCTCTAGCTGCCCAAGGCCCCTATACGGCAACGATGCGAATATAAAGACCAATGAGCACCGTCTACACCCTGACACTAGTGGAAAAACCACGGCATCATTCAAGCGGTTTCTTTCTTCCTCGCATAGATTGTGGAAAAACCAGCACATCTGATGAGAAGGCCCATCTGTTTAGCATCAACCCCATAATTCTGCCAATGGTCGCTGGTGTCTGCCAGACATATGGCCAGTTTTCTCCGAGCGAAAATCAGCTCAGATCTGTAAATCAAGTGGGTCTGAAAAGGCTGTGTGGAGTTTGGAACTAAGAATAAAAGCACGAGGAGGACGGGATCAGGGAGGGAGAAGGGGCGGATCGGGAAAAGCACCTTTGCCGTCACCAGCTCTGGCATCTGCTGGTATTGGGCTCAGCACGAGAGTCTGTGTTTGCACATCAGCAAACGCTTACAGAAATTATTTAGCAAGAAGCCCACAGACTTTGCAAAGACTAGAAGCTGCTATTAGAGGCAGCCCCCTAAAGATCCTCTCCGACAAAGGAGAGAACAATGAGCGTTTCAGAGAGAGGATAAACCATCAAACAACGCACCGGGAGATGCCAGCATCTCGCTGTGAATCTAGACAAATAATATCGTCCAACGTCTTCAAAGCCCGAGTTCCAGCCCGGACTTTCCAAACCAAAGTGTAAGATGAGGTTCTTACATGCCAGTCAAAGCTTAAGGACCAATGTTAATTTTTTAAAATATGCACGCTTTAGGGTTTTTCTGAGGAATTAAACATGTTTAAATGCTGGGAAGATTCTGAGCCAATAGATTCGTATTCTGAAAATGTGTCCCACATTCATTTTGCTGAGGTCAGGGATGGGTAAATGTTCTCATATATATCTCACATAAATCTCCGGTGTCGTGGGCCATACGTTCTCTGTTGTGACTGCCCAGCCACTGATGAAGGCAGCTGCAGACAGTGCCTAAGTTAATAGGCCTGGATATATTTTAATAAAACTTTATTTATAAGAACCAGTGGAAGGCAGATTTGCTCTGTAGGCCATAGTTTGCCAACTCCTGCCATAGGTGGTCCCTTTGGAAATGTCTTCAGGGAAAAGGTACCCCCCGGAGGCTCGGAGAAGAAAGAGGGTGAGAGCGAATGGTTTGGGCTCAGGATCCCCTACCTTTGCTCTCACTCCTGACCCCTGGGGTCCAGGCCAGCATCACTCCTCCCTCCAACTCTGCAGCCTCCGACCGGTTTCCCAGCATCTTTCTGCTAAGCCTGCCCCCTAAGCAGACAGGGTCTCTGTCACTTCCCTGCTTAATGTCATAGTGGCCTTTACGATGACACACAAGACCATGACAGTGACCCCAGATTCTGGTGTCTGCTTTCTTAAGCTGACCTTGCACCACGCCCCCTGCCTTGCCCCACTGATTGCTGTCTCTCCTCTCCTTCACCCTGCTCAAGCTCTCCCGTCATAAGCTGCCCCCATGCCAACCCCTCTGGAAGCAACACTTTTCCCTGATGAACTCCTACTCACTCCTCATGGTCCCATCCTCCGTACCCACCTGTTAGGCTTCCTGTTATGTTTTGCACCACAGACTCCAGTACGATTTAGAATTAGCTATTGATTTGCCTGTTCATTAGTGGAATGTCCTTCTTGGCTATCTGACCAGGAGAGCAGGGACCCAGTGTGTCCCATGTAACTGCCTCCCCAGGCCTGAAAACAGAGCCCAGGAGGGCCCAGCAAGGGCTCGCCAAGTATTTGAGAAGCAAAAGGAAAGGAGAAGCAGACTCTTCTGTGCTTGTGCTTGAGTTCACAGTCCCTAGCCGTGGGGAAGGAGTGCAGGCACATCTGAAGTGTAAAATCCTACAGAACAAGACATGTTTCTCAGGATTTGCCAAGCTGGGCTCCTTCCTGAATTTGCTGACGTTTCAGCCACACTGTGTTTTTGCCTGGCGCTGCCCCCTCTGGTGCCTCAGTGGTTGACTTGTGGCTCCCCCTGAGAGCAGAGGCCACTGTGCCTGAGAACCTGCAGTGTCCCTGGTTTTGTTGTCACTGTGACTCATAACTTCCCCACAGGCCCCGTCCTGGCTCGGGTCCCCTGATGGCTGTCACAGAAGCGACCAGCAAGGTGGACACAGCCCAGCCAGCCAGCAAGTCCGCACAGCGCACACCTTCTGGGAACACGCCACAGCCGGTGACACCTGTCTACTCGGAGCATGCTCAGAGTCTCTGGCTGCGGCTGGGAGATAGCCCCCTGGTGACCCCAGGAAGGGCCGGCCCCAGTGGATGGATGCACGGCTAACCCCACCCCAGCCACTGCTCTCCGTCATCGAGGGCACCCAGGAGCCGCTCCGGTGAGGCAGCCGGCTCTGCCCGCTCCCA
>JAPYYM010001508.1:0-13402 GCA_028534135.1 Potos flavus | reverse complement strand
CTGTGCAGCAATCGTCCCCTGACAAATGTAGTTATTTCTCCCGTGCATGAACCCCAATTGATTTTCCCTCCGTCAGAGTCCCTCAGGCGTTGCCAGCCTCCTAATGGTAACCGATGAGGACACGTCGGGCTCCCATTGTTAGCGGGACTGCCAGTGGCCTCGGCATGTCTGTGACCTACCCAGTGCAGGATGAGGACAGTTCTGCCAACAGTAATGAAAGTGATCATCCACTGAATGCCACTGCGTGCCGGGCACCACGCTAAGTGCTGTCCATGTGTAGTCTGTTTCAGCCTTCTCGCTCCTCCTGTGATGCCTGTATTATTACCACGCCCACTTTCTAGGTGGGGAAACAGAGGTGCAGGGGAGTTAGCTAACCAGGGCCGTGCAATGAGCATGCTAGGGCGGGGCGAGGGGCCGGGATCCACAGCCTCCATAGGGAACCCCAGAGCCCTGCAGATTCATGTCCACGTTTTAACCAATTTGAACCCTCCATCCTGGGTTCCCATCGTGTGCCCTACAGGAATGTGTCTTCAGATGGTGCCAAACCGGCCATCGGTGCAGTGTCTCTGCCTGAGTCCCCCCTTGCGGGTGCCAGGGCAAGGGGCTGGGTTTCTGCCCTGGTATTTTGTTCAGAGTCGGATAAACAAGGAGGCTGGTCTGAGCCAACAGTCTCGATGAGCTCTCTGACCCATCAGCATCAGCCAGGAGGTGAGGCTGCAGGAACAGGGGGTCCTGGAGGACTGGGTGGGAGGCGGGAGATCGGGTCTGCGGCGAGTGCTGGAGTCAAGCTCTGGGAGTCTTTCCCGGGCCTGGGCTCCTCACGTGGATTGGGAGGAGAAGCTTGGGGGATCTTCTGGGGGCGGTTAGGTTTGTCTTCATCCATTTCTGATTTAGTTCTTCTTCCTCCTTTCCCCTTCCCTCTGCCCTCTTCCTCCAATACGAAGACAATACTATTGTTTTTCTGAACAGAAAAATTCATGCTCTTTGTAAAAAAAAAAAAAAAAAAGTCAGTATAAAAGTTTGAAGACAAACATAAAAATCTCCCCCATCCAGAAACAGACCCCGTGATGTCTTGGCATGGAGCTGCTCGGAGCCATCCATGGTTGCCAGAACGGACTCAAGTCATGCACACTGGATCCCCTCGGAGCCTCTCCCTTTACAACGGACCATGGTCATCTCCCGGAAATAGCCATAGATCGACCTTGTCACTCGACGTGGGGTATGGGCTTTCATTGTTGGCTGGATCTTCACTTAGGTAGATCTTACTGGCTGTACATCTTTCCTAAAACATGGACGTTTGCGTCTCAGGAACCAGTTCTGGCAACTTCTCATGTCCCCCTGCTGTGGGTTTTCCATCTGGTTCCTCTCTGGTCTGCCCCTGGACCCAGGGCCCGGGGGTTCGAGGTGGATGGAGGAAGGGAGAGAGAAGCTCAGTGTCCTCCCAAACCAGGGAGGGAGAGAGAGAGCTTTCCGGGCACCAAGCTGGCAGGACGCCCGGACGTGGGTGAAGGGGACATTGGGAGGCATTGCGGGCAGCGCTGCTCTGGGTGATGGACAGAGCTTCCTTCGGTAACTTGACATTCTAGATGAGAACAAATCCCTGGCCCACGAGGGAATGAGATGTCAAACTTCCATTCATCCATCAAATATGCATCTACATCCATTCCGTATGTCAGGCTCCGTGCCAGGCACTGGAGATTCAGAAACGAATAAATCACAGTCTGTACAAAGTGTCGTGAAAAGATTCATGGGAACGGAGAGAAGGGAAGGACGGCGACCTCTCTGGGGTGCTTGAGAGGAAGGCGTTGGAACCAGGTCAGGGAGGGGAGGGGAGGGGAGGAGGGAGCTGGAAATTCCAGTCTGGAAGAACAGAATATAGGGGCAGTTCCGTGGAACAGCAGAATGCTGAGCTGACGCGGAGGTGGGAGTGAGAAGGAGGAGGGTGATGAGTGGAAATGTTGATTAAGACTGACTAGCATCCGACCTTGAAGGGTGTTGAATAGCAGATGTCACGCTAAGGGACTTATCCCCCGGGCCTTTGAAGGGTTTGGGACATGCAAAAAATCTGGTCCAACAAAGATCCCTCTGGCCATTTCATGGAAGAAACTGGGGCCAGGGGACCAGGCAGAAGGCTCTGCATGGCTGGCGGGAGAGGCGGAGAGGGGTAGAGCCCAGGCACACCTCTTAGGGGCTAACTAATGAGACGGAGGGGACTGGCTTTGGTGCTGAGGATGTGAGGGCTGGGGGAGGAAGCGGGGGAAGGCGAGGATGAGGGGCAGGGCTCTGACTGTCCAGGGTGAGAGGCTCCAGGAGCTCCAAAAGCCGGGGCTGTGGAGGCTCAGGGTGAGAGCGGGACACAGTCAAGGCACCCCTGTCGCGCGCTGCCTGGGGCAGGAGGAGCCATTGAGCACTCTGCGTTTGGCTTTCTGATTCTCATGGACCCCGAGGCCTACTGTCAAGAGGGAGGTCAGCCCACTCACCTGCTCACCTTATGGATGAGGACACTCAGACTCAGAGCGGGGAGCTTCGGGTCCAAGGTCCCACAGGAAGCCACTGGAAAAGCCAAAGCCGCATCCCGGGCGCCGTGATCCCAGGACAGCCTGGTCCCACCACCAGGCGCCGTGACCAGGTGCAGAGCAGCCGTGGGCTGTGTGTCCTGTTGCACCTGGCTGGACCCTGGGCTGTGCTCCTGGCCGGCGACCTTGGGCGGGTCCATCAAGACCCCTGAGTTTCGGTTTCCTCAGCTCAGTCCTCGTCCCACAGAGCAGTTATGAGGTCTGAGTGAGATGCGGGAGGAAGACACCTTGTCTTGTCCTTCTACGGTATGACTCCTCTGTCCCTCCTCCTCTCTCTGGATCTTCACCTCACCGTTTCCAGCCTCCAGCCTCCCATTCTCAACCGAGAGCTCACACATTTCCTGAATTGGCCAGGATTCAAATGAATGTGAACTTCTTCCCTTTAGCAAGTTTCTCAACTTCTCTGGGACTTAGTGTTCTCATCTGTCAAGTGGGAAGGATAATCCCCACCTCCCAGGACTTTGGGGGGATTTGAAGGAGACAACGCGGATAAGGCGCCTCCCGTGACAGCCAGCCCGCGGCACCTGCTCCCTGTCACCTCAGCCGTCTCTGGCCTGTGACCCCCTGAACTCCCAGGAGGCGCCGGAGAAGCCGTGGCTGTCCTCACGGGGGACACATCGGCATCAGCAATGCTGGCGAGCTTGAGCCTGGCGTCTCACCGGGCCCTCCAGGGTGCCTGAAGCAGTTCTGAAAGGCTGAATTAGGAGGAGTGTTCTCTTCTTTGCCGTGTCTCTTTTTAACTTATTTTGCTTTGATTTTTCCATTTGCTACTAACCACGTGTGAGTTACCTGCCGCTGTGATCTGTACGTTAAATACGGCTAACTGTGCAGCGTGGGGAGGAGGCTGTGTTCATCCGTGGGTTTTTTTTTTTTTTTCTTTCTATTAATGAAGACAGCTTTTAACATGCACTGAGCTCTTAGGTAGTCTTTTGTTTCTTTTTCTGTCTCAGTAGGATGGGAGGAAACTAGGATGGTGAGTGATCTTGGACAAGGTGGGTCAACGCTCTGGACTCCGGGATCAGCATGTTTGAATTTACTAGACATGATCCACATCTATTACTCTAAAGAGCAAACTACCTTCTCACCCCGAGAATAAAACCAAACCCATTAGCCTGTTCCATTCTCAGGGGCTTTGCCCTTGGCGTTCCCTCTCCCGGGAATGTTCTTTAGATAATCCCATAAACTTGTTTGTTTGTTTGTTTGTTTACTTACTTACTAAAGATTTTATTTATTTATTTGACAGAGAGAGAGATCACAAGTAGGCAGAGAGGCAGGCAGAGAGAGAGGGGGAAGCAGGCTCCCCGCTGAGCAGAGAGCCCGATGTGGGGCTCGATCCCAGGACCCTGAGATCATGACTTGAGCGGAAGGCAGAGGCTTTAACCCACTGAGCCACCCAGGCGCCCCTCTTTATTTTCTAGTAAATATTGTTTGTACTATTACAATGTTATAAATATTATTTTAAAGGTTCCGATGTGTTTGTATTAATTGAAATTCTCTGCAGTTATGATCCTTTGATACACGTACTATGAAGTAACATTCAAATATCTGATACTAAAATAGTTACCAATAATTCTAATACTGAACATAGAATAGTTCTATCTCAATTAACAGTAAAAACCAAAACCACCGGGTGCCTGGGTGGCTCACTCGGTTAAGCGTCTGCCTTCGGGAAACAGCCGTGCTCAGAAGCTTTGAGTGGCCAAATATTATTAGTCAATGGTGAGTACTTGCTCGTGTACCCGGTCTTCCCAAAGCACCGTAAGACCCTTCCTCCACCACTATCCCTTTCCTCTGGTTTAGTTTCCCTCATAGAACTGGCCACCCCCTGTCATTGCACTGTGGGTGGATTGTCTCTGTTCTAGACCCACAGGGACCGTGTCTGGCTTTCCTCACCGTGGTGGCATCCCCCGTGCCCCGGGCCGTGCCTGGCCCAGAGGAGATGCTCAGTAAGTGGTTGTTGAGTGGACACCAGCAAAGGCACCTGGGGCGGGGGGCGCTAGCGATTTCTCATAAAAGCTTTTCCCACCACAGCCTTGCACCCCAGAATGACGGGGGGCGTTGCAAATGACTTTGACTTTGCTACTTGTTGCGAACAACCCACGGGGCAGCTTTTGAGTCTGACGCAGCAGGAGTGGGAAGAAGGGGTAGGCTGTGTGGTTCTAGTTCCCCCCTTTCCCCCCACCCCCCTAGTCAGGCACACTGCCGCTAGGGCGGGGGTCCTTGGGGTCTCCACTTGACCCTCTTCACCCTCATTTGTATACGTCTCACCTCGCCGAGTGCTGCTCAGCTCAGTACCGGGCCGTCTTCTAAGTGCCTTGCCTGAATCAACTCACTCAGTCCTCCCAGCAATCCTGAGAGCCGGGCCCGGATTGCCTGCTCGCTTACAGAAGAGGAACTGAGCCTCGGGCGTGGGAAAGAACAGTCCAGGGCCACCCGGCTGGTGGACGGAAACCTGGGATTGGAACCCAGAGCTCTGGCTCTGGGACCCTGGGAGCTCGAGGGACCCTGTTGTTCTAGGATCAGAGTGGGGAAGACACCTGCCCTACCACACAGCTCCTGCGGGAGAAGCTGGGCTGGAACTCCGGCCTCCTGACTCTTGGGCAGGACCCCTTTCATAGACTCAGGTGGGCTGGCATTGGGGACTGAGGAAGAGGCCAGGGCCCCTGTGTCCCTGGGGGTCTGCCTCTTGCCCTTTGAGTCTTACCAGAAAGAACGGGGAGTACAATACAGCCCTAGCTTTCCTGCCCTCAGCCTCTGAGGCTGGGAATCCAGGGTTGACAGTGGGTTTTGTGGGTGACGTCAGAATTGCAGGTGCCTGGACGCCGTACACTTGGAAATCACCAGTCCTCGCTGGGTGACTTGGGGCAAGTTACTCAGCCTCCCTGAGTCCCAATCCCTCCTTCTCTAAGACTGCCTCGCTTTTTCAAGGGCTGTTGTGAGGATTTTACAAGATAAAGTGAATCAGAGCTTCTCCAACTTTTCCACCAAAGCAAAACCTAAGGGCAAAAGCGAGTAAACAGGCACCCTGGGGCTTTGAGGGCGGAGCTGGAAGCAGCCTGCCTCCAGCTCGCAAGTTATTTGAAGTTGTTCTGTAGCTTAAAATTTGATGTGCGCTTTGCATTCTGCTGCATAATAGATCCATGTTATTTCTAGTAGCACAAAGAGTGTTCTAAGTTATTTACCACTGGGTGATTTTAATGCAGGCAAGATGGGCCATGCATGTCACGTTGCTCCGTAAACTCCGTGGTCTGTGGACAGGAGCCCCGAGGGCGTGTGCCCCCCAGTTTAAGAAGCATTCGTGTAAGAAAAAGTGCTCTCAAAGAGCAAAAACCGCTACATAAAGGTTAGAGAGTTTTAATGTGACTGTTGGCAGTAATGGGAAGAGGAACGCCGAGCTAGGTGGATGACAGAGAAGAAAGAGAAGGGCAGGTGGAGGTGGAGGAGTGGAGGAGGGTAGGGGTGGTGGGCGGGAGTCAGGCTGCAAATGCAAATCCCAAATGGGCCAGGCTCCAGGAACCAGACCTTGCCCACCATTTCCTGGGCTTCCCTGGGCACCTCTTTTGGACCCCTATGGGCGAGAGATCTGAGCCTCTATGGTCTATAATTCCCAGGGGACTTATGTAGAGCTTGGGGGGTTGGGGGGCCCCATCCCTGGGCGCTGGTCAGCAGGCATAGGAGCTAAACCTTGTCCTGCAATAGCGGGACGGTCTATCCTCCCCTGCTGGTTGACCGGGGCTCCCAGTGCCCCAGGGAGGCTGCTGGCAGCTCACTGTCACAGTGAGTGGTACACTCATCGACTCCTTTGACATAGGGTGGCCTTCCTGCACCCACCACCCTCCCCAGAGTGTCCTCACACTCACCCCAGCACCGGGGATTGGCTCTCCATACTCCTTTCATGGCTGTGGGGTGTAGTGTGTGAAATCCTTCTAGCACCTACCCTAAATCCTCCCTGCTGGCCCTTTATGTAAATTCTCCCAGGAGAGCTGGCGGCGGGGGGAGGGGGGGTGGGGGGGAGTGGGGGGCGGGTGTTGGTGTCCCAGAATTCCCCAGGTGGGCATGCAGGTTAGGCTCTGCTGTGACCTGGGGCACAGGGGTGCAGGTGCAGACCTCCATAGCCTCCTCTCTACTCCTTTTGGTATCTTTTTAAAATTACAAAGCTCCCACGCAGACACAGGCATACTTCGCAATATTACAAAATGTCTGAAAGCAAATATTTCCGAGGAATTGTGGGGACACAGCAAACACCTTCCTTTCTTTTCTGGGCAAAAGCAGATAATGAGTTACCCTTTTCACAATCAATGTTCAGTAGATTCTTGGCTACATTATTCGGAGCAAATATAAACAGGGTAAGTTAAAGGCATGGATTATTGCAAAATAAAATTGGGCTACATGAAGCTTAAAACTCTTAATTTTAAACTACTCGTCACAATAGGCCAGAACTTGATCCTCTGTAATTCTTTGCAAACAGCTTTTGCATTTTATTATCGAATGTGTTTTATAGTGGCGTAGGATGAGATTTGGCTCATGTTTTTGCATAAATATAATAAAAGGAGGCTTCCCAGTGAACGCAGATTTGGGAAATAGTGTTTACTTATTTCTCTCAATTCAAAAGAATGTGAACTGGAAATTTTTTGTTTCAGTAATTTTTTTTTCTTTAAACACAAAGGCTGTGTATTGTTTCTTTCCACAAAGAACACAAGCTAATCTGGAGACAATTATGGTTTTGTATTTTTCTCTGTGGAGCACAGGCCCGTACTGTGAACTTGCCAATCAGCAAACGAGGCTCCACGCTGCCCAGACGGGCTTTGGACTTAGCATGGCAGTGACAGGGGGCTGGGGCTCCCGGCTCAGGATGGGACGGGCAGGGCCTGGGAGAACCTCTGGAGGGTGAGGGCAGGCGGGCTGGGGGGACCACTGAGGTGCGAGGCGGGTAGGGCTAACACTTCTCTGTATTTTCATTTCGCCCTTCCAGAGACCTGCTGCGGTTACTGGGAGGGGACATGCTTATTTCAGGGGGTCAGGAAGGGCTACCCTGGAATCTCAGAGAGGCACTTTGGGTCTACAGCAGGTAGGAGTCGTCGAGAAAATGGCAGAGTCTAGAATCAGCCCGGCCTGACTCAGGTCTGAATCCTCTCTCTACCGTGCACTGGCTCTTTGACCGTGGGCACGGGACTTCATCTCTTTGAGCCTCGAGTCCCTGATCTGCAGAATGGGGTGATAATAGGGCTTCTTCCAAAAGATTTTGGTAAAGATTTACTGGAGGAGTAACGTATACAATTGTTGAATCACTATACTCTCCACGTGAAACTAATATAACACTGTATGTTAACCATACTGAAATTAAAATAAAAAACATAATAATAATAATAATAGTAATAAAAGATTTCCTGGGGAAAAAAATAACAGGTAAAGCACTTTGCTTGATGTCTGGCCTATATTGCAGCTATCGTAGTTAGTTCAAGCTAAGCTGCAACGCCCACACTCAGAGGACTGATTTGATGGTTCTGAACGTGGGCCTCAGTTTTCCCAGAATTAGTTATTTATGTCAGTCTCGATTATGGTTAAGAGTTCACAGAAGGTCAGGGCGCCATTAACTGACTCAGGTACCTCAAATACTCAGTCATTGTAGTTTGAAGTACACTTAATTTAATTTCACTTTTAAACTAGTCATTTATGCCCTACTTTGTTCCTTCCTTTTGTCAAGGTTTTTTCCTGCCTGGGAGAAACCTTTGTGGCTTCCGGCAGGATTTTCCTTTTAGAATACTCTTCCTGCAATATGTACTCATCACCACCAGGTGGCAGTAGAGTCCCTGGCAGTCGGCTCCAGGACACGGCAAACAGGATTTCCATCCTTGGGAGATATTTAAAAATGGATTTCTACTTATTAAATCAGTTCAATGAGATTAACCTACTCACCACCCCCAACGTTAAGCATGGGAAGCATCACAGCAGCTAATGAGACAAAATACAAAGTGTTTGGTACACTCAATTATCTTTTCTCAACTAATCCCTGAAAAGCGTATAATCCGGTGCTCCCATTCCTTCAGAGAAGGCTTTCTCTTCTCCTAATACCCAGGTTTGCTTCAGTTGGTCTCACCACCCCCTGTAGCTTCCTTCTGCTCTGGCTTCTATTCACCTATTCAGCCAATACTTACCGTTCCTCCGCTCTGCGCGGGGCCCCGTGCAGGGTATGTTCCCTCCTGAGCAAGCTCACGGGGGTCTAGCGGGGGCAGGCTGATGCAAACAGCAGGAGGTCCCAAACCGAATGCCTACAGTGACTGGGCGGGGCACAGAGATGAGTGACGCCCGTCTGGGGTGAGAAGGGTAGGGACTTGGGGGGCCTTGGCCATCTGGAGCCCTGGGACCCAGCTACTGGGGGACACTGGCCACTCAACGCCACCTGGTTTTGTTGCCAGGAGAAAAGATGGCTTTGCATTGCCAGATCGTCCCCTTCTTCGAGAGAAATTAATACACTGATCTTTTTTTTTTTTTTTTTTTTAATATATAAGATCACTTACTTTTGATCTGTTCCCAGGTCAGATTTGGCCCTCAGGTTATGAGTTTGAGACCGTGAAAGGGAGGCCAGTGGCTGGGCATGAGGGGCAGTGACGAGCTATGTCCAGGGGACTGTAGGAGCCCAAAGAGGGGAGCCCCAGCTCTGCCCGGAGCATGCATGCATTTGTCCATTCAGCAAGTACTTATTGCCTTCCTATCGTGTGCAGAGTTCTGTGCTGAATGCCGGGGGTTCCTGGGTGCCGTGCCCCCTTCCCGGAGCACACAGACCAGTAGGGGAGACAAATACCCCATGTTGCATTCCACCAGCTGTGGTTTGCATTATCTGAGGGGCTGGTGTACCATGCAGTGAGAACGAGGGATGGGTCAGGGAGGGCTTCCCAGAGGAAGTGACATTTGGTCTGAGCTCTGAAGGATAAATCGGGGTTTATCTTATCCATTTCCCAGTCCAGCTGCTCCCTCCTTCCGAGGTGAACTACATGCCCACTGGGGAGGCTCTCCCTTAGATAGGGTCATGATCTGGAGAAGGGGCGCTGGGGAAGGAGCCCCAGATGGTCAGTGCTGGATTGCTTTCCTCCTATGGAACGTGCTGGACAGAGCGGAAACATACTAGGGGTAAGAAGAGGATGGAGGAGAGAGATCGTTCCTGTTCCAGCCTGAGCCACACGCTGTGGGAGCACCCAGCAGAAGGGAGGCCCTGGAAGGGGCCGGGGGAGCAAACAACTTCTTCAAAGACCAGAGAGAGGGCCTCAGATCTGCTCTTCCGGAAGGAGGACAGGACAGAGAATGGAGGCCCAGGTCCCGGGCTGAGGATTTGGTGCCTCGGAACGGGGACTGGCCCTCACAGTGGAGATGAGAGCCAAGGACACAGAGGATGACGATACTCAGGGCCCACAGGTCTGCCCGGAGGGCTCAGAAGTGGGGTGCACAGTTGCTTTGGGTTTGATGTAGGGGGAAGGGACCCACCAGATCTGCCTTCAGAGCCTGTTTCCTCACGGATGAACTGGGCGACCTTGGGCAAATCACTTCAACTCTCTGAGTGTCAGCGTCCTCCTTTGTCAAGTGGATATTTTCTGTTCTGTGCTCTAGAGTCGAGTGATTACACGGGGGCGTTGGTTTAAGAGCCTAGCACTGAGCCTGGCCTAGGGCTAGTGTCCCGTACGTCTGAGTTCTGTTCTTCTCTCTGCAAGTTCCTGCCTTTCGCTGTCCTCACGTTCACCAACCCAGAGTTTGTCCTCCTTCCCCACCCCTAAGCCCTCAAGGTCACAAGGAACATCCTCGAGGTCAAAGGTCCCCACTCATGCCTGCCTCTCCTGTCCATCCTCAGCCTCCCCTCGGTTTATCCTGACCACTCCTTTTGCACACATCTCTTTGAACACTAAACATTCAACAGAAGACACAACCATACATTTTCTGGGGTGTCCTCTTTGGAATGAGAACAGTAAGTTCACACCGGTCCCCAGCCCGGGATCTCTGGGATCTCCGGGAGAGTGGCCCACATCGCGGCTCCGGCGGGAGACACTTTACAGATGCTACTTTGTATTTCGTGGGCTGGTTTATGACCGGGAGGTTTTCCTTGGCACTTTGCTATTGCTTTCCGTCGAAGCTGTTTCCCCTAATCCGATCCTTGAATGAATTCAGCGAGGTCTCTGTCAGCGAACCCGCACATAGGGAAGCTTTGCTTTCTGCTCGGCCGCCGTAAGGCTTCAGGGTGAGAGGCAGGGGGAGCAGGGGATGTTTTTGCCGGAAACCTCCCCGGAGGAGGCTCCTTGGAGGCGGACCCCAGTTCAGTGCCGGGTCCTCTGCTTGTTGGTTGTGGGACTGGCCACCCTTGGCCGCCCGCCCGGACCCTCACCTTCCTCGGTGAGGCCTCGATGTTATTGTTGACGACAGGTGGGAAGTTCACATCGGGGATTCAATGCGCCATTGTTCTCCCTATGGACTGCTATTTATAAATGCGAGCATGTGCGTGAAACCCGTGCACATACCTGGTGCAGATTAGCTATTCATGATAATCATGTTCACGGTCATTATAAATACCGCACACGACATGTGGGGGGGTGGGGTGGGGGGACCGAGTCAGGCCTCGGGAAAGGTGGTTTGGGACGTCCAGGGGGATTCGGATTGTAAACCGGTGTCCCAGGGCCTGCTGAGGGCTGGGGGGAAGCTGCCACTCCTCCCCACCATCGGTGCTCCCTGCGGTCCCGCTCCTCCTCCTCCTGGTCCGGGCTGGAGGGGCGGCTCCAGCATCGCCAGTGGCCTCCCTGGGCTGCTCCTGCCAGCCCACGGCCATCCTCGACAGACATGGCTCTCGCCATCTCTGGCTTCAGCCTGGATCTGAGTGTGACTTCTCAGTCCCCATCCCGAGCACCCCCCCCACCCCCAGGCCCTGACTCTACTACGTCCAGAATCTAGGTGGGGGGAGGGCACTCTGGCCTCTGAACCCTCCTCCACCCCTGTCCCCGACCCCCAGCTCGGTGCGAATCCTGCCTCCTGGGCAGCTCCCAGGTGTTGGGACAAAGCCTGGCTGAGCTATGAGGACCGAGGGCCCTGTGCTCAAGGCCCTCCTGCGCCCCATCCTCCCAGGAGGTCTGGGAGAGCTGGCTATGCCGTTAAGCCCCACTCTGCCCGCTTCAGGTCACACCAGAATGCTCACATGCGTGTGCCACACACATACGCGGTCCATCACATGCACACACGCAGGTCTCTACCCGGACACCCTCACCCACCCCCACACATGCACACACAGCCAGCCTTCACCCAGGCTCACCCCGCAGGCCCTCACGCTCCAGCACACACACGCACACGCACACACATGCACACGCACACACACGCACACACAGAGTTGGATGCATACCGTTGGATGCTGTTGCACACTAGTGGAGGCTCCCCGTGTCCCGACATGTGCATCCGAACACACACGTCCAGACACTTCCCTTTCCTCACACACTGTACGTCTCACACCACCTCCCGCCCTCACTCACGGACACGCATTTGCACTCCCACACGCACACACAAAGGACGTGAGCCCTCGCAGGGACGCCCCCACGCCCTTCCCAAGCACAGACACACAAGGGTATGTCCCCACACACCTGTGTGAACCCCCACTCACCCCAGACCCTCCCTCACACCCTGGCCCACCCCCTCCTCTGAAACGTGGCTCCGCCCCCCCCTGCACCCCCTGCAAGCGCACAGACAGCAGGCGCGCGCACTGCGCCCCTCATTCAGGGGCCCTCCAAGAGCACGCTTATGAAAACAGTCTTCCCCGTGATGGAGTGCTTCCTTTGGGCCTCTTCGGCTTGTAACAGATTAAAGGCGAACAGGCATTTGTCACGGGGAAGTGTACCCAGTTGTTCTGGAAAATGGACTTTCCGACGAGCGTGAGGGCTTGACGCTGTCACAGAGGGGAGAGCCGTGTTATTGCGGGCTGCCGGCTGCGGGGGCCGTGGCAGGCGATATCGGCTGGGGCAGGCGTCACCTCCGACTGAAAGGATCCCATTACGGTAAGTAATAGCTTCATCACAGCCAGTTTGTAATGGAGATGACCTCTCCCGTGTCCCACTGGCCTCCCGGATGGATTGCACCTCTCCACGCCGTGACTAACAGCACTCAGTTCTGCTCTCCCGTGGAAGGGCCACCGCACCCAGCTGGGACACAGAATCAGGTGGCGACGGCAAGAGGCTGCAGCCGGGGAGAGGAGGAGGAAGGCACCAGAAACCCCTGGGCCCGACTCTGGGTCCTAGTGGGGAAACTGAGACCCGCCGAGGTCGCTGACCGCCCCCCCCCCAATCTGACTTCACTTTACTCCCTGCCTGTCTCAGAGCCTCACATTTACAGCAGAACGCGAGTGGCGGTGAGTTTCTAGGATGGACGCTAGGGTCCATCTGATGCTTCCTATGCTTTACCTCACTGCAGCCCTGGGACGCGGAGTACTACGGTTGCCTCCGCCTCATAGAGGAGGAGACTGAGGCTCAGGAAGAAGATATGACTCGCCGGAGGTCTGGGAGCAAGTGAATGGCAGGACTGGGACTTGACCTCAGGCTGTGTGCCTCCGAAGCCGGGGTCCTTGGCTGTTATGTCCAGAGAAACTCCCACCAGCCTTTGGGGCTTCTTGTGTTTTTCTGCCTGGTAACCGTGTGGGCCAGGTACTTGACCTTCGATCCGCAGCCAGCCATGGGGGGGCCTGAAGGTCACGTTAGCCACAGCCCAAAGTCAGGGGTCTTCCGCAAGCCTGGACGGTGTATCCCGGGGGGGCTGCCTCGGGGGAGCCCTAGGGCTCAGGATCCTGGGACATGGTCCCCTTCGCTCCAGGC
>JAPYYM010001507.1:0-13405 GCA_028534135.1 Potos flavus | reverse complement strand
TTTGGAATAAAATTAGACACTGTTTGGACATCATCCACTGTGTCCCTCCTGCTCCCACACTTTGTCTCTTGACTCTTTTTTCCTCATTCCCTTACCCTCAACCCTGGTTCGAGATTGTCGCGCCGGCCGCGACACTGTCATTCATTTTAAATGACTTCTCCAATTATTTCTTGTTTTTTTATTTTTAAATTCCATTTTTCCCTCAAAACACATGGGTGTCTGTTGCATTTAAAATCAAACTATTTTAGGGGTGGGTGGGTAGCTCAGTCGGCCAAGCGGCGAATTTTGGCTCAGGTGATGATCCCAGGGTCCTGGGATAGGGCCCAGCATCAGGCTCCACACTCAGCAGGGAGTCTGCTTGAGGATTCTCATTCTCCCTCTTCCTCTACCTCTGCCCCCACTCACACGTGCTCTCTCTCTCTCGTTCTTTCAAATAAATAAATAAATCTTAAAAAACTTAAACTATTTTATTCATATATTTTCTCGTGTCTTATTTCCTGTCTTTTAGAGTCTGTTCTCCTGTCTTCTTTTTTTTTAAAGATTTGTGAGAGAGTGAGCATGAGAGGGGTAGAAGGAAAGAATCATCAAGCAGGCTCCCCACTGAACACAGAGCCTGTTATGGGGCTTGATCCCACCACCCATGAGATCATGATCTGAGCTGAAACCAAGAGTTGAATGCTCAACTGACTGAGCTGCCCAGGTGCCCCAACCACTATCTTCTTACCTATTTTTTATGCTTTTGCTATTTTATTCTCATTTTAATAACACTTTATTACTACAAATCAATACATACACATTGCTGAAAACTAGAATATAAAATAAGCAAAAATAAAATCACGAGATCACTTCCAAACCCCAAAGATCACTGCTACACCACCACTAAAAGAATACAGTGCATATTCTTTTGATATTTCCCACACATATATAAATAAACATACACATAGATAATATTTCCCCCGCTATCTCTGAATAGGAAGGTTCTTATTAGTAATCCAACACCAGCCTGTTTATATTCATCCTTTGGTAGCTTTATTTTTGGCCTGGATGGCAGTGCCTTCTCAAACTTAGAGGCTAATAATTTTACCAAACTGTGTTATAGTATTGATGATTCTTCAGTTTTTCCACCAGGATATGCATGCCCTTTCAACTTGCAGATGCAGGATTTTTTTTCTTTCAGTGTTCTGGTATTAGAGTCAGAAAACATAGCACTTTATAGGCTTCAGGTATCTCTGAAAAGTACCTTTGACCGTGGGAGAAACAGTGAGAGCCTCCACAACATTGGCGGTGCTGTCATTCCAAACCGTGTATCAAGACGGTTGACCTTGACCACTTTACTCATAGACTTACTCCTTTATTGGTAGTAGTATAACTCTTCCCATGGTTAGGAAGCACTCCCAATTCTTTTTCAGTTCCGTTCATTTATTTAAAAAGTAGTCATTTCCAGCTCTTTCTCTTTTTACCTCACAATTTCTACCATAAATTTTAACCAGATCCATACTAATCCATGAAGGATTGTTGTTTTGTTATTTGTATTTGTTATTTGTTGTTCCCCTCTTCCTGTCTTTCTCTCTCTCTCTCCACACTCATGCGTACACATGCATACCCACACAGAAACACTATAAATGTTCAATCTTCCACCATTTGTGGCATGAGTATGGTGACAGTCTGAGAAGTAATACCATCATATTGTCCTGCGTACGGATGTATATAACTATACTGTGTATGGATTCACACGCTCACTGTATTTAACTGTATACAGTGTGTTTATGAGGTAAGTGAAGGTTCGGGTTTCTGCTGAAATTTCTGAGGGGAAGAAAATGAAGGGTCAAATACAGTCTGTTCTGTCTAATGATATTCCAGAAAATGTTTTGGGTTTTCTTTTTTTTCCCTTCTCATAAAGATTCCAAGGCGAGGGGCGCCTGAGTGGCTCAGTGGGTAAAGCCTCTGCCTTTGGCTCAGGTCATGATCTCAGGGTCCTGGGATCGAGCCCCGCATCGGGCTCTCTGCTCAGTAGGGAGCCTGCTTCCCCCTCTCTCTCTGCCTGCCTCTCTGCCTACTTGTGATCTCTCTGTGTCAAATAAATAAATAAAATCTTTAAAAAAAAAAAAAGATTCCAAGGCGATCATGAAACTTCCGTAATAACATGAGGATATACGGAAGAGGGTGGAGGAAAAGGATTAAAACAAGGCGAACTGGTTTTATAATCTAACCGTCCTTAGAAAACCAGGCTAATGAAATACATTTTCCCTCTCATGGCTTTCATTTCAGGATACTGTGTGGTTTTCCTTGAAAATGTGATCAAGTCTTGCTTTACAAATCATTTTGATTTTCTCTTGTTGTCACATTCTAATTTTGCTGAATTACTGGCTGCACATTGACTACAGTGATGGAGAGTTATCACCATTTCCAGGGATCAGAAAATATATGACTGAAATCATATCTTTCACTGAGAAATCTGTGACTTAATTTTCCTGCAATTTAATTGATATGGAAAACAGGAAATGACATGTTGCTTTATACTCCCATAGTTGCTTGACTATGAAATGCCTCGTATAGAATCTGTCCAGGGCAGGCACTCAGTAAATATTGATTTGTTATCGAATAAATGAATGATAGGCAAATAGAAGAAAGTGATTAAAAAAAATTATCGTGAAGTTTGGACTCAGAATGGACTGTTTATGACTAGGATAATTTAGTAATTTATTCCTTCATTATTTGGCCCAGATCCAAAACACAGTCCTTATTGAGGAGACTTGCAAACCTCTGCTACTGAGAGAGAACATACCCTTGGATGAAGAGTGTGTTTTTTGGACAAAGGTGTACACATTCACACACAGGCACATACTCATTCACACATACACAATCACACTCAATGCAGAAATATTGAAGCTTAAATTAGTGTGGCTCTTGGTATTTTATACTATAATGGGGGAGAATAACTGGGAAATGGGTCAGCTCTCTGTTTTATTGTTATTATTGGCTGACTCAAGCTCAAAGTTGAAAAAGATTAGTTCCCAGGTGATCCCTTCAAACTTTGGAGATTTATTCAGGATAAGCCTCTGGAAGATTGGATGCTTATCTATACTATTCAGTCTCATCCAGCCTAAAATGTGGTTAAAAATTCTTTCCTATGAGAGAAAGTTGGACCTTTCTCCTGTCAGCAAAATTGGAACTATTGAATTTTTTTCCTTTTTAAAAAATTGAGCAATTTCACAGCTCCTTGTAATCCAGCTGTGTCCAGGAAATGACAGTTATAATTAAAATATAATTCACATGTTTCCCACTCTCTCCAAAACCTTCTTGAGGAAGTTAGGAGATAATGGAGCTTTATATGTATTTTTCATTCCTAATAAGTTCAAATGCGATTGGATTGGTTTTGTGGGAAAGAAGGAATTGAAGGCCTTACATGTACCTCCTTTGAAAAAGACTTTTTATTGTATCAGCTGTTTTGACAACATAGAAACACTCAGTAGAGTGCAGACCATTTTGGTTCTTGAAAGAAGTTACGGAGAGCTGATTTGAATATTTTCCAGAACTGACATAAGGGTATTATCTTGTAAGGTGACAGAGCTTTGGGCGGCCAGAGAACTTTGCTGGGTCACAGGCATCGGTGAGTCCTGCTCCAGGACCTGTGGCTTTGGTGTGTCCTATACAGAATCCGTCTGACAGTTGTCACTAATGTAGGTTAATTTAAAAAGCCCAGTATTTTATGAATCACTCATCATAATTTAGGGATTACCCTTCTCCCTATTAGAATCACAGATTTTAATATAATAAGTTGAGAAAATCTAGTGGTTTTCTTAAAATTTTAGTGTTCAACTTTGAAAGTCTCCAAACACATCGACAAATACGGTAAATGACAATAACAAGCATTCACTACAAGTATTAAGCAGATGGAAACGTTTTGCTCTATCTGCTCAGATCCCTTTAGAGAAAATAGAAAAAGTGTGCCTGATAGAGCAAACCATCCCTCTTCCGCTCCCCAGTCATTTGGCTTATTCTTTTTCCCAGGAGAAACATCAACCTTGAACTACATACAGGTTTTCTTACCTTTTCTACATTTGTATTTATCAGTAACACTATATGGCATTGTTTGACACATTTTAAAATTTACATAAATGACATGATGAACGTCTTTTTGCAAATTGCCTTTTCACTCATTATTGGTTTTTTTTGAGATTTTATCAGCACGGTACTTTTACACACATAGCCCTTGTACTTCTTCAAGGTAAAGAACGTGGAATCAGAAGTGGAATTTCTGGATCACAGACTATTTATGGGTCTGATTTTTATCAGCTCTTGTTCTGTTGTTCTCCAAGGTGCTTGTCCCAATCTACGTTCACACCAGCGACTCCTCTACCTGGCTGAGAATTTGCTCTCAGATTTATTAATTTTTAGCTCATCTGACAAATGTGAAGTGGTAGCTCATTGAAGTTTAGTTTGCATTACCCTGGTCTATCTGTGACATAGAACATTATCCCTGTCCTCTTCTGTGACTTGTCTTACCATATGCATTATCTACTTAGTTTTTACTGCTTTATTACTCTTTTCCTGCGGTTTCCTTTGACTTCTGTATACACCCCAGATTCTTTGCTAATTACATGGGTTGCATATGTCTCCTCCATATTTGTGTCTTACATTTCACTCTGTTGGTTATGTCTTCTGTTGAAGAGAAATTTCACCTTTATATTTTTTGTGCCTTAAGAAATTCCTACCTTCTTCAATGTAATAAATTATTATAACTTTTCTTTGAAAATTTTCACATTGCTGATTTTCTTCTTTAATTCATCGATATTTTGTTTGTGGATGACAAAGTAGCAATGTCTTCTTTCCTTTTTCCATATAAATCTCCAGTTTTCCAAAAGTATTTAATGAGTAGTCCACTCACAATTCATCAGCCAGATGTTGCCACATGGCCCCACCCATCACGAGGAGCAATAAATGCAAATGTCCACACTGTCTCCCCAGCGTCGGGGAGAACTGAACATATTTATAAACAGCAATAATAATGACCTATATGGATGTGATGTTCTTAAAATATGCTAACAGCTTCTTTGACACACCTCTTCTCAAGAGTTGGAGTCTAATTTCTCTCCTCTTGAATGTGAACTAGACTTAGTAACACACTTCTAATGAATAAAATGGGGCAGAAGTGAGGTGTGTGACTTCTAGGACAAAGTCATGGAAGCTATTGTAGATTCTTCTTGCTTTCTTTTGGATCCTTCACCGTGGAGGAAGCCAGCTGCCATGTCATGAGGATACTCAAGCAGCCCCACAACAGAACAAGTGTGACGAGAAACTGAGACCTCTTTGCAACAGACGGCACTAACTTGGCCACCATGTAAACAAGCCGCCATAAAACCAGCCCCAGTGAAGCCTGAAGATGTCTGCAGTCTTGGTCCAAATCTTGATTGCAAACCGATGAGAAGTCCTGAGACAGAGCCCTCAGCTAAGACACCCCAGGATTTCTGATCTACTGAAACTGTTCGAGATAGTAAGTATTATTGCTGTTCCAAGCCAGTATATTTTGAAGTAATACAGGAATTGTTATCCAGCAATAGAGATTAATAAGTTGAGTTTTACCAAATTTGAAGGTTATGTTAGATTCAGTGTAATTTAAAATATGGGCTATGTGGCACAAATCATATCTAATTCTCTAGTCCTATGAGATTATCTTAGAGAGACTGTTTCTGCCAGAGCAGATTAAACTGATGGACAGCCAGAAACCGAGAAAGGTGCTGTGGACAGAAAACAACAACAACACAAAAACCCACAGTAATCACTAATAAGAACTTCACACGGAAGGGATACTGTGAGTGTTCCGAGTTGTGGTGACTAATTCCCTGTCCCTCTGGTTCCTGCATGGGCCACTGCTGGGAACCATGCTTCATGTTGGGTTTATTTATCTAATGTCATGTGAATTGGAGGGAAAGATAAACGCCCAGCTAGTCTCTACCGTAGAAATATTGTCATCTGGCTGCCATACTTCATAGGGTTTTGAGATGGCCAATGTCAAGTGAGACAAGCTTTGGGGAGCACGAGAGAACTATGCACATGTTATCACTGGGATTATAGATCCATCAGAAGAAGTTAGGCTTTGCCGTGGTAATGGAAATACCAAAATCTTACAGGCTTATCATCTCCGAGATTTTTTTTTTTTTTTTTTTGGCTCATGGTTGGCTATGGCTTTGTCATATCATCTTCACTCTGAGACCCAGAAGGCAGAGCAGCCTCCAGCTAGAGCAGTGTCACTTGTCATGAGAGAGGAAAAAAAACCTAAAAGTGACACTGTGTCTTGGGTCTCCAAGATCACCCCTTGACTTGGTAATTCCCTGGAAGGACTCATAGGACCAAAGCATGTAGTCACAGAGCGTTGATTTATGACTGTGCAGGAATATGAAGCAAAATCAGCAAAGGAAAAGGTGCAGGGGGCAAAGTGTGGAGGAAACAAGGTATAGACCTCCGAAAGTGCTCTCCCACTGGCGCCACACAGGATATATTTAATTCTTTCAGCAACAAATTGTGACGCCATGTATGCAGTGTTATTTATTTACCAGGGAAATTCATTAGAGATGCAGCACCCAGGTTTTTTTTGGGGGGGAGTGGGATGGTCACCTAGGCACCCGCTGCCTGGCATGTACCACACTTCTGGATTCCCCAGAGGAAAGCATGTGCTCAGCACAAGGCACGTTGTTTGCGCAGTGTAGGCATAGAGAGTCATTCTTCTCAGAGAATGATGGGAACTTTCCCCAAACTGAGTTCCCTGACACCATCCAAGGGCCGATCTTGCAAGCAAGTCTTTCCTAGCCTAGCAGCCTCGGGGCTCTATGTTGACTTCTTTCTGCACAGACACATACCACTTCTGCTCACATTTCACTGGACAGAGCAGGTCATATGGCCAAACCTGACAGCTGGCCAGTGAGGACCTACAATCCCATATTTTTGAACAATCCGATCTACTGTAGATTATTACCTATAGATGCTTTGAATGAAACAACAGAAGAAGGAAGGAATTGATAACATCTATACATGTGGATATATGTATACCTTCTACATATTTTCAGTCTAGGCTCATATAACTCAAATATTTTATGAATTGAATGACATGAAGAGACACACTGAGTACTGATTAATTAAAAAATTATTATTTTTTTCTACATTACAATTCTCTTTTTTCCAGATCAAGTGGGCCTCTGATTTCTTTTGGAGGCAAATGCTTTCATTTTGCTTTTGCCTTGCTCTAAAGTGCTATGTTTGTGGAAGCTCTAATCCTCTTGGGCACTTGAGATTAGACCCCTGAAGCGCTCTTCATGGCCTTTACTATGTTTCCTTATCACTGCACCTTTTAAGCTTTCAACAGTATTGCCAGCTCTGGCCTGCGCATGGCCTTCAGCATAAATTCCATCTGCGAAGTGGTTTGCTCCAATGCTTTCCTCATCTCTCTCAATTGTTTTTATGCTTCTTTTCATTATCTATACTCAGCTCTTTGACCTTTTATTCATTAGTTCAGACAACATAGAATACATTTTTTTTTTGGCTACTGGTTAAGTCAAAAATAGGAAAGGTGGTTGGCTTTTGGCATATATATTTACATTTTTGACTTCTATTTTTTGCTTTTGCTGTACAGTTTTTTTTTTCTGTACAGTTTTTTAAACTTTTTTAAAAGATTTATTTATTTGAGAAAGAGCATGGCAGGGAGCAGTGGCAGGGAGGGACAGAGGAAGGGAGAGGAGAGAATCTCAAGAAACTCCCAGCTGAGGACAGAGTCCAACCTGGGAATCGATCTCACAATCGTGAGATCATGACCTGAATGGAAATCAAGAGTTGGACACTTAACCAACCAAGGGAGCCACCCAGGCGCCTCTGTATAGTTTTTTTTTTTAATTAAAGAAATCTTATCTGCATCTCCCAAAGAAAAACAAGGTTAATTGTTTAGAAATAGAAATAAAAAATCTCCTTGGTTTAAAACTGCATCTTTTAACCTCTGTTTCCCCCACCAAACGACTGTTATTTAGTAGGAACACACGATGGATTGGAGGGAATGATATTTGCAGCATGGTTTTAGAAGATAACATCTCCCTTTTCAGTGAAGGGAGAACTTTATGTGGGTCTCTTCTTTACGGTTAAATGGCAGAATGTTTTATTGCTATTTATAAAAGCCTGCATTAAAAGAATGCAATATTGGTTCTCCCAGAGTGGGATCTATTTGGAAAACTAATTATCTCCAAATGGCTGCAAATTTTCAAGAATCTGCCAAGAAGACAAATCAAGAATACCATCTAAATGACTTACTGCAGCGAGGGATACTTTGGAGCTCTTGGGACCTCCCTAAAGCTATTGAAAACTCTCCACTCCCTTCCTCTCGTCCTCCCACTCCAACCTCTGCCGATGACCTCAGCTCATATTTCACAGAGAAAATAAGGACCAACAAAGGAGAACTGGCTTGGCTCTCTCTCCTGCCTTGCCTAGTGTTTATCTGCTTTTACACGTCCCAGTGCCCTTTCCTTCCACCAAAGTGAGACTGTCCTCTGCTGCGTTCCAGGCTGATCCCGCCACGTGAGTTCCTGCCACTTCAAGGTTCTTGCTCCCTCAAATACTCCTCCTTCGCCCTCAGTTTCCCCATTGCCTCTTTTTTGGCTCGTTCCTTTCAGCCTGTATATCTAATCAAGTTTCTTCAATTTAAACAACAGCAGCGATACCACACGCACATCTGCGCCAGCTGCTTGCTTGCTTGCTTTCCTACAGAGGCTGTTTTATACCATCCACACTTCTTACCCTGGCAGCCGAGGCGCTGTCCTGTGTGACGGATCCCGTTGCAGTCTGAGGACGGTGGTTATTAGATGACCACTTCTACTGCTTGTCTTTCCTCATCCTATAAAATATGTAGCATGGTTTGGCGGGGTTGTGTGTTGCTGCTTTGTAAATAACTCTGCTGGTACATGCTGAAAAGGCCAAGAAATGATCTCATTACTTTCTCCCAGGGGAGCCCGCAGGTAACATGGACTGAGAATTTGCTGTTAGGAGTTAAGCCTTTTACGTGGATTGTATCATTTTATCATAATGGTGACCTGGTATCAGTCCCATTCCACAGATGAGAAAATCGAGGCACCCAACATTAAGTAACTTATTGCAGCTCACACAACAAGCAGAGCGCAGGGCCAATAGTTTCTTGTCCAAGCCTCCAAGAACATCTGTCTTTGGGGGTAGGACACCATGTACCTAGAATGTCACTTTCAGAAAACAGGAATGTCCATTCTCTGTGATTCTCCTGAGAGCACTGAGGTACCTCGTTTGCTCTCACGTGTGCTTGTTTATTCTCTTATCATAATGGGTTTTCAGCGTAGGCTGAGCAAGAGTCATGCCTGGCTCCAATCCAGACCAAATGAATCAGAATCTCAGGGTAGAGTGGGGCGCACCTGTGCCTTTTTAAAGCTCTGTAATTTATTATGATGTGCACAGAGGGTTACCATCTCTCTTCCTTCTGCTATCCTATTTATTTCCTATTGCCTTTCCTGTTCTGTTGTATTCTCTTCTGAGTGGAGAAAAACATTGCATTTCGAATAATGAAATAGTTTAATAATCAGCTTCCCCTGGGTAGTGTTACTGGGAATTATCATATAATTATGTTTGATTATTTCTAAAACATAAACTAAAAAAGAAGCACAATTCATACCTGAGTAAATACTTATGATATTGTGAAATGATTTTTAAGAGCCCCAGTTTTATTCTGGACACTAGAAAAAAACAAGTCAGATGTCTTCAAGCTGTTTCTAGTCAAAGGTTCATCTAAATCTTGGCAACATGCAGTGAATCAATGTTACCTTTCAGTTCCTCTACTAATATCACAGTTTTGTATCATCTATTCCACTGCATAGAGAGTGTCACAGAAAAATAATGAATTTAAATGAAGTATTTTAACTCAATACTTATTGAGTTTAATTCCTTCTGCTATTTAAAAAAATACGTTTGGAATCCCCAAGCTACTGAACGTGCTGTGTTGCAGGGAGAGAAAAACGGCCCTCTTCTTTTTCATTTTCAATTTAATTCTGATATTCTGCAAAACTAAGTGCCAAAACTAAATTTGAAAAGGGAAATAAAATAATGTTTTAAAAATCTATACCGCTTTGTACAGGGAGAATAATTATTTTCAAAAAGCGTCTCTTACTTGATGTTGAGCGTCCTCTGTAGCTCCCCACTTCAGACCCTTTCTTTTTCATCCTGGTGGGGTATCTGTCAGCAGAAAATTACTGTACTGCTTTCTGAATATCAGGCTTCATCCTCCGAAAAATGCACAGTATTTTGAAGATTTATGACTCCGGTGGAAGTCTCCTGGCAGCACTGTGATCCATTTTGCTGATATATAGGAAGCAGACGCAACTCTAATCTCCTGTTGCACATATCCAAAGGCTGAAGAAACCAACATCTTAATTAGCATAGAAACAAGAGACGTGGAAGCCCTTAGTCCCTGAACAAACTAAGTCCTGTTATAGAATCATATGTAAAAGAATTAGGTTTGATCACGTTTAAAAAAAAAAAAGATCGAAACAAACATTGGCCATTATGTGCTGCATGGCTTTATCAGAGGGCATCAGAAAATAGATCCCATTGGGATTTTAAAGGGCAATCTCTATTTTGGAAGATAAAGTTTGTGACCTGCATAATAGCTATATAGATTTAATCTTAAGAGGGAATAATTTGTACATTTTTAAAAAATGTAACTGAAATATGAGTGTGTCAAAATTAAAGGACACTAAAGTCAAATTGAATTTCAAGCCCAGTTTTTCCATGAACTTGCTGTGTAATCTTGGGCCAATTACTTGATCTCTCAGAGCTTCACTTCCTTTGTTGGACTAGATAATCTCCAAAGTCTTTTTCCAGCTCAATCATTTAATGTTTTCATTAAGGTTTCCATTAGTAGAAGCTAACGAGTGAGCTGGATTGTAATAAATAAGATGACTCTTCTGTGGTAAAAAGGAGCTCCTGACTGTAAGTCAAAAAAACTGCATTTTACTCCCTGCAGCACCATTTAAACACCACATGATCTAGGCAAGTTCTGAATGCCTTGGTTTCCTCATCTGTAAATTAGAGATTATGGTACCTCATGGCATTGATAGGAGTTTTAAATGAAATGCCATCTGTAGTCTGCTCAGATTGCCGTAACAGAACACCACAAACTGTTTTGCTTAAACACCAGATATTTATTTTCTCGCAGTTCTGGAAGCTGGAAAGTCCAAGGGCAAGGTCCAGCAAGGTTGGTTTCTAGTGAGAGCTCTCTTCCTGGTTTGCAGATAGGAGCTTCTCTCTGTGTCCTCATGTGGCAGAGAAAGAACTCAGTGTCTCTTTCTCTTATAAAGGCACCAGTCCTCTCACATCAGAGTCCACACTTACGACCTCACTTAAACCTTATCAACTCTTCATATACCCTATTTCCAAAATACAGTCACATTGAGGGATAGGTTTTCAACAAATGAATTTTGAGGAGACACAATTGAGCCCCCGGTATCATATTCTTTGTACACACATAATTTTCTACTAATGTGCTAATAAGGATCAGGGTTTAGGACCTAAGGGTTTAGACTTCCCTTGTTGCTTTTTGCCTCCCCCTCCCATAACCTATACTCCCCAACCTGTCATTTGATGTATATCACAACTTTGGCTTAATTAATATTCAGGGATTACATCCGCATTACTATGTAAATATTGTTCATGGCTGAGCTACATAGTACATTATGATGAAATACTCTACCTTATACAACTTTTGGATTGCTATAGTTACTAATTACCTTATATTTTATTTGCTTAGTTTTATATGCACATCTCATCATTTTATTTCAAATTTTTTCTTCAGAGTTGTACAATTTCTTTCCCTACGGTCCAACATAGCAGGTAATCTATTCTATTTCTGGTGGTGTCATCTTTTCCAGTTCATCATTCAGAAAGCCAATAGTAGTGTTTGAAGAGCTAATGCTTATGAAATATTTGCAAATTCCCCTCTTGTTTTTTTCTGAAATTTTGATCCTTTCTTCTGTTTGGCAGCCAGATCATTCTGTTCTTATCTCCTTAGGTTAAAAAAAATGATTGATAGCAGAAATCAAGAAGGTAGAAGAAGGGGAGTCTTTTCCTGACTTTGAGTTTCAAAGCTTACATTCTGAGGGAATGGAAAGGCTTTATGGTAAATCAAAATATTTTGGACAAAATCCCGAGTAAGAGATAAACACCCCTATTCCACTACTGCTGTCAGAAGTCGGAAGGGAAATGATGAAAGAGAGGAGTCTGGGGTGAAAAAAATTGAAGACAGCAGTCAGTGTGCACGGACGGCCAATCGTCCACTCCCATAAGCACCTCAGATCCACACACCTCAGGCCAAAGTTAACAATTATTTGATCAGGATGAGAACATTCCTCAAAAGCAGGCAACACATCATCCAGAGAACACCCCAGACCAGAGATGCCTGTGTCCATGTAAACATGCCCCCTTCAAGGACAAAGGACACTTACAAACCCCAAAAGACTTTGGGGATCTGGGTTCCTAGCACTTGGTGGCATGGAGTAAAACCAGCTTGACCTTCGTCATGACAACCATTAGTGGTAAAGCACAGTCCTATTAGGCGCAAATGCTTAGGGACAAATTAAACTGTTATGTAGACTGTCCATTGAAATCGTTGAGTCAATGAGTTAGAGAATAAAAATAATGGAGAGTTCATATGATGGCCTAGTAGAAGGAGCAAGGAGCCTAAATTCAGGCAAGTCAATTAATTAGCACACCTGATTTCTCATCTGTAAAATGAAGATGGCAATACTGTTGTATCCCTGAGAATGGCTGTTTGGCAATGGTATAAGAAAAAGTCTACTGAAAATTTAAACGCACAACACAAGGTATCGTTTGATATAGAGATCAAACATTTGACTTATTCATTGATTTCATAATTCAACAAACATAAATACAGTATGGACACTAAATATGAGAAGAGTAAAAGCATATTTTCACAAGTAAGCGCATTATTAGCATTGCAGCATGAGGGAAATTATATCATTTGCCCCTCCAAGTGATTACACCTGAGAAAGTTCACTTAGATGTTACACATTAATTCTAAATACTTCTCTGCTATTTAATTTACATTTCAAACTCAGTGCCTGCTTGTCAGATATCATCTGTAAACACTGATTAAGTCCCTGTGAGTACCACAGCATGCTTGTCATGCACAAAGCAAGTTATAAGACCTTGTCCTGTCACCTGAGAGTGTTCAATCTGACCATGACTGAGAACTGATGTTAACAGTAGATCTCTAATTGGTGCAGCCACTTTGGAAAACAGTGTGGAGATTCCTCAAGAAATTAAAAATAGAGTTACCCTATGACCCTGCAATTGCACTACTGGGTATCTACCCCAAAGATGCAGATGCAGT
>JAPYYM010001506.1:0-13406 GCA_028534135.1 Potos flavus | reverse complement strand
ATGAACATGACCAGGAAGAGCAGGAGGCCGATGTTAAACAAGGCAGGAAGGGACATCATCAGAGCAAAGAGCAGCGTGCGGATCCCCTTGGCCCCTTTGATCAGACGCAAGATTCGACCAATCCTGGCGAGACGGATCACTCGGAACAGGGTAGGGGACACAAAGTATTTTTCTATCAGCTCAGCCAGAAACATACCTGATGAGGAGGGAGGGGATAGAGATAGTTAAGTTTCCATGCAACAGAAAATCATGACTTTTAAGTAATTTTATCCGCCATCTTCTCTCTTACAATTTCAGGACTATCATTTGATATTGAAAGCAGTTTCATAACAATCAAAAGATTGAGCAATCCTAAAGGAAAATGATTGCTATTACCATTGTGACGATTTTCTCTCCCTTTACTAAGTTTGTGGACATTGTTTTTTTTTTCCCTCCATAATAATTTTTGATTATAGGGGTGATACCTACTCATACAGAAAATTCAAGCAATATAGTAAAATGCTTAAAGGGAAATCTAAATCACCCGAAATACCATCAATTATAATAACTGTTACTATTTTGTTGAGTATCACTTTTGACATTTTTCTGTGCAAGCCCAAGCACACATTGTCACATGAATATAATTATGTTACATAGGCATTTTTTATAATCTATTTGAGTCACTTCATCATGTCATGGAAACATTTCCAGTCAAATGGCAACAAAGTAATTTCTTATAGTTTCATAATGTTCTGTCCAAATAACCACATACTGAAGAATTTTATGTTGTTTTCAATATTTTTGGCTGAGATAAATATTCAGGTAGGTATGTTTTTTCTAGTTACATGAGCATCATTTGATAGTATATTAATAAAAGATCAATGTATTTAAAATTTTCTTATGTATCACCAAACCTATCTTCAGAAAGTCTGTACAGTTCTTCATAGTGATGTATGAAAATGCTCACCCTCCACATGCTCAGCCAGTATTGTGGTTCTTTATAATTTTTACCAGAAAATCTTTATGATGTTTTAAAACATCTCATTATAAATTTTTTTGTTGGAAAAAAAATCCACATTTTTTTCTTGTTAATTGGACATTTTGTGTGCTTGTTGGCTATTTTCAACTTTCTCTTTTTGGCCATGTCAAGTCCCTTGCCCATTTTTCTGATGAGAGATTTACTGTTTTCTTATTGATTTCAGAGGACTATTTTTCCACTGAAAGTGCTAATCCTTTGTTGGTCTTACATGTTACAATTTTTCCCTGTGTTTTGTCTTTCAATCTTTTTGATTGAAAGAGGTTGTAGTGAGTTTTTCCCATAGAATATTTTGATTTTTATATAATCTGTTATTTTTTTCTTCATAGACTCAAATTTGTGTCATAAATAGGATTATTCAGGTTTATTGTTATAAATCTATTTCTTCTTGAATCCATTTTTTTATGCTTTAATTTTTGATTCATGTGATCTTTCTACTGAGTAAATTAGTAATTCTCTATATAGTGAAGTTAAATTTTGAATTATCTATATGAATCTACTGAGCTTTTTAAAACACTGTTTTACTTCATCAATGTTACAGTAGTCTAAGTATCTAGCAATATATGTCACCCCTCCTTACTTTAATTTTTCTTCCCGATAAATTTTAGAATCATTTAGACTTATATTGCCAATATATTATTTCTACCAGGCAAAAAGACTTATTGATATTCTCACTGGGATAACACCGCATTTACAAATTAATTTATCTCAAAAAGGGTCATGCTTACAGTGATAGCCTTCTTAACCAAGTATAAGAAAAGCCTTTCAATTATTTAAGACTTCTTTTATGTCTGTTAGCTTTCCTCATAGAAGTCTTATGCATTTATTAAAGTCGGTACTGGGTATTTTACTTATTTTTTATTGCAAATGAGATTTTTCTTTAGGTATACTTTCTAAATTTTTTGTCCACATACAAAATATTTATGAATATCGATACATGTGATTTAAAGTTTGTACCTTCTGAATTCTAATTGAATTCATTTTTTTGTTTGATACTCTTTCATTTTTAAAGAATGCCATAATATGACCTGATGATGAAGATCCCCATGTACCCCTCTGTTTTCTTATCTAATTGCATAAGCCAACACTGTTAAAAATAGAGGTGATAAAGGAACACTCATTTTTTCTTCCTAACTTGATGGAAATGTTTCCTCTATTTTGCTTGTTATTACTCTGAGATTCCTACCTAAATTTTATTTATTTTAATTTTTTTATTTTTTAAATAGTTTATTTATTTATTTGACAGAGAGAGAGACAGTGAGAGCAAGAACACAAGCAGGGGGAGTGGGAGAGGGAGAAGCAGGCTTCCTGCCGAGCAGGGAGCCTGATATGGGACTCGATCCCAGGACTCTGGGATCATGACCTGAGCTGAAGGCAGATATTCAACCAACTAAGCCACCTAGGCGCCTTTCTACCTAAATTTTAATTTGTTTTCTGATATCTTAATATTTTCTTAATACTCTATTTCAAAAATTGATTTTGAATGCCACTTTTAAGTGACATGGTACTCAATATTGAGATGTTATGTTATGTGACCTTTAACCTTTCTGGGCCTGCCTGTTTCATCATCTGCAAGTTGAATGTGTATTGAATACTCTCCACAATCTCTTTCTGTCTAAACTTTGTAACTCTAAAAATAAATGCAACCCTAATTAATTGGGCAAGACATGCACAGATATTGAGAAAACAAGAGGACAGAGAAACAGCTATGGTAATGAAGGGGGAAGAAGTATAAAATCATGTATTATGATTCATGACCATGACTGGGGTTGATTGAGAGATGATTCTATTCTATAGACTTGCCAAGTAATGAGGCTTGAAGAAATGAAAATGCCATTTCTTGAGACCTTACCTTCACTTCGAATTCAGAAAGAATTTTCACAAAGAGTTGGGGATATTCTGGTTATTAATGATCATTAATCAAGGGACAATTCTCATGATGTGCTAAAACTTGAGGCGATTTCAGATTCTCCATTGTTCTTCCTACCTACATATAGGTTTTCTAGTACTTACCTACATATAGACACAGTTGCTACTTCTGTGAAGGGTAATCTTGGAAATCAAATATCGGGGAGTATTACATGCTTCTAACAAACAGAAGAGTTTTGGCTTCGAGACCTGGAGCATGAACCCAGAAATTCTGACACAGAAGTCTTTTTTTAGTTTTGTCATTCTTTCATTTTACTTATGTACTCAAAAATAAATTTACATTCAAGAATTCAGAAGCTTCTCTGAGCATACGTGAAGTTTAATTTGATTCAAAATGCTCTTACCTACAATGGAGAGAATCACAACAACAAAGTCAAAAATGTTCCATCCTACAGTGAAGTAGTAGTGTCTGAGGGAGATCAGTTTCAGCACACATTCTCCAGTGAAAAGGATAATAAAAACCACATTTATCCAATATAAAACATCAGTCATGTATTCACTTTGTCCCTCTTTTTCTACCATCATAGTCACCATGTTGAGGCAGATAAGAACCATGATGGTGATATCAAAAGCTTGGTTTGTGACTAGGTCAAATATACATCCTTGGAATTTGTTCTGTAAAGAAACAAGAATAATATGGAATGTAGAGTAGGTTTTGCGAGTATCCATTAATCATTACATTAGTAAAAAATATTTTAGAAAGGTATGTCTTCAAAAGTTACATAAATTATCCTTGGTCATAGGTTCTTGATTTCTAGAAGAAACATTATTAATGAGTTAAATCTAACTCAAAGTGAATGAAAACTTTTTGTTGTTGTTGACTTCTGGTACATATCAGACCAGCCAGATTTCAGTTGGTTGTGTGTACTAACATTTGCTTTTAAACCATACACCCTAGTATGTTATACATGAATTGCCATGGTCATGGGTAATTTTTTACTAGGAAAACCTCAGCTCCACTAGCTGGAGTATTCCAATAAAACACATGTCTCTAAACTTCTACTTTGTCATATTATTTTAGTTAATGTGTTACATGATCTTGCACTTTTACGACTGTTAGGGTATAAACACCTATAATTTCCTATCTCTTTCATGTATATAATACATATTTCCATACTTATATATCACCTTACCTTTTCATCTCACTGTATTATGCTTTCCAGGAAACAAAAGCTTTTTCAAAATCCTTTTAATAGTTGCATAGGAAAGTTTTAAAGTGTTTTACCAAGATCAAGTAGGGCAAGCAAAAAATTAAATACCACGGCTTCAAATCCATAGATTATGAGTCAGTAGATCTGGTTGAGACCTGGCAATGTGTCCATTTAAAAGTGCCAGGTGATCCTCATGTAGCCAGCCAACTGGGTACTAACTGGCTTAGTCTTCAGCCACGACTCTTTGGCAAGGTATGTAATGTTGAACATAAATTGATGCATATAATGTGTTTAAACTCCTCCTACCCCTCTAATGTTAGAGGAATACTAACTATCCTTTGACTGCTAAGACTCACTATTTCCATCTGAGCCCGTTCTGGTCTTTGACCTCACAGTAGAAAAAAAATTTAGATTCATGATCAGTCCAACTGCTTCTTTTGCTCTTTGTCACAATATCAAAAATCTGCAAGTTAGTTTACCCTACTGCTAGGTAGCAATCACTACATCATAAGATTGTTATTTAGATAAATACATTTCAATCAAAAGTAAATTGTATTTGTATCCTCTACAGGCCATTGTACTCATAGTAAGCTGTGTAGCTAATATAAAAGTAAAACCATATATAATTACTTTTCATTTTTATAGAAAAATTAAAAATAAGAATATTAAGAACTATGATAATGTTCAAAATACATATATTTAGTTTTATAAGGACTTTTGTTCAAATATTAGCATTCATGTTTAAGAACTAGTTGTACATTAAAGATGAATTAAAAAGAATTTGAAAATTTATATGCTAAAGGTATATATATATATACATATACAGTTGATCCTTAAACAACACAGGTTTGAACTGCGTGGATCCACTAATACATGAATTTTTTTAGATAAATACTATATAGTACTGTAGATGTATTTCCTCTTCTTTATGATTCTCTTAATAACATTTTCTTTTCTCTAGCTTACCTTATTTAAGAATGTATGTATGCACATACATATATATATAATACATATATAAACTACATGTTCATCAACTGTTCAGTTTATTAATAAGATTTCTGGTCAACAGTATGCTGTTAGTAGTTAAGATTTAGGGAAATCAAAAGTTGATACACAGATTTTCAACTGTGTGGAAAGTTGGGGCCCTACCCCCTGTGTTGTTTATGGATGAACTCATTTTGTTTTGTTTTATTTACCCCTGGCCGAGGTATTGGCTTTTGTGGTTTCTTAGATCCCAGCTTTTTCATTGCATTATAATATTTCTTCTGTTCTTCTGTCATAAAGATGTCTTGACCTCCAAGGTAAAGAAATAAAAAATAAACCTAGTTAAAACCGGAATCATTATCTAGATCTTTTCTCAGATCATTAAGACAGGTTAAAAATGTCTTACATAGAAATAAAATGCATTTTATTATGTGCCACATAGCTATAAATATGTCTTAAATAATTATTTAGATATAGGCCCGTGCCTCTCCATAAATAATGTAATGTGCATATATAAAATATATATATTGCCCTATAATAATTATTGCCTCAATTTTCGTTTGGTGAGGTAATCTGTGTTATTTTAAACTATGTGCTGATATTTCATTTTATCTGCTACTAGTCTCATCAGGCATTTTATTGCTAGATAACCAATATATTAGGAAGGGTTATAAGAACTAAGAATACTGAATATCTTTTTGGATGATTTGGCTAATATTTAAGACTCTAATGAAAAGTAGGGGCCAAAACAATAGCAAAAGTAGTTTCATATTTATATGTTTTCCTTTACAAATGCCATATTCCTTTAGCACAGAAAAAGAATAAGCAGTAGTGCCCTCTTATCCATGGTATCCCTTTCCATGGTTTCTGTTAACCACGGTCAACTGTGGTCTAGAAGCAGGTGACCCTCCTTCTGGCATCTCGTCAGAAGGTCTATAGTAGCCCAAGCTACATCACAAAGCCTATGTTATTCACCTTACTTTATCTCATCATGTAGGCATTTTATCATCTCACATCATCACAAGAAGGGTAGATACAGCACAATAAGATATTTTGAGGGAGGCCATATTCACATAACTTGTATTACAGTATATTGTTCTGTTTTATTATTAGTTATTTTTGTTAATCTTTTACTGTGCCTGATTTATAAATTAAACTTTACTATAGGTATGTATGTAGGAGCAAAACCATGTTTGTTTGTTTGTTTATTTGTTTAAGGTTTGGTACTATCTGTGGTTTCAGGCATCCACTGGGGATGTTGGAACATCCCCTGTAGATAAGGGGGGGGGACTACTGTACAATGAACATGTAACACATATATCGGTGTGTGTGTTTCAAGAAACTGGTTAGCTACTTTTTTAATTCCAGTAAACGAATTTTAACATAAACATTATGGGTGTTAACAGCATACATAATAGCATTCTAGGTATTGAGGAAATTACCAATGATCCAGGGTCCTTGACCTGAAGGACTTCTTAATGCAATAGACAACCTTAAGTTTCAACAATAAAAATAACTAACATCTAAATGAAGTTTTTTGATCTTTTCAACACCATAAGTGTCTAAATCTCACAAAGGATGCCTAGAAGCTTTACCTGTTCTTTTAGGGTAAGCTAATTTTCTTAAAGTTATCTGTAATTTTTACATATTCACATATTTTTTACATTGTTCTGTAATATCAACTTTTTCATTATGGGATAAATTAGTATAATCCGTGTAATTAGGAATTTATTTTGGGGAATTCATAGTTCTCAAATCCTTACTTAACTTGTAGGGTCCTGGAGTTAAAGATGATCTGGTTAATGTTTTCCATTAGTTTTCTTGGATTAGGCAATATTCAGTTTCCTATTATATTGCATTTTTAAAAAAATTTATCAAATACCTAATGGTAACCAGACTCCCCTTTCTTTCTTAATGTGTTTTAATTTACCCTTATTCTAGTTGATATACAATCTTTGGTATTCATATTACATACTGATGCTAGGCATCAGGGAGAGCCTTCAGGCCAATGTTAAGAGAACTACTCATGGGTGAGGGCTGAGTACCATAGCATGTCAAGAACTTACCAGAAGAAGCTAGGAAACCACTGGGAAGAGAACTATGAATTTGAGGTAAAATAAAAGTAGCAAATTTTAACTTCTCTTAATGATACTCTGGTTGCCAAAATAATAAAAGGTGGGATGAAACTAGGAGGAGATTACAAGATGCTCCAAGAGAGGAGCTTGTGTTGTTTGGTTTGGTGTTACTGTAGATTGAGAGATCTTATCCAAAATGCATCTCTTTAAAAGCTACATGAAAGATACTCTGTAAATCAGGCTGGTCTTTTTCAATATTACACACTATGTCAAGGCTGTGTTAAGAATTTGGTTCTGGTGTCAGATCATCTTTGTTCAAATCCTATCTCTGTTGTCCTTGGGCAAGTTTCTTAATGTCTTTAAGGATAAGTCATATTATCATTACAAAAGTTGCTATACCTTGATGGTTTGTTGGGAGGATCAATTGAGATAATGCATTCAAAAAACTCAGCAGAATGCCAGATACACATACCCTCAATAATTGTTAGTTGCTATTACTGCAGTTGTTATTAACCTTCTTAACAAGGTTATAGTTACTGAAAGGGGTTGCTTTACTTAGAATTTACCCATATGTACCCAGGTCTGTACTGGGTCTTCGTGTAAATATACTACAAACTTATCCCTTTTATGACTTGAGCCTATTAATAATTTGTGTTCTAATTTTCTGAAGTATGTTTTCTGCTGAATTAAACCCTAAATCACATGAACTTATTAAATGAAAACATTACTTCTAAAAGTGATGGGTATTTGGAAAAACTAGTAAAGTGGGGTTGGTTATTAGAAGAGGCATGTGTAATTGTTAGAGCCATGAGCCGAGATCAAAGGCCCAAAGTTAAAAAGCCTTAAGAGGCAAGAATATGCTATGAAAAGAATATGGGCTTTGAAGTCAAACAGACCTTTGGCTTGTGACCGCCAATGGACCTGTTAATGTGATTTGAAACAAGCTACTTATCTCTACTAGGCCAGTGTATACACTTTTGTGTAAAGAAGCCACTTTCATTAGCCTGTGATATGGATTAGATGAATTCATATATACAAAGTATCTAGCAGAAAGGCTCCTATGCAGTAGGTTAACTGAAGTCTTGGTACTGTCTCTTAGTAGGGTGGAAAGAAACCAGAAGCCATTCAGAAAAGGTCAGAAAATAAAAGGTATGCTTAAATTGAAAATGAAATACTGGAAGGAAGGTAGGGGATAGTGGTAGTTGTCAGTGCTTCTAAATTAGTAACTTTTGCCTGAGAGTAATGGTAGTGGTGTCAACCCATCCTATCTTCCTTCAGTGGCAATTCTTGTTGCAAGAATAATATTTAAATGCAAGGAGGTTAAAGCAATTAAAATTGTGGCTGTCCTGTTCATGGTCACATGGCTTTATCTAGATACATGTCTAATTTATCCTATGCAGGGAACACTGGGGAATCATATGTGTATGCTTATAGATCATATATATACATCTATAATGACTAAAATTGAAAAAATAATTAAATTGAAAATTATAGTATACTTTGTAAAATTATTTTCAAGATTAATTATCAATTTTTAAAGATTCTCTTTCAAAAGGCATGAATGTATGATAATTAATAGCTAAGTGTAATAGCTAAGTGTAATACAATAGCTAAGTGTAACTCTAAGATATTAAATGTAAAAATGGAAGATGGAATTTTAAAATCTTTGAAAAAACCCTGTATTTGAAAATGTAAGCATAAATAACATCTAACATTTGCTAAATTTTCTTCCTATTGTGAATATCAATCATGTACAACGATGACACTTCATTTCATGCACATCTGTCTTTTCTGAGATGTTAAGTCAATATCTAAAATCACTCTTTGAATTCTACCCCTTATCTCTGAAATATATCTTTTCCTGTGGATGGTGCTACAGTCACAGTACGTCAGTCAACTTTGACAGGAAAACAGACTTCTTAGATGCTTTATCTCTTACAAATTACAGACAATACTGTAGCTTCTACCCCCTACAATCTCTTCATTGAACATATGCCATATTCTCCATTGCTGCAGATGACTAATTTGAAGACGTAAGTGTGGTTGAGGTGGTGGGTAATGGAGAGTCTGACCTAGTCTTTGGTTTCTCTTCAATCATTCTATACATCATTACTGGATCCATTTTTCCTTTCTATTTACTTTTTTTTATAATTTATTTTTTATTATTATGTTCAATTAGCCAGCATTTAGTACATCATTAGTTTTTGATGTAGTGTTAAACAATTCATTAGTTGCATATAATATTTTTTAAATCATAACTGAGTTTTCATGGTCTCTGGAAGACAAGACTCCAGTTGGATCTGTGAAGCTGCCTCCTAGCTGTCAGATGACATGCAAGTAACACAACATCTCTGACGGGGGAAGGGAGGATACAATGGCTTTTAGATTTGTTGTGAAACCTGACTAAGATTATGTGTGTCGAGTACTTTACACAGAATCAGAATTACGCATTATCAAATCTTAACACATGCCAATGTCCTGATTATATGTGCTCCCTTACTCAAAATATCTCAATGACACATCGGCTCCTACTGAAAAAGATTTAATAAGGCTTTTCAGATCTGCTCTCAAGCAAGATCTCAACTTTCATGACTTCTTTCCTTAAAACGCCATTGTTACTAGAGAGGAGATGCATGGGGGGACTGGTTAAACAAGGCATGGGGATTAAGGAGGGCACTTGTGATGAGCAGTGGGTCTTGGATGGAAGTGTTGGATCACTATATTGTACCCATCATATTAATATTACACTGTATGTTAACTAATTGGAATTTAAAGAAAAACTTAAAAAAAAACAAACTCCATCTCAAAACTCCACTCAAACTGATGAAAGGCTATTCCTCCTGGATTGTGGTCTCTTTCGTCAGTCCTATGCATGTGCTCACACATTTCTCTACCCTTCCCTGTGAATTATTCACCTTTCTGCCTCTCAGTTGCTACAGATCTTCTTATTCATCTTCCAAGGCCTACAATTGTCACATAAATCATACAACTTCCTATAGCTGTTTTTTTCTATTTATATCTATTTTTTCCTCTGACCGCCCGCTTATTTTTTTGCTTTCACTGCTTTGCTAACTTCTTTGATTATACTTATCATTATTTTATATTGTAGTATTGGGGGACATAGCATAGTAGAGGACCTAAAAAATATATGAGGTATATGGGATCAAGTGCTGACTCCTATCAAAACTATCACTTACTTACTAGATACGTGATCTTGGGTAAATCACTTAACCTCTCTATGGCTGCCCACATTTATAAGACAAAGTCTATAATAATAATACATTTTATGGTGGATGTTTTAGGTTGAATTGTGTCCCCCCCCAAATATTTTAAAGTCCCAACTCCTGGTACCTCAGAATTACCTTATTTGGAAATATTGTCATTGTCGATGTAATAAAATTAAGGTGGGGTCATATTAGAGTAGGGCGGGCCCTTAATCCAATATGACCAGTGTCCTTATAAGAAAAGGAAAGAGACACAGAGAGGGAGCACAGCATGTGACCATGGAGGCAGAGACTGAAGATATAGTCTGTAAGCCAAGTAACACTTGAGCTGCAAGACACTGCAAGATGCCAGGAAGAATCTTCCCCTAGACGCTCTGAAGAGAGCATGGCCCTGCCAACACTTTGAATTTGGATTTGTAGCCTCCATAACTGAGAGAGAATAAATTTATGTTGTTGGAAGCCACCAGTTTGTGGTAGTTGGTTACAGGAGCTCTAAGAAATTAATACAGCTGACGTGAAGGGTAATGAAACAGAAATTTCAGGAGAGTATCTCACTTGCAACACTTAACAAATCTTAATTTCTATTACATGTATCATTTCTTCTGCTGTAATATAAACTCCCTGAGCTCAGGAACCATATCCCGTGTTATTGTCCATCAAGGGCCAGCCCAATACACACCTCACAGAACAGTGGCTCAGGGAATGAATGAAATGTGTTTTGAATAAATAAATAATTAGTGCACTAATTTTTAATTATTAATTATTAGTCCTTTATAGGGAACACTGAAAAAAATATTGAATACTTGTCTTATTGCTTAAAAATAGTCATAACTTAGGAGATAGTTATTTTCTATGGAGATGTGAATGAGATTGAGCATATTTGTACTGTATTCTGGCCAATTATTGGAAAATTAAATGAAATTCTAATGAAGCTAATTACTAATGGATATCAAATTAAGTTTCACATTATATTTTTAAGAAAATAATTGTTCATATTTTTCAGTGCATTATAAAAACCTTAAAATACTTATCTTCTTTTTCTGTTGGTTGAAATTATCTATGATGACACCAATGAATAAGTTCAAAGTGAAGAATGACCCAAAGATGATAAAGATGACAAAATAAATATACATGTAGAGGTTGTATTCATATATGGGCTGCTTGTCTACCTATAAAATTAACAAAAGTTAGCAGTATGTTGACAATAACATTACTCATTTTTTCACATGGTTTGATGAGTTAATCCAAATAGGTCTATCCTAGGTGAACTTGACTTTTCAGAAGCCATAGCATTTTAAGGATCAGCACCAAAATTCTTAAAAACTTATTCAACATTAAGTAAATATTTATTACATGCTTACTATGTACATGAATATAATCTTCAAATTACTACAAAGGACTTAACCATACATAGTACTTGTTCTCAGATTGGTAGGACATAGTAACTAAGTGACCTAATGTATGTTTTCTATTTCCAGAAAAAAAAACTGTAAAAGAGGTGATAACCATATTTATACAAATTTTACTGATCTTTTTTCTTCATTTGATGACAGAAATGTCCACTGGATTTAACTTTCTTAGCATGGAACTCATTTCACATAAACTCATCCACAGCATTTTAAATATAAAAACAATAAAAACTAGGAATAAAAATTTTAAAACCTATGAATAACATTTGTTATTGAGTTTTTATTTTGGTAAACATATTTATTGAGGACTTGTTATTCCCAGGCTGTATAAGGTCCTCTACTTACATTTTCTTTTTGAATTCTCAGAACAATGTCATGAAGTGGACATTGAATTTTTTTGTTTTTTCAGTCCATAAACAGGCTGAGAGAGGCAAAGTAATTTGTTCAAAGTCAGTTGCAGAGCTCGTACGATACGAGAAAGCCAGAATTTGAGCAAGCTCTGTCACCAAAGGCTGCACATATAATTGCTAGTCTATTATTAGGTAGAAGTTCTTCATTTTGCGTGTACATACCAAGGGCTCCTTGGAGCTACTATTTGAAAATGGCCAAACTAAACTAAGGAGCTTTAAAAATTGTTAGGTTAGTGTAATATTGACCAATACTTACATTAACAGAATCAACAGCTGCATACATAATATCCATCCATCCCTTAAATGTTGCCTATAACAATAAAATCTGAATGTGAGGCTCACACTCTACGATAGCCATACATAAGTTTAGTCCACTTATTGTTACATTTAGTGACATCAAATCACTGGTTTTACTGTATTTCAAAATATCAATTTAATATAAAGATGCTATGTCAAGAGAACAAAAAGGACATAGTCCCAAGTCACATTCTAAAACTTAGTCCTAGTGAATTATTGCCAGGTTGTTACAATGCCTGCAAAGTTTGCACATGAACTTTTATTTTTTCAGAGGTAGAGGGGAATTTTGTGAACAAGGCAGGAAACATTTTTTTCTCTATTTCTTAAGGATCTGTATGATAGTCGGAAGTTCTTCACATTCCCATGTGGTGTAAAACTGGCAGTCCAAAAACTATTTATTTTTGGAGCAATATTCATATGGTGCAAATGCAACAGAATCTTTGCTTCTTAACTCATGTTTTATGGGCACATGTTCTAAGAAAGACCAACTCTCCCTTTTAAAGTCACAAAGTACCTTATCTTTAATTTCTAGGTAATAGATTATTTAAAGAATGACTTCTATCCCTCATCTAGTGTCTACTAAAATATCAAGCATTCGTGACAGGGCTCACTTACAACTTGAAGCAGAGACAAGTAGCCAAGTCCAACATTATCAAAGTTCACCTTCAGGTTCTTCCATCGTACATTCTGACTAACATTCATCAGTGCGGAACAGTCAGAACGATTTTGCACGAGGCTTGTTGGAAAGCGTAACCCGTCTGTGGTATTAACACACTCATAGAACTTCCCAGCAAACAAATTTACTCCCATGATGCTAAATATTAGCCAGAATATAAGACACACTAGTAGCACATTCATGATGGAAGGAATTGCACCTATGAGGGCATTCACAACCACCTAGGATTCAAAAGA
>JAPYYM010001505.1:0-13406 GCA_028534135.1 Potos flavus | reverse complement strand
TCTGTTCCTTTGGATCCTGGGTGAGGCCCAAGAGGACAAAGTAAGTTACATTGTTTCTTGGGTCCATCTAGTCTGGCTGGGAGTGACTTCTCATATTAGAACCAGGTGATCTACAAAACAGGGGAGAAAGCCTTTGAATGCATTATAAGATTAATCTTTTACTCATTCATTCAATTAAAAGATTGTGGCAGGAGTACCTGTTTGTGTCACAGAAGTTATGATCTCCACGTTGAACAAGTCATGGTTTCCTACACTCAGTGACAGCGTACATAATAATATTCAATGAAATAAGTGCCAATATAAAGGTAGTCACACAATGCAAAGGTCAGGGGTGAGAATATATCAACCAAACAGCAAACAAAGAAGGCTTCCCAGAAGCACTCCTTCCTGAGTTTTAAAGGAGAGTGGAAGGACAAGAGGGCAAGCAAATTCCATGTAAGTGTGCACAGTTTATAAAGTCACAAAAGTGAAATATTCGAGATCCCTTTAAGTTAATTGATATATTTAAAGTGAGTGGAACAAATTAGGAATGGAAAGTCACTGCCCAGGATTGCCTTCTTCCCTCACTGCCCTCTTCCCTCACTGAGACTTCTTTCTTACGGTCTCTGGTTGGATATACCCCCTTTCCTTGACCAATAAATGTGGAACCTTTCCAATGTTGGGTCTCTCCTTTAATTTTTAAACTTCATATATGCAGCATCTCCAACTCTGAACATCTCCAATTGGATATTAATTCAGAACTTATAAAACTAAATTTTTAATTTTCAGCAACAAATGTAGGTGTTCCCATCTGACTAAATGGTACCATCTTCCAAATCATTACCCAGACAAGAAATATCACTGTGCCTTTCATGCCTTTCTTGCTCTCATATCGCATATTGATACCTTTAACAAATCTTATTAACCCCATTTAAAATAGATCACAAAATTGGTTATTTCCCTTCCCTCCCCACTTCTGACCCACTGCACTAGACATCTGCAATGTCTCTTCCCTTTCATTCTGGCCTCCACCAATTTTTTTTCCTAACACAGCCCAAATGATCCTTTTTAAATCTGATTCTGATCTGATCACTCCACTGCTCACAACATCTACAGTGGATTCCAATCACCTGATCACAATTTAATGAATCACATTTCATATTTACAGTAACAGAAACTGTAATCCCCACTCCACAGTTGAAAAAACTGAGACTCTGAACATCTATTTTCCCCATTTTGAAGTGACAAAACTAGAACTGGAATCCAATTTTGCTTTATCTCATAATAAAGATACTCACACAATTGCAAAGCCTGGTTTCCACTATATACTGTTAATCTTATCTTAAGAAGACAAGTCCACAACCTGAAGGAACACTTTTTACTCATTCACAGGAACCTGGAATTCTTCTGTCATCCAATTTGACAAGAGTGGACAAAAAGATGCATTGTTACTTGAGGACATATTTTATTTCATTCAACTGTCTGTCCATTCTCTCCGTGGAGTCTTCTGGTTATTTAGAAGTTTGCTTTTATCTACCTTGTAGATTACTTCCTAAGAATTCCAGGTCCACAGAGAAAAACAAAACTTTAGCACATTAGGATAATTTATCAAAAAGACAAGGAAATCCTATCCTTACACAAGAAGATAGCAACCAGACATTTCTGAGGGAGAGTTTTCTCAAGTAATTTCTTTCCTACTAATTTCTAAATAGGAAAATATCATTCAACTCTTTATTCATCCTCATTCTGTCATGTTGGTTAGCTGAGATTAGCTGATCTGCTATTTTTAAGAGACATTCTTGTGTTTTTCATTAGGTAATGCTTTAAACCTAACAGAAAAAATGTGTATCAGTTGTTAGGAGCACAGCATCTTCTTCCCAATATGAGCAAAGAACACTGGACATATTATCCCTTCTAACCACATGCCTCATTAAGTCCTAGAATTGGAAAGTGTCCAAGACTTATTCTTTCTTAATTAAATTCACTGGGAATTTCCACAAAAACTTTAAAAGACATCTCTATAAAGATACTGGTTGGTCAAATCACATAATCAGGGTCAGAAAGATGTAACATAAAAAAATAGCTTTAGAACCATTGTAAGACTACTGCCAGCCAGGAATAAAATTTTAGCCCAATCATGTGGTGTTAGGGAAAAAATTTTTAATATATTTCTCCACTTGTCATAGCAAGTTTTTCTTTCCTTTCATTGAATAGTAAATTTATGTTGCCTTAAAGTGTGGTTGGATGTTCTAGATATATGTTTATATATAAAATAACTATTAATTTCTTTAATTTGGAACGCCAATCTACCACCAGGAACCATGCCATGAGTGGGGACATAGTAATTAAAGAAATAGTGGGGAAAATTATGCAAAAGTTCCTTCCTGCATGGACCTTATATTCTTATAATAGAGTCAGACAGTAAATAAGGGGACAACTTACTAAACTAAATATAGTCTTCACCACTGCTAATAATACAGCAAACAGAGTACTCAGGGAGATTTCTACTATGGAAAAGGTGGTCAGGGAAGACCTTTCTTCAAAGGTAATGTTTCAGCTGAGATGTAAAGCTAATAGCTACCATCAGAAACACTGTTTTAGGGCACCTGGGTGGCTCAGTTGGTTTAGCGACTGCCCTCAGCTCAGGTCATGATTCTGGAGTCCCGGGATCGAGTCCTGCATCGGGCTCCCAGCTCCGCGGGGAGTCTACTTCTCCCTCTGAGCTTCTCTCCTCTCATGCTCTCTCTCACTTTCTCTCTCTCTCTCAAATAAATAAATAAAATCTTAAAAAAAAAAAAGAAACACTGTTTTAGGTAGTAAAATTAAGTAAACATTCTAAGTAATGTGTTTTTACTTCATTGACGGCATGACCTATACGTAGAAAAGTTTAGAAATTTCACAAGGATTTTTATTCCAGTACTATCGTGAAATGGAGTAGTGACCGCTAGACACTCTAATCTTTTTCCTGATTATAGTGGGAAAGATTTCAACCTTTCCCTGCTGAGTGTGATGTTAGTTGTGGCTCTGTCATATAGGGCCATTATTATATTGAAGTACATTCCTTTTACACCCAATTTGTTGAGAGTTTTTTTTTATCATGAAAACATACTGAATTTCTCTGCTACCAATTAATAATCCATAGAGGATTAAGAAAACAATTTCTTTTACTAGAACATCAAAAAGAACAAAATACTTAAGAATAAGCTTAAACAAGGAGCCAAGTCTTCTACACTGAAAAACTGCAGTATTGTTGTAGATATTCTACAAGACACAAATAAAAGGGAGGAAAAACATTCATGAATTTATATGGTTCATGTTACTAAGTTGTCATGTTACTAAGTTGTTAGCTAAAGTGATCACAGATTCAAAGGAATTCCTATTAAAATCCAAAAAAAAAAAATGTGTTTTTTGCAGAAATAGAAAAATCCATCCTAAAATCAGGTGGAAACTCAAGGCATGCCAAACAGCCAAAATAACCCTGGGGAAATAAACAAACAATTGGAGGACTTCCTGGTTCTAAAACTAACTGCAAAGCTACGGTAATCAAAACAATGTGCTATTGGCATAAAGACAGACACAACGATGGAATAAAATACAGATCCTAGAAATAAACCTTTGCCTGTGTGTTCAAATGATTTTCAACAGGTGACAAGAGCATTCATTGGGAAAGGATGATGATTCAAAAAATACTACTGTGAAACTGGATATCCACATGCAAAAGAATGAAATTCGACCCTTAATAACATACACCATACACAAAAATTGACTCAAAATGGATCAGACACCCAAACTACCTCCTAGAACTATGAAACTCTTAGAAGAAAACTTCATAACTTCTGATTTGGTAATGATTTCTTGGATAGGACAGCAAAAACACAGACAAGAAAAGAAAAAAACACATGAATTACACTTTATCAAATTTAAGAACTTTTGTACATCAAAGCACACTATCAACAGAGAGAAAAGGCATTCCACAAATGAGAGAAGATATCTGAAATTGATTTGATAATCTTTTGGTATCCAGAATATATAACAAACTTACACATCTCAAAACACACATACAAAAAAAAAAAAAAATCCTGATTAAAAATGAGCAAAGGACTTCAACAGTCATTTCTCCAAAGAAGATATGTGATGCCATATAAGCACATGAAAAGATGCTCACTAATCTTTAAGGAAATGCATTTCAAAACCATAATGCAATACTACTTCACACCCAACAGAACTGTGACCACAAAATGTAAAAATTGTAACACATGTAAGACAGTGGAGAGATCAGAACAACTGTGCATTGCTGGTGGGAATGTACAATGATGAGGCTGCTATGGAAAATGCTATGGTACTTCCTAAAAGAATAAGCAAAAAAATATTATATGATCACAATTCCACTTTGGGGTATATACACAAAATAATGGACATCACAGTCTCAAATAGGTATTTCTATACCCATTTTCATGGCAATTATTATTCACAATAGCCAGAAACTAGAAGCAGCCAAAGTGTGTCCTGACAGATAAATGTACAAACAGAATGAGGTGTGTGCACATGATGGATTATTATTCATCCTTAAAAATGAAGGAAATTCTGACACATGTTAAAACATACATATCCTACAATTCACTATGCCAAGTGAAATAAGACAGTCACAAAAACACAGATATTGTATGATTCCATACACACAGGTACTGAAAGTAGCCAAATTCATAAGCAATAAGAAAACAGAATGGTGGCTGCCTAAGGCCCAGATAGAGGGAATGGGGAATTAATTTTAATGCGTGTGGAATTTCAGTTTGGGAAAATGAAAAAGCTCTGGAGATGGATGGTGCTGTCACTTGCATTACAAATGTCAATTAACTTAATTAACCATCACGACAATGTAAATTGACTCAATGGCACTGAACTAGGCACTTACAAATGGTTAAAACCGTAGGTTGGAGTAGCTGAGATGGCAGCATAGTAGGAGGACCCTAAGTTCGCTTCATCCATGGAACACACCTGTATAACCTTCAAATCATTCTGGATACCTAAGAAATTAACGTGAGAACTGACAGAACAAATTACACAGCTAAAGGAAGAGAAGAAGCCACATAAAGGAAGGTAGGAAGTGTGAAGACATGGTTCATGGGGAAAAGGATCCCAGATGCAGCAGAGGGGAGGGAATGGTGAGGGGAGGGAATGGTTACAGAGAATGGTGAGAAAGAGTGGACACACAGGAATACACACAAGGAGAACACTTCCCCAAAGCCATTGGTAAGAAAAATGAGAGGGGCTGATTTGGGTAAGTTTTTGCAATCAATTTGCCTCAAACACTGGAGTTTTAGAGATCCCTGGGCTTGGCTAGCACAGAGACCTGAGGATGTTGCCCTACTCCTGGAGAAGAGGCAGGCAGGTAACCTGACCAGACAGTACAATCTCAGGATCATCTACGGGGCACGGGGAGAGATGGTTTTTACTTTTTAGTGCACATCTCTGAGAGGTTGCATTTCCTCTCTGGGGACAAAAGATTCTGCAGGTTCCATTTCCTTTCTCCACCCATCAGCACAGGCACAGAGACACCTGCTAGAAATGGCTAACCTGGATACTGGCTCTTTAGCCTACTTTTCTCCAAATCCCATGCCCATGCATTCTGTCACAATTGCCCTTCTGGATCAAAGCTGCAAGAGTCCCAGCACAGTGAGACCATCCTCCAGAAGACAAGTGAAGTTTCCCACCACACCAGGTCCTAAAAGTTTAGAGTTTTAAAAGACAGCAAGCTTGGCTGGACTAGAGACGAAGGTGAACTGTGCTGCTCAAGGCAGACAAGCAACCCAGAGACAGTGTGAAATGAGAGATCTAGAAAACACTGGGACACACGAGGGAAAATTATTTGCTCCTCTTAATGTGCTTTTGTGAGAACAGCAAGCATGGACTCCCCTCTCTGGGGACAAAGAGCTTGCTAGTGCCATTTCCCTCCCCCCCCCCTCAGCATAGACCAGCTTCAGTAAACAGTACATTGCCAACACTGGCTGCCTAAACTGCTTACAAGTCTCTCCCCTCTGTACTCTGCCGGTAATACTTTTCTTGGGCAAGTGTACCTAAGGACTAGTGCAGCAGGTCTCTTCCCCATAAGCCCACCAGAAACCCCTGCATTCGCCATGACCACTGACCACAGAGTTCTTCAAAGCTTCACTTCTAGTGGAAATATCATCAGGTCTCCTTTAACAAGCAGACCAGAGCATACCTAGTTAAAACTCGCCACACGCTGGCCAAGGACCAAACAATCCCCTCTGCAGGCAAACAGAACCTTTGCAAACCATTGACCTGAGCAACAGAGCAGCCAAAACACAATAGCAGAGTACATGCAGCACACACCAAAGAGACTTCCTGAAGCACTAGACCCTGGACATTATAGGACCTCTTCTACATAAAGCCATTATTCTCAGGAAAAGGAAATATAACAGACTTTCCTAATACAGAGAAGCAGCAGAGACCTAGTCAAAATGCCAAGATGGAGAAATTCATCCCAAAAGAAAGAACAAGAACAGGTCACAGCCAGGGATCTAACCAAAACAGATATACTTAATAAGCCTGATGCAGACTTTAAAGCAATAATCAGAAGGATACTAGCTGGGCTTGGAGAAAAGCATAGAAGACACCAGGGAGACCCTAACCACAGAGATAAAAGAGCTAATTAACCATCAGGCTGAGATGAAAAGTGCAATAACTGAAAGTCACAACTAACTGGATGTAATGACCACAAGAATGGAAGAAGCAGAGACATGAATAAGTGATACAAAAGACAAAATTATGGAAAGTAATGAAACTGAATAAAGAAAGAAAGAAAAATATTTGGATCATGAGTGTAGACAAGGAATTCAGGGACTCCATCAAATATAACATTTGTAACATATGAGTCTCAGAAGAGAAAGAAAAGGTAATAGGTTTATTTGAGGAGATTATAGCTGAAAAGTTCCCTATTCTGGGGAAAAAACAGACAGACAAATTCAGAAGACACAGAGAACCCCCATCTAAACAAAAGCAGGCCAACACCAAGATATTGTAGTTAAATTTGCAAAATATAGAGATAAAGCAACAAGACAAAAGAAGTCCCTAACTTACAGTGGAGGAGCAATAAGGTTAACAGCAGTTCTCTCCACAGAAGTTAGCAAGGCAGAAGGGAGGAAAACGATACATTCGACACGCTTAATGGGAAAAATCTGCAGCCATGAATATTCTATCCAGCAAGGTAATCATTCAAAACAGAAGAAGAGATAAAGAGTTTCCCAAACACCAAAGTAGTTAATGACCACTAAACCAGCATGTGAGAAATATTAAAGGACACACTTTGACAGGGAAAGAAAGACCAAAAGAGACAAAAACTAGAGGAACAGAAGAAATTTCCAGAAACAATGACAAAATAAGTAATAAAATGGCATTATACATACCTATCAGTAATTACTGTGAATGTAAATGGAGTAAATGCTCCAAACAAAAGACATAGGGTGTCAGAATGGATTAAAAACAAAATAAAACCAAACAAAAAGAAAACACAAGACCCATCTATGCACTGTTTTCAAGAGACTCATTTTAGACCAAAAGACACCTCCAGATTCAAATGAAGAGGCAGAGAACCATTTACATGCTAATAGACATCAAAAGAAAGCTGAAGTAACCATCCTTATATCAGACAAATAGATTTTAAACCAAAGACTGTAACAAGAGTACAATGACACCATACCATGTTAAAGGGGTGTATCCAACAAGAAGATGTAACGATTCTAAATATTTATGCCTCCAACTTAGGAACAGCCAAATATATAAATCAATTAATAATAAAGTTAAAGAAACTCATTGTTGATAATACAGTAACAGGAGGGGACATTAACACCCCACTCACAGCAAAGGACAGATCATCTAAGCAGAAGATCAGCAAGGAAACGAAGGCCTTAAATGACACACTGGACCAGAGGGACATCACAGGTATATTCAGAGCATTTCATCTTAAAGTAGCAGAATACACATTCTTTTCAAGTGCATATGTATCATTCTCCAGAATAAATCACATACTATGTCACAAATCAGGCTCCAACTGGTACAATAGGACTGAGGTTATACAATGTGTATTTTCAGGCCACAATCCTATGAAACTTGAAGTCAACCACAAGAAGAAATTTGGAAAGACCACAAATACATGGAGGTTAAAGATCATCTACTGAGGAACAAACAGGTCAACCAGGAAATTAAAGAAGAATTAAAAAAATACACGGAAGCAAATGAAACTGAAAACACAACAGTTCAAAAACTTTGGGATGCAGCAAAGCTGGTCCTAAGAAGGAAGTACGTAGCAATACAGGCCTTCCACAAGAAGCAAGAAAAGTCTCAAATACACAACCTAATCTTACAGCTAAAAGAGCTAGAAACAACAGCAAATAAAGCTTAACTCCAGCAGGAGAAGAGAAATAATAAAGATCAGAGTAGAAATCAATGATATAGAAATAAAAAAACAGAGCGGTGTTTGCCTAAGGCCCAAGAGAAGGAATGTGAAATTAATGTTTAATGAGTGTGAAATTTCACTTTGGGAAGATGAAAAAGCTCTGGTGATGGGTGGTGCTGGTGTTTGCATTACAAATGTCAATGAACTACCTTAACCATCATAACAATGTGAATTGACCCAATGCCACTGAAACTGTGCACATACGAATGATTCAACTTCAATTTTTGTTATTTGGATTTTACTACAAGTTAAAAATTACATTTAAAAACTAAGTTGACTTCATTAATAGGTGCAAGATGTCAACATAAACTACAGCACAATGGCTAGAGTATATGCACGTATCATCGGCTTTACAGGTACCTCTTTAGAAAGTAGGTGTGTCATCTGACAACAAAACTGGTAAATCAAAATCTCCAGATCTGTGTCCTGGCAATCTGCATTGTACAAGAACTCTAACTAACCCTCACAGCACAGTGAACTTTGACCATCAACTGGATAATACATAAACCTAAATAGGATATTTTTACAATGATAAATAATTTCCTCCCTACACCTTTCCTCAAAGTGCCTATATGTCAAAATAAACATACTTTGGACAAATAGTGTTCATGTACCTCTGTACCAATTACCTTCTTTTCTCTATTCCATTTAATAGACAAATTTATTTTATAAAGTGGTGGATAACTCTCAAAGTTACCTTTTCTACCCCAGAACTTCCTCATGGCATTTTTCATCTCCAAATTTCTGAGTGTGCAGGCTTAAGTTTAACCAGGGAATTACCATGCTGTAAAACACAGCCACAGCTGTGGAGAAAGTGGTGAATGGGTGCAAATATACAAATATTCAGGATGCAATACTGAGACCACCACACTGACGTGAGAGACACAGGTGGATGCAGCTTCGTGTCTCCCCTCCAAGGCGCAGGCCCACAGTGAGCATGGACGACCAGCTAGGAGACCATCAAAAGGAGAACTTTCACAGGCAGATGAACCCACTGTTGGCAGCAACAAAGAGACCAAGGGTATGAGTGCCCACATAGATGAGTTCAGCCAAAGGTTTACGTCATGCACGAATGGTCTATGACAGTGGAGCCACACGCAGGCAGCCACACTGTGAGGAGGACCTGAATGTTTGCAAGGACAAAGCCTCCAGTACATGTCACCTGAAAGAGGAAGCCATATCCCTGTCACTCGGAATGATTTCATAGTACAGGGGTTTGCAGATGGCCACATGGATGCTCAGCAAAGACTTCAGTCACACACTTCCTGAAAGAGATGTGTTTTCTTACAGCTAAAGTGTCAAACAGCATTTTAAGGGTCATGGATGAAGAACAGCAGATATCTAGAAGGGATGAGTCACACAGGAAGACAATGGAAGCAGTACCCAAGGTCATGAAAGATGACTTGTTGAATGAAAAGATCTGCTCATGGATAACAGTTCTTAATATTAGAAAGCTTTAAATCCTTCCTAAATTAGTGCCTGGGTAGCTCAGTCAGTTGAGCATCTGCCTTCAGCTCAGGTCATGATCCCAGGGTCCTGGAACTGAGCCCCACATCAGGTTCCCTGCTCAGTGGGGAGACAGCTTCTCCCTCTCTGTCTGCCCCTCCCCCATTTGTGCTTGCTCAGGCTCTCTCTCTCTCAAAATAAATAAATCTTAAAAAAAAAACTCTCCCAACATTAATCCTAAATTGAATCTCCTAAAAATAATATATGACTTGTTTTGTGACTATTCTAAACTTCTTTTAATTTATCAACTTATTTTAATGTTAAACTTACTTATCATATTTCAATGTAAACTTATTATTTTATTTTAAACTTGTTTTTGAAAGGCAATATTGAAGAATAGGCATTAGTCTGAAAAGGAATAGTAATGAGGGACTGTTCATCTCATCATGTATGTGATAACATGTATAAAATGAATGTGTTCTATATGTTAAAATAAGTTTAAAATAGTTTAGTTATAAAACAAAAGTTAGTTATTATTTTTAAGAAGATTCGACTTAAGAATTTAATTTAGGAAGAGTTAAAGTTTTCCAGTACTGAGAACTGTTATCCATGAGCAGATCTTTTCATTCCACAAGTCATCTTTCATGACCTTGGGTACTGCTTCCATTTTCTGCCTGTGTGACTTACACCTTCCAGATATCTGCTGTTCTTCATCCATGACTCCTGAAATGCTGCTTGGCAATTTTCTGTAAGAAAAACCATCTCTTTCAGGAAGTGCGTGACTTAAGTCTTTGCTGAGCATCCATGTGGTCATCTGCAAATCTATGTGTAACACAAATATGTTATATATGAAAGCAATTATATTGTGTATCAGTGGGGACATGAATAAAGAGATGAATGAAACAGGAGTCCTGATTTGGATCCAAATAAAAATAAGACTTTAGAATATAATAGTCAGTATTCAGGTCAATAGCAAAAAGGACAGTATACAAATGTTAAAAAAACAAAAACCTGAAATTTAGAAAACCGACTATTCTTCCACGTTTCTTCAACTCCTATATCAAAATAAATTTCAGATGGGTCAAAAGTTTTAATGTAAGATATACAACCTCAAAAATGCTTTAAAAATAGTTTAAGAATATTTTGGTATGAGTGAAGTGGAGAAAGTCTTTTAAAGCAAGATTAAAAAAAATTAAATATTAAATTTTAAGAACAATTTTGCAGGCCAAAAGCATTCTACAGACTATACAAAAATTAAAAACACATCACAAGCCAAAAAGATAATTGTTACGTACACAACAATAAAGGGATCCTTTCCTCAGAATGTTATCAAACATAAAAATCACTATGGAAAAGATCAATGATTGAATGAAATATGTAAAAGCATTAATAGATGATTCACAGAAAAAGGAATATAAATCATATTAAACATGTGAAAAGATAAGCTCTATAATATGAAAAAGATTACATTTTAATCGGATTATCTTATGCCATGAATATTTATCAGGTACAGTTTGTTGAGAATGTGGACACAAATACTCTCACAGACTGTGAGCAGCAGTTTAGCTACTACAACAATCTCAAGCACGACAGTTTGACAATAACTGAATACTGACGTTTAACTATCTGATCATTGTTTCAAATACATATATCAATAATTCCACTCCTAGGAACTCATACTTGCACATGTTCACAAACATATACTTATGTAAAATTTTTTTGTAGAAAAAGGTTAGTAAAAACATGAACAGAAATGAATACATTTATTTTAGTAAATGTTTATAAGTGAGTAATATGGAGTACAAGAAAAACTAAGAGATCTGTATGTACGAGTATGGAATATCTTCAAAATATTGCAAGAAATTTCAATTATTAAATTAAATAAAACAAAATAATTAAAAAAAATAAATTAAAAAAAAACAACAACAATCAAACAAACAAAAGCCCGAAATGTAATCATACATACAGAGAACAAACTGGTCATTGCCGGAACAGAGGGGGATGAAGGGATAGGCAAAATAGGTGAAGGGGATGAAAGCACAAAGTTTCAGTGATAAAATAAATATGTCACAACAATGAAAAGGACAGCATAGGAAACACAGTCAAAAACAATGTAGCAACTTTGCATGGTAACACATCAAAACTACACTTATCACAATGAGCACCTCTTAATGTACATGATTGTTGACTCACTACACTATATACCCGAAACTACTGTAATATTGTATGATAACTATACTTCAATTAAAAATTAGAAATAAACAAAACTATCGCAAAGTAAAAGTTTATTTTAAAAAAAGTTGCATAATAAAGGCAAACATTTAAATACACAGAGAAAAATTCACATATATATATTTAAATCCAAGGGCATTTGTGAAGTTTTTACCTCATGAGTCTTTAACAGATCAAGACTAACTCTGGGCAAGAGGAGTAGAGACCACACTGAGAGACAAGTAGGTAATTTATTCAACATTTTATCCAATTGCGTGAGATCTGCTCTTGTACTCTTTATTATTATCCATTACACTTCGGTTTTTCTTATAAAAACACTTATTTTATATCTAAGGCAGCAGAAATTTAATATACAAGACAGTCTATACATTATTAAATATTATAAAGAGTAGGGGCACCTGGGTGGCTCAGTGGGTTGGACCTCTGCCTTCGGCTCAGGTCATGATCTCAGGGCCCTGGGATCGAGCCCCGCATCGGGCTATCTGCTCAGCAGGGAGTCTGCTTCCCCCTCTTTCTCTGCCTGCCTCTCTGCTTACTTGTGATCTCTCTCTCTCTGTCAAATAAATAAATAAAATCTTTAAAAATTAAAAAAGTATATTATAAAAAGTATAATAAAAAGAATTCCCTTAAGTGACAAGAATCTAATGAAAAATAATACAAATTTCAGAAAAAAAATTTTTTAAACATAACTTAATTAAAACTTATTGTAATCATATAAAAATTTCCTCACTAATTCATTACCCATTCTTGACTCCTTGAGATAAAGGCATTACACCTTTCTAAATAAAGTGATCTACAAACACTATAGACCTTACATTCTAGCAAGAAGGGAAATGTTATTACAGCGCAACCATCCTGTTCATTCTTCAATTAACTTAACTTAATAAACTTGACACAAAGAGAGAATCATTTTAAGAAGACTTCTGCATATTTAGAAAATGGGATCCAATGTAAACTAATTCTCTTCATGGTGGATAATACACTTATCTACTAAAAGATATGATATTTCTTCTCCAGAGCTTCTTCATAGCATTTGTCATCTCAGAATTTCTCAGAGTGTAGATCAGTGGGTTCAGCATGGGGGTTATGACTGTATAAAACACACTCAATGATTTGTCTATGGGGAAGGTCTTAGCAGGTCGTACATACATGAAAATACAAGGAACAAAGAAGAAAACCACCACAGTGATGTGGGAACCACAGGTCTGGAGGGCTTTCCGCCTCCCTTCCGGACTAAGGTTCTTTAGAGAGTGCAAGATAAAACCATAAGAGATGA
>JAPYYM010001503.1:0-13409 GCA_028534135.1 Potos flavus | reverse complement strand
ATCATATGATCTCTCTGATATGAAGAATTCGAGAGGCAGGGTTGGGGGTTGTGGGGGGTGGGGGAGGGAAATGAAAAAAGATGGGATCAGGAAGGAGACAAACCATAAGACACTCCTAAACTCATGAAACAAACTGAGGGTAGCTGGGGGGTAGGGGCGGGTAGGGCTAGGGTGGCTGGGTTATGGACATTGGGGAGGGTATGTGCTATGGTAAGTGCTGTGAAGTGTGTAGGCCCGATGATTCACAGACATGTACCCTGGGGCAAATAATACAGTATGTGTTAATTAAAAAGTAATAATAATAAAAAAAATAAATCAGTGAAAAAAAAAAACTGATTTATTTTAGAGAAAGTGCGCATGGGCATGTGGACATGGGAGGGGGAGGGGGGAAGAAGAGAGAATCCCAAGCAGACTCCCTGCTGAACATGGAGCCAGACACTGGGCTTGGTCTCAAGACCCCGAGGTCATGACCTGAGCCGAAATTAAGACTCAGTTGCTTAACCAACTCAGCCACTCAGGTGCCCCTCTAAGTTACATTTTAAATTGGAATCACAAAGTTGATCTCTTATTCTAATAGACCAAATTCTATAAAACACAACTAATTCTTAAAATATCAAACATGAACAAATTATTTCTGAACCCAAAACAGAAATTTCAATATTATAGGTTTTATTATTTCTGTACATAATTCTATTTTTTTCTGGGATTAAAACATAAATATCCTCTAAAGGGATAACTATATTATTCCAAATAATTTGGGGTAGCTTTTCTCGCTGACTGAGGTTACACATGGATAGCTACTTGGCCAGGAGGTGTCCCAACAAAGAGGGACAAGTAGAACCCTCTTTTATGGTTGCAATAACAGGGATTTCAGGACTTAAAGGGCCCATCTCCCAGGCTAAGTCAAATCATTATGCAAATCCTCTCCACTAATAGACTTCTGCATCCTTCTCTCGGATTATGGCTAACTTCTTTTACTGCTTCATTAGGTCTGCATGTCTTTGTTTCTCTGAGGATATTTACATGTTATCCCATTGGATTCTACATTTCTCAAGGCTTTGCTGCCTCTACAATCCTCTCATAACCAAATGTTCTTGGGTTCATGGAGCAGAAGGGCCAATTGCGCCTGGAAGGCCCAGCTATTTGAAATGTCCCATGTGAAGCTGGTGTTAAAGGGATGACCCCAAAGCAGCTGGGAACTGAAGAGAGAAGTAGGATCAGAAAAGAAAGGTGTAAGCTGTTCATAACTCAACTATCAACATCATAAAAACTTAAGGGGATCATGGAAAGCAGTGTGAGTCACTGGCTTCTAGGGCCCTAAAACATGGCATCCTCTTGTGGCCATCTGTGGGCCCACAGGCTTCTAGAGTCTGCCTCCTCCCGAGGTCCTACTTGGGCATATTCAATCCACATGATCTTCCGCCCACTACTTTGGTGACAGAGCCAAGAGTGAACACCTGACCTAAGGGAAAGGAAGCAAAACACTGGGCTGAGCAACTGGATTTGCTCCTGAACAAAGACACACAGCCTAGGGTGGTCACACCAATGGCATAGCAGGAGTCTGAAGATATGTCTAATAGAAAAAATACTAGTTTTGATCTCACCCCATTTATTATGGTGAAAAGGACATTAAAGACCTTCTTTTTATAGCATTGGAGAAGGTTATAAAATTGTTTCTTTACTTATCAATGACCAAGCTCTGGAAGCTTCCTCCATGATCTTGTTTACTATTTCTTTATAACAGTTTTCATTGATCCTTTCTATAGCCCTTTCAAAAGAGGGTCAATCAAAATTGAATTTTGTCCTATAAGACTGAATGTATTACTTTTTCAATTGTCAAGGACAGAAACTCATCTCACACTTTGTAATAAAGAAAAACTTAAGCATACTGGAGACACAGCTGCAGAAGTGCAGGTGAGTCACAGGAATAAGTGGAGTTTACGATTCACACACAGTAAGGACCATTCTCTTCTCTGGCCTTTTCTTGTAGGTCAGTACCATTCTTTTCTCTCATGGCAGTGTGGCTTTCTCCCTGCGGTGGAAAACACTCGTAGCTGCTCCCAAGCTTTACGTGTTAGCGCTTCAGCCACCTGGAGGGAGACTAACTTTTCTTTCCCAACCAGTACTAGTTCCCCCATGCCAAAATGACATCAGTGCGCACACAGATAGTCTAAATACATCAACTACAGCTGGGAGGCAGGAGACATGGATGTGCCTTTGTGAATGGGGGAGGAGGCTCTCAACAACGGAGTACTAGGAAGGAATACCTTACTTGGCCATGATGTGGAGATGACCAGTGCCAAACAGTAATAGAAGGACATCTTAACACCTTATACTTCTAATCATTACTTAGATGGTTCAACATTAGCCTTTCTCTTAAATAAATTACATTTCTCATTTATATCATTTGAATGTCTTTTGAATTGAAAAGAACATTAAAAAAAATCTTATTTATATTACAGTTAGGTGACAAACTGCAAAACATAATTTCCTGGACATTTCTACAGACTGAACACGTAGTTAATAACTTAATGATTTAGCTGTGATTTCAGCCTTGCAGTATTAGGTATTTTCTTTACTTCTCTTTTCTTAGGAAGATATTCTTCCATTTTGAAGTCCAAGGGAGAAAAATCTATTTGCAGTTTCTGACAACAAATATTACAGAAAAGCAATACATTGGGATCAGATTAAAATGACATACATTTTGGAATTTTCAAAGTCATATACATACATTGTCAAGTACACATGGAAGATTCTCCAGGATAGATCATATGTTAAGCTGCAAGTCTTAATAAATTTAAGAAGTTTGAAATCATATTAATCATCTCTCTGACCACAATATGAAACTAAAAATCAATTACAAGAAGAAAATTGGAAAATTCACACATACATGGAGATTAAACAACATGGTATTGAACAACCAGAGGGTCAAGTAAGAAATCAAAAGAGAATTGAAAAATTACCTGGAGAACAATGAAAATGTAAATACAACACACCAAATTTATGGGATATAACAAAAGCAGTTCTAAGAGAGAACTTCATAACAATAAATGCCTATATCAAGAAACAAGAAAGATCTCAAATAAATAGCCTCACTTTACACCTCAGTAAAGTAGGAAAACAACAAACAAAACCCAAAGTCAGTAGAGGAAGAAAATAACACAGATCAGAGCAGAAATACATAAATACTAAAAAGACAATAAAGAAGATCTATGAAACTAACAGGTGTTATTTTTTAAATTTTAATTCTAGTGTAGTTAATATACGTTATATTCATTTTGAGTGTACAATATAGCAATTTAACAATTAAGAGGTGGTTTTCTGAGAAACAAAACTGACAACCTTAGAAAGACCCACCAATAAAAAAAGAGAGGACTCAAATAAAATCAGAAATGAAAGCAATGTTACAACTGATACCACAAAATAAAAAGGATCAAAGATACTACAATGAACAATGATATGGCAATAAAGTACACAGCCTAGAAGAAATGGATAAATTCCTAGAAACATACAACCTACTAAGATTAAGTGAGGAAACAGAAAATCTGAACAGATCAATTACTAGGAAGGAGATTGAAGCAGTAATCAAAACCTCCCAATCAACAAAAAGTCCAGGACCAGATGGCTTCACTGGTGAAATCTACCAAACATTTAAATAATTTATGCCAATTTCTTCTCAAACTCTTCCAAAAAATAGAAGAGGAGGGAACACTTCCAAACATTTTATGAGTTCAACATTGCCCTGATACCAGAACCAGACAAGGGTGCCACCAGAAAAAGAAATTATGGGCTAACATTCCTGATGAACACAGACATAAAAATGCTCAACAATATATTAGCGCACTGAATTTGTAAGATATTAAAAAGATCATACACCATGTTCAAGTGGGATTTATTCCAGGATTATAATGGTTAAACCATTAATCAGTGCAATACACCATGTCAACAAAATGAGGATAAAAACTCTCAACATACTAGGTATTGAGGAAATGTACCTCAGCACAATAAAGCCATATGTGACAAGGCAACAGCTAACATCTTACCCAATGGTGAAAAACTGAAAGCTTTTCCTCTAAGATCAGAAACAAGACAAGAATGGACTTTCTCACAACTTTAATTCAACATAGTATTGAAAGTCCTAGTCAGAGTCATTAGAGAAGAAAAAGATAAAACGCATCCAAATGAACAGGAAGAAGTAAAACTGTCCCCTATTTGCAGATGACATAATATTATATATAGAAAACCCTGAAGACTTCATCAAAAAAACAGAATAACTAAATTCAGTAAAGCTGCAAAATATTAATATATAAAAATTTGTTGCATTTATATACACAAATAGCTATCAGAAAGAAATCTTAAAAAATCCCACTTACAATTGCATCAAAAAATAAGATTAAATTTAAGCAAGGAAATGATAAACTTGTACACTGAAAATTATGAGACATTGAAGAAAGAAATTGAAGATGACATAAATAAATGGAAAAGTATTCCATGCTAATGGATTGGAAGAATAATATTGCTAAAATGTCCATACTATCCAAGGTGATCTACAGATTCAATGCAATCCCTATCAAAATTCCAAAGGTATTTTTCATAGAAATAGAACGAATGGTCCTAAAATTTGTATGGCATCACAAAAGACCCCAAATAGCTAAAGCCATCTTGAGAAAGAAGAATAAAGCTGGAGGCACCACATTTTCTGATTTCAAACTATATTACAAAGCTATAGTAATCAAAACAGTGGTATTGGCATAAACAGACACACGGATCAACTGAAACAGAATAGACAGCCTGGAAATAAACACATGAAAATATAGTTAATTTATGACAAAGGAGCAAAAAAAAAAAAAAAAGGGAAGACAGCTCTTGAATAAATGATGCTGAAAAAACAGGACAGCTACACGCAAAAGAATGAAACTGGACCACTATCTTATACTACTCACAAAAATTAACCGGAAACAGAGCAAAGATTTAAATGTTAAGATCTGAAACCATAAACTCCTAGAAGAAAACACAGGGAGAAAGATCTTTGACATTGTCTTAGTGATAATTTCTTGGATTGTCTCCAAAAGTACAGGCAACAAAAGCTAACATAAACAAATGGGCATACATAAAAATTAACCAAAATAGATTAAAGACTTGAATGTAAGACCTGAAACTTAAAACTCTTAGAAGAAAACATAGGTGGTAAGCTCTTGACATCAGTCTCAGTGATGACTTTTTGGATTTGACACCAAATACAAAAGCGGCAAAGGCAAAAATAAACAAGTAGGACTAAATCAAACTAAAAAGCTTCTGCACTGCAAAGGAAACCATCAACATAATAAAGTCATACCTACTGCATGGGAGAAAATATTTATAAATCATTTATTTATCTGATAAAATATCCAAGATATATAAAGAACTTTACAACTCAATAACAAGAAAAAAAAATCTGATTCAAAAGTGAGCAGAGGGTGCCTGGGTGGCTCAGTTGGTTAAGCAACTGCCTTTGGCTCAGGTCATGATTCTGGAGTCCCAGGATCAAGTCGTGCATCCGGCTCCCCGCTCGGCAGCCGGTCTGCTTCTCCCTCTGACCCTCCCCCCTCTCATGCTCTCTCTCTCTCATCCTCTCTCTCTCAAATAAATAAATAAAATCTTTTAAAAAAATAAAAATTAAAAGTGAGCAGAGATCTAAACAGATATTTTTCCCAAAGACAGGTAGGTATGCCAACAGACACAATATGCTTAACAGTACTCATCGTCTGGGAAACGGAAATCAAAACCACAGTGAAATATCACCTTACACCAGTTAGAATGGCTATTTTCAAAAAGACAAGAAATAACAAGTGTTGGAAAGAGAGGACATGAAGAGGAAACCCTTGTGCACTGTTGGCGGGAATGTAGATTGGTACAGCCTCTATGGAAAACAGTATGAAGGTTCTTCAAAAAGTTAAAAATAGAACTACCTTACTATCCAGCAATTCCTTCTGGGTATTTATCTGAAGAAAACAAAAATACTAACTCAAAAAAATCCTGCACTCCCATGTTCCTTGCAGCATTAATTGTAACAGCCAAGACATGCATACGACCTAAGTGTCTACCGATGGAGGAAAGGACAAAGTCACACACACACACACACACACACACACACTGGAATATTAGTCATAAAAAAGAAGAAAAAAATTTGCAACAACATGGATGGGCCTTGAGGGCATTATGCTAAGTGAAATTAAGTCAGACAGGGAAAGACAAATGCCATACGATCTCTCTTCTATGTGGAATCTAATAGATACAGAGATCACATTGGTAATTGCCAGTGGTGGGAGGTTGGGGGAGGTGAAATGGGTGAAACTGGTCAAAAGGTATAAACTTCCAGTCAGAAAATAAGTCATGGGGATATAATGTACAGCATGGTGACTGCAGCTACATAATACTCTACTTCATATTTGGGGGGCGCCTGGGTGGCTCAGTCAGTTAAGCGTCTAACTTCAGCTCAGGTCATGATCTTGGGGGTCCTGGGATCGAGCCCTGTGTTGGGCTCTCCATTCAGCAGGGAGGCTGCTTGTCCCTCTCCCTCTGCCCCTCCTCCCACCTGTGCTCTATCTCAAATAAATACATAAAATCTTAAAAAAAAACTCTTGCAGTTCCACCCATGTTGATGTGAATGTAGGGTATTCATCCTTTCAGATGGCTGAGTAATATTCCATTGTATATTTGGACCACATCTTCTTTATCCATTCGTCTGTTGAAGGGCCTCTTGGCTCTCTCCACAGTTTGGCTATTGTGGACATTGCTGCTATGAACATTGGGGTGCATGTGCCCCTTCTTTTCACTACATCTGTATCTTTGGGGTAAATACCCAGCAGTGCAATTGCTGGGTCAATTACCCTAATTGCTAATTAGGGTAGCTCTAATTTTAACTTTTTGAGGAACCTCCACAGTGTTTTCCAAAGTGGCTGCACCAACGTGCATTCCTGCCAACAGTGTAAGAGGGTTCCCTTTCTCTGCATCCTCACCAACATTTGTTGTTTCCTGACTCGTGAATTTAAGCCATTTTGATCGATGTAAGGTAGTATCTCAATGTGGTTTTGATTTGAATTCCCTGATGGCTAATGATGATGAAAATTTTTTCATATGTCTGTTAATCATTTGTATGTCTTCTTTGGAGAAGTGTCTGTTCATGTCTTCTGCCCATTTTTTGACTTGATATTTGTTTTTTGGGTATTGAGTTTAATAAATCAAACAGAGAAAGACAATTATAGCATGGTTTCACTTATTTGTGGAACATAAGGAATAGCATAGAGGACATTAGGAGAAGGAAGGGAAAAATGAAAGGGGGGAAACCAGAGGGGGAGATGAACCATGCGAGACTACGGACTCCAGGAATCAAACTGAGGGTTTTAGAGGGGAGGCGGGTGGGGGGATGGGTGAGCTCGGTGATGGGTATTAAGGAGGGCATGTATTGCATGGAGCACTGGGTGTTATATGCAAACAATGAATCATGGAACAATACATCAAAAACTAATGATGTACTGTATGGTGACTAACATAATAAAAAAAATTATAAAAAAAAAAACCAAAAAACTCCCACAGATTTGAAAGTTTTTGAGAGTAGATCTTAAAAGTTCTGCTGATGGATATTAACTAGACTTATTGTGATCATTTTGCAATATATCAAATCATTTTGTTGTACATCTGAAACTAATACAATTTTTGTTATTTATATCTCAATTAAAAAACACCAAGGAAACAAATCAACATCAAAGTTCCTGAAGTAGGAGCGCCTTGGGTAGCTCAATCAGTTAACTGCCTTTGGCTCAGGTCATGATCTCAGGGTCCTGGGCCGATCCCCGTGTTGGGCTCCCTGCTTGGCGGGAACCTGCTTCTCCTTCTGCCCCTCCCCCTTCTCATATGTGTGTGCTCACTCTCTTTCTCTCATATGCTCTCTTAAATAAATAAATAAAATCTTAAAAAAAAGGGTCTTAAGTATAGAACAGAATAAAACATCTTGGTACAGATTCACTAGCCTCAGCCAAAAGCATATGAATCAGTAGTCTGGGGATATATGCATTTTTATCACTCTAAATTTTATCACTCTAAATTTTATCAATTTTATCACTCTCATTTCTATCACTCTATCACTTGATGCAGGTGATTTAGAAAAATAACTTCTATGTATATTTTGCATAATATATATTATGCAAAAGCAGCAGAGGGCATTTGAAAGCTAATATGGTCATTTCATCGAAGAAAGTTTATCTACATGTTTCGAGAAGTTTTTGGTCTGCATTCCAATGTAACTTAGCATCTATGAGGACAAATATTGCTTGACTAAAGTAATTAAAAATTCTTAGGCTTTGAAGGTTTAATAAACAGTGTTTTGATAAATAGAATCGGCCTTGTTTTATAGGTTTTATAAAGCATGAATCCATTTCACCCCTCAAAGTACCTCTTAACATCCTGTATATATAATTTGTTACTTTTTTTTTTTTTTTAAGATTTTATTTATTTGGGAGAGGGAGAGAGAAAGCACAATTGGGGGAAGGGCAGAGGGACAGGGATAAGCAGACTCCCTGTTCAGTGGGGAGTCAGATGCAGGACTCCATCCCAGGGCCCCAAGATCATGACCTGAGCCAAAGTCACATGCTTAACCAATGAGCCACCCAGGTGCCCCTGATTTTTGTTACTTATCTTTCTCTTCCTGCTAGTGTATAAATTTCACAAAGGCAGGAATTTCTGCGTTGTTACTGCTGTATTCTGAGCTCACAGTGCCTGGCACAGAGTAGGTACTCTGAAAATTAAATAAATTGAATGAACAACTGGTTACATTTAGGCATGATGTAAGTTCCCCATGACCTAAAGATTAGAGGTCTGTGTTGATGCCAAAGACTGCCATAAAGGTGAATTATGGTAGCCGATGCTGTTGCAGGTCTGTTTCTTACTCCCAAGTGCCAATACAAGAGCAGCGGAGCACGGTGGAAGCCAGAGGGCCACGTGGGAGCAGAGATCTGGGAACATGGCCACACCGGCAGCAGGCCATACTCTTCCTAGGTAGGGGGCCTTGTCTTTTAGTGTGATGATACTCAAGTTGCTGCCCTTGTTACTTCCATTCCTTATAGACATTTTTACAATGGCTATAACTGTACGACTGTAAATCATTAATCTATGTCGCCTATAATAGGCCTCATCACCCTCTTTCTAGTTAAGTTGCCAAGTTCTGCCATAAGCAAACTGCAGGTACTTACTAAGTGTGACTGAGCCCCACAAGCTCAACTGGATTTGGGGTTGGACAAGAGGATGGTACTCATGCACATTAAAATGCTGCTTTAGATATCCAATTCAAGAATAAAGAAGCACTGTTTTTGTTTTTTATTTTACCTAGTACATTATAACTTTTATATATCCTAAATACAAATCTTACAATGTCTATGCAGTGGGCTCTAATGAAAGGCCCCCCAAACTCTCCCCTAAAAATGGCTGAAAATACGTGTATTTTTCTCCAATGTTTATTACTTCTTTTCGAATATACAAAAAATCTTGAAGGAATAGTACAAGGGACACTCTACCTACGACAGTTATTTTGTCTTGTTTTCTTTATCTACACATGTACAGATATATCTTCTACGTCTATATTTTATCCTTCGATTGGTCTATGTGTATGTACGTATTTATGAGAATATATATTGTGGTAGAATCTATATATAGTTTTTGCTGAACCCCCTGAAAGCAATTTGTGGCTCTCATAACATTTTACTCCTACATATTTCAGCCTGCATCTCCTAAGAATAATTTAGGCATGTCCCATTTACGTGGCTGAGATGAGCACATGTTCATATGTACCAATCAAGCATCTTGAATTCTTGTCTCAGGCAGAAAGGTGCTTTGTTACAGTCTGGAGAGAGGCTCTGAAGTGGGGAGGTCCTGGCAGCCACAAATTCAGCTAATGGCAGAGCCCCTCTGTACATGTGAACCCTTAGTGAGTGGGCCACTTGTTAGCTCTGTGGCTGGGGGCAAGTGGCTTACCAGCTCTCATGATGATAGCGCTGGTGGTGATAATGATAACAGTAGCCCAGCACACACTCACTAGTGTGCCAGGACTTACTATTCTAGATCTTCTTCCTAGGAGGGATGTCACCAAGATGGTGACACAGGTTGTTCCTGCCTTTGCTCCCCTTCACAAGAACAACTAACAACTATTCATGAACGAGAAACCACTGAGAAAACCCTAGAACTGGGGGATAAGGCTGAAGCACCCCCTGTACCACAGAAACCAAGACAGATTGATTAGAAGAGAAGCAACTACGCCTTGACCACATTGCCCCTCCCCCAGGACAGCGTAGCACCATGCAGAGAGGTCTCCCCTGAGCCTCCCGTGGGAAAAGAAAACCTTGGATGGACATCCAGCTCCCCCAGCATTGTGGGTTGCTTGCTGGGAGCCCCTACTCCTGTCTTACCTCATGAGGATCATGAGGGAATCTGTAAAGCTTGACTGGAAATCTGATTCTGATGGAGAAGGTGGGAGGGGCTTGCGACAACCAGCACTTGGATTCTGGCACACACAGTTTCTACCTGTAGCACCCAAGTAGTAGTCCCAACCAGACTTGCTCATCTGCAGAGCCAAGATGGTGGCACAAGCTGACCAGGGAACTAAAACGCAGGTCTGCCTGATCTGGGACTTCAAATGAAAAGCCTTCACAGCTCTGGAGCCTGGTGGCTCCCCTCACACAGGCAGGGACCGGAGTCACAGTCCTGCCCACTACCAAGTATAGCACCTGGCCTTGCCTAACCAGGAAGCCAGGCTGGGAACACCTGAAAGCTACATAGCCCAGCAACACTTGAGTGGAGTTCAAAGGCAGAACAAAGCCAGTGGTGCCATTAGCCACACTTGAGGTGTGGGTTGACTTAAGTCAAGGCCACAAAGAGCCTTGGCAAGCTTGGAGCCAGTTCTCTTTTCTACCCAGGCAAGGGGGTTAATTCATAGTTCCATCCACTGGTGAGTATAGCTCCCACCCCACCCAGCCAGAGAGCCTTCCAGAACACCTGGGAAGTTATATGAAGTTCTTTCTCCTGCTTTGTCTGGAAGGGGGAGCTAATTCATAGCTTCGCTCACTGCCAAGGGTAGCTTTGGGCCCTGCCTGACAGGGAAGCCTGGCCTGAGCACCTGGGTACTAGTTTGGCCCAGCAGCACTAGAGTACACCCAGCCAGTAGCTCTGCCTGTCTTCAGAGGCAAGCTGGTGACCCAGTCTAGACAGAGATGGATGCATAAGTCTGCCTGATTAGCTCCCCAAACAAGAGTCTTGTCAGCCTTAGAGTGTGAGCACCCAATCCCCTTAACCCTCTGGGACAGGGAAGCTTACCTGCAGCCTTGCCCAGTGCTGAATACAGCCTCCAACCATGCTAACTAGGACACCTAACCAGAGCTCCTGGAAATCTCAGCAGCTCACCCCACAGCCCTGATTACTGTGATATTGGAACAGAAAATCCAACTAGTCGCTCTGCATCCACAGAGTCAAGATGGTGACTCCATCTGTCCAGGAAGCTTAGCGTGTAGGTCTGTGTGATTTCCCAAAGAACCTTGCCAGACCTGGGAACTGTTCTCCAGCCTCAACCACGCAGGGAAGGTAATTTACTGCTACACCCAAAGCAAGAAAGAATCTCTAACCCCACCTGATCTGGAAACTTAATGAGAGCTCCCAGGACTCTGTATGGTCCATTTTGCAATTCCTATTATAGAAGCACTGAGTGGAGAACCTAGCCAGTGGCCCACCCATCTAAAGAGCTAGGATAGTGCCTTGTCAGGCCAGGGAACTCAGTGCATAGTTCATTCTAATTTGATCCCCAAACAAGAGCCTTGCCAGCCCTTGCGGCCTGTTTGGGGCCCTGCCTAGGTAGAAAAACTAATTCGTAGCCCCATCCACTGCTGAATGCAGTTTTCAGCCCACCTGACCAGGGACCCCAACCAGAGTACATGAGAAGCTGTATAGTCCACTCTATAGCCCAGCTTACAGTGGCCCATGAATGGAGAGCACAGCACAGGGTTTTCCCCATCTGCAGAGCAAAACTGGTAGCCCTGTCTGACCAGGATATTCAGTGCAAAGCCTGTCCTGATTCAGTCCTCAGATAATGCACAGTGTGGGCCTTGAAGCCTATTCTGCTACCCCACCAGAACAGGGAAGTGAATTCATAGCCCTACCTATTGCAGAGTATAGTAACTGGTCCCAACTATCTGGGAAGCCTGACCAGAGAATTCAGGCAGTCATGGAGCCCATCCTACAACCTTCCTTGAACAGGGAGCCAAGAACGGTCCTATCCAGTGTTATCAGCCAGTGGCAGCCCTCCCCAACCCCCATAATGACCTCAGAGCCTGCTTAGTGGCCTCATCCAAAATAGACCCTGAGAGCAAGTTCCACCTGCTCAAGTATATTATCAGATGACATGTCCTGAACCCCAAGCTGAGCAGACTGGTGAAGGACTGCCTGCCAAAGTGAACCTACAAAGTCTGGAAAAGGAAATAGTTTGATCAAATACACACATACTAATGTAAGCAATCAAGGATCATGAAAAATCAGGTAAACATGACACCACCTAAGGAAATTAATAAAGCTCCAATGACTGACTTAAAGAAATGGAGATCTGTGAAATCTATGAACTGTCAGACAAATAATTCAGAATATTCCTCTTAAAGATGTTTAATGAACTACAACACACAACTAAAAGAAATTAGGAAAACAATTCATGAGCGAAATGAGTTCAATAAAGAAATGGAAGCCATAAAAAAAAAAATTGGAGGAGGGGCAAGATGGCAGAAAAGTAGGAGACCATTTCAACCGGTCCCCTGAAATGAGCTAAATATCTACCAGAACAACAACAACAACAAAAACAAACAAACAAATAAAAAAATATATCTACCAGAACACTCTAAACACCCATGAAATAAGCCTGAGATGTAAGATTATACACTTCTGGATCTCTATGGGGCAGGAGATCATCCGTGGAGAGTCTTTTTGTTTGTTTGTTTTTGGTTTATGTACCTTATAAATCTTACTTTTGGGACTTATTTTGGCTGGGTTTTTTCTTTTTTTTCTTTTTTTCTTCTTTCTTTTTGGTGGTCACTTCTGATTGCTCCAAAACTTTCCAAGGGGTACCTTGACTGGATCGTGGTTGATATATTCAGGTATACATCCCCTCAACCACCTCTCACCAATATGACTAGGAGGAGGAACACCCAACAGAGGAAAAATTCAGAGACTGTGATCTCCGCCATGGAACTATTGGATATGGACATAAACAATATGTCGAAAATGGAATTCAGGGTAAAAATTGTCCAGGCAATGGTTAGGTTGGAGAAGACCATTAGTGGCAACATAGAATCTCTAAGCGCAGAAGTGAGAGCTGATCTGGCAGAAGTGAAAAATGCTATTAATGA
>JAPYYM010001502.1:0-13409 GCA_028534135.1 Potos flavus | reverse complement strand
ACCTGGATCAGGGGGAAAGTGCTCCCTGGGATTCACCTGGATCTGGGAGAAAGTGCTCCATGGGATTCACCTGGATCAGGGGGAAAGTGCTCCCTGGGATTCACCTGGATCAGGGGGGGAAGTACTCCCTGGGATTCACCTGGATCGGGGGGAAGTGCTCCGTGGGATTCACCTGGATCGGGGGGAAGTACTCCCTGGGATTCACCTGGATCGGGGGGAAGTGCTCCCTGGGATTCACCTGGATTGGGGGGAGGTGCTCCCTGGGATTCACCTGGATGGGAGGGATGTGCTCCCTGGGACTGGTTTGGATCGGAGGGATGTGCTCCCTGGCATTGGTCTGGATCGGAGGGATGTGTTTCCTGGGATTCATCTGGATTCTGTGCCCTAATTTTATTTATTTTTAAAGATTTTATTTAGAGAGAGAGCTCAGGGGGGTGCGTGGGGACGGGGGTGGGGGAGCAGAGGAAGTAACAGACTTCCCACTGAGCAGGGAGCCCCATATGGGACTTGATCCCAGGATCTGGGATCATGACCTGAGCTGAAGGCAGACGTTTTCACTAACTGAGCCACCCACCACCTACCACCAGCACTCCCCCCCCCCCCATATTTTAAAGCTGACTTTCCCAACTATGACAGGATTTTTAGCAGCTTTCCAGAGAATTCTGCTTGGCCAGTGGTCCAGCGTGGCTCCCGTAACTCTAGCTCTCAGGAAAGGGTCTGTCAGAAGATCAGTCTTGACACTAGAACGTCCAGAGAAAATCAGCTTTTTCAGAAATGTTTCAATAATAAACTTAGGCTCAGATTTATTTCTTAAGAGTTTTGGAACCTGCACTGCTTAATAAAAGATAATCTGTTTTCATTGTGTCACAAACATGTTGAATAAGCAAATGGGACACCGCTCCTTTGCTCTGTTTGATCCCATGTCTCCCTTTGATTTTCGCCTGCAGCCTCCAGAGGGACGTGCGTTGCCGGCTGCTCCGGGGATGGGCGGCAGTTTATCATTCTGTAATAAATTCAGTAAAAGGTAGATTATCTCCAGTGTTGTATTAACTCCTGCTCACCACTGAGCTGTGGAAATCGTCACTCCTTTTCCTCCAGAATTTTAAAATACATTTTTCTTCAATGCCATTTGTTTCCCCAGATTAGCGGGTTTCTAATCTGTGGGAACTATTAAGTGCAGGATGGAAGGGACCGAGGGTAGCAGTATTGCACGCATGAACCGTTTGATTTAGAGACTCAGTACAGAGTTTTAAAAATCACTAGAGAACAAGCTGCCTGTGTGGGTTTAAAAAAAAACAACCAGCTATTTAGAGGTAGAATTGTGTGATTTTCTAACCTCTAACGTCCCTGGGGGGCTTTGTTCACCATCAAACCATTTGGATAACCCTGAGCCAATAGTCTCCTGGGGAAATTAACAAGAGTTTCATTTTTAAGTCCATATTTTTAAACTGCAGGTCATGATTTGTTAGTGGCTATAAAATCAGTTTGGTGGGCCACAGCCGTCATTAAAAAAGAAAAAAAAGATAGAAAATATCATTGTTTTCCCAGTAACACAAATGTTGTTTGCTTCGATTGTATATGAATATTGAATATGTATATTTACCTATGGTTGTGTGTGTGTGTGTATATTAGATCATGGTAAAAATGCATTTCTTGCTAGGAGAGGTTTTACAAGTCTGAAAGCCTCTACTGTTTCCTGGGGACCTGGACACACCGATCCTTAATCGTCCAACTTTGGGTCGTCCTCAATGCTTTTGAGATCATGATCCCTCTCTGTGCGCAGTCCCAAATCCCCGTTCTGCCCTTCCCTGACGCCCTGCTAGGCTCTCCCGTGGTCCATCCCGTTGCTAGAGAAGTTGCTGATAACGTGTATCTCAACTTCCTCCTCTCATTCGGAAATGAATTTTGACAATTTATCGCCATTCTACTTTAAAGTAAAAGCCCATTCCCCCTGTGGACCACACGCTTTGCTCTTCAAAACTGTAGAAAGATAAATTAGCCATAACTTGAGTCCCCCTTCCTGGTGGAATGAATGGAATCTGAGAAATGTCATTCTTTGACTCAGATAATGTCATAAAGTCCACTTTGCAGGATAGTCGTATAGCTGTCTTTTGATTCGTGTTGGCAAGAATGTATGTTTTTCATCCTTATATATTTACTTAAGCAGGTATTCTAACGTGTATGTTTCTGAATCTTGTATGTATTTAAGGTGTATCTCTTTTTAGCAGGACACGGATCTCTCTTGGTCTTAGATTTAGACTGAAAGTTGCTGACTTTAATTGAAGTATCTAGTCTTTTTATAGTTAGTGTAATAATTGGCATACTTGAGTTGAAATCTGTTCATTTTCTTGTTTTCCCCCATTTCTTTTTTTCCATCTTGCTTTCTCCTCCTCCACTCCCCTCTTTTGGGCTGATTTAGCAGTTTTACTCTTTTCTCCCTCTGTGTTGGCTTGTCAACTCTGTGTTCTTTTCCTGCACACAAGTGGCTACTCCAGGGCAGTGGCCGACTTGCATTTCTGTTCGGGCCCAGACGGTATAATGGCTGGATTTGCAAGCCGCATAGAGTCTCTGTCGTGTATTCTTCATGTCGGCTTTAAAATCAGAAAGACCATCATTAGCTCCTGGGCCAGACAAAAAACAAACCAAAAACACAGGCTGCTGGCTGGGTTTGGCTCTCAGAGCACAGTCTTGGCAACCCCTGGCTTATTAAACTCAAATCTAAATTAGTACCTTTACGACTTCCCAGGCGATATGAGGACCTGAGCACACATTAAGGCCATTTACTCATTTCCTGACTTGTGTACAGTTATTGTCATGTATTTTCATTCTCCATATATTTTCTCCATAAACGTTACTAATATTCTGTAGTTAATTCTAACTGATGTTTACATCTTCCACTGCCCTCCACTCCTTCCTGCATCTCAGCCTGAGATCATTTCTCTTTACCTCAAGAACTCCCTCTAATGCAAGTTTGCCAGTGAAAAAAATTCTGTTTTTATTGTTCGAAAATGCCATAATTTCCCCTTCATTTGATTTTTCATTTTTAAATGATCATTGTTGAAATACAGCTTACATTCTGTGTAGGTTGATGAGTTTTGGCAGATCTACACGCCCATGGAACCAGCTTCACTCAATACATACCCCATAATTTCTCTTGTACCTCGTCCCGTTTAATCCTCCGCCCTGGCTCCCAAGCCCAGGCAACCACCGATCTGCTTTTCCTTATCATACCTTAGATTTGTCTTTTCTGGAGCTTCATATAAGTAGAAAATTATAATGGATTCTTCTGCATCTAGCTCTTCCCTCTCAGTACAGCACCTTTGAGACTCACCGAGGCTGAGCGTATCGGTAATCCGCCCCCTTTTATTGTAAGCAGTACCCCGTCGTAGGCATCACAGCCGTTGTACCCACCCACCTGTTGATGGACAGCGGCTTTTTCCATTTTGGTCGTCATGATGAGCAGACCTGCTACGGATACGCAGGTACTAGTCCTTGTGTGTAAATACGTATTCGTTTCCCCAGGATAAACACGCAGGAGTCGAATGGCTGGGTCATCTGGCAGGTGTGTGTTAAATTTTATCAGAAACTTCTTGACTGTTTTCCACGGTGATCCGCCAGTTGACATTCCTGCCGGTAATGCGTGAGTGTACCAGGCGCGCGACATTTGCATCAACACTTGGTACTCCTAGTGGATATGTAGTGCTGTATCCTGTTTATTTTTTTTTTTTTAAGATTTTATTTATTTGAGAGAGAGAGAGAGAGAGAGAGAGCATGAGCAGGGGGAGGGGCAGAGGGAGAAGCAGGCTCCCCACTGAGCAGGGACCTCCCCCTTCCACGTGGGGCTCGATCCCAGGACCCTGAGATCATGACCCGAGCTGAAGACAGACGCTTGAACTGAGCCCCCCAGGCACCCCTCTCCTGTGGCTTTGATTTGCATTTGCCTAATGAGTGATGATGCTGAGCAGCTTTTCATGTGCTGTTGGCCATTAATTTATATTCTTTAATAAAACATATATTTACATTCCTTGCCAATGTTTTAATTGTGCTGTTTGCCTTCAGGAGCCCTTTACGCGTGTTGGACGAGTCATTGTCAGCTCTCTGTCTTCAGTCAGTCTGGCTTGTGTTTTCATTCTCACAACCGTATTCTGGGAGCAGAACCATTTCATTTCGATAAAATCTGATTTAATACTTTTTTCTTTCATGACTTACTTTCTGTGTTGCGCCTAAGAAAGCTTTGCCTACCCCAGGATTGTGACCATTTTCTCCTGCTTTTTCTAAGACCTTGAGTGTTTTAACTTTTATGTTTACATTTATGGTCCATTTCAAGTTAATTTTTGCACGTGGTGTGCAGCGAGAGTCAAGGTTCGTGTTTTCTGGGTGGGAGTCCATTTGTCCCAGCACCGCTGTAGAAAGACAGTCTTCTCCCCGTTGAAACAGTGCCTTGGACAGAAAGCTGTTGGCCATAGTCATGCAGTTCTTTTGCCCTGTGCTGTTTCGTCGATCTTTAGGCTGGTACCATACCGTCTGGATTATTGTCACTTTATTGTAAATCCCTTCCTTTTCTTGGATTTTGGCAGCTTGATTTTGTTGTATTTTTCTGGGCATTCTTTGTGTCCATAGCATTTCTTGAGCCTGAGTGCTATGGACTGAATTCTGATCGCCCCCAAAATTCCTATATTGAAACCCTAACTCCCAGCGTGATAGTATGTGGAGATGGGCCTGTGGGAGATGAGGTCATGATGGGACCGGTGCTCCGGGACGAGAGGAAGAGACAACCGTGCGCTCTCTCCCCGCCATGTGGAGGGCACAGCAAGAAGGCTGCAGGCTGTAAGCCGGGAAGAGGGTCCTCACCAGGACTGCCCACGCCGGCCCCCGGGTCAGGGACTGACAGTCTCCAGAGCTGCGTGAGAATGAGTTTTGCCTGGATAAGCCAGCCGGTCTGGTATTCTGTTTTGGCGGCCCCCGCAGACCGGGACATTGTCCCTCAACATCTTTCATCAGCTGCAGAAAATTCTCTTTGAAGATTGCTTCTGTCCCATTCCCACTGTTCTCTCCTTTTGGGACTCCAACAGGTGATTTTAGATGTTTTCATTATATCCACTGTATTTCTTATGTCCCAACCTTTCATCTCTTTATGCCTAATTCTGAGTATTTTTTCTGACCCGTCTTTCGTTCCTCTCTTCATTGTCGTCTCATCTGCTCTTCAGTCCATCTGTCGAGTGACTAATACGATATTCTCATGTTCCTGAAGTTCTAGAATTTCCAGGCTTTATGTTATAGTTTCTGGTTCTCTGCCAAGCCTTCCTTTGTCCTTTAATTTCTCGACAAACTTGGTAAAATTATCGGGACGTTTGCGTCTGATGTCACCGCCGGACGAATCCTCTGCCCGTCTCCTTCCCTTAGCAGTTGGCAGTTGTTTTTCTGGGTTTCAGGCACCTGGATTTAGTTTCCTGATACGTGCCTGGTTCCTTCTGATTGAACACTGCAAACTGAAAGTGGAAAGCGTGCGGGGTTTGGATGCTTTTGGGGCCGCGAGGTTTGGGTTGCTTCCAGTTCATCCTTGGGGTCCCAGCTCAGCGCCTCGGGGGTTCTGCCAGCGCTCCACCTCCTCTCGGCCCTCCACCCCAGCATCTGCCCTCCAGCCCCACGGGCACCACGCTCGGCTCAGCGTCCTGCCCCTCCCTCCGTGCTGCTCTGGGATCGCCAGACGCCTCAGAGAGACCTAGCCCCAAATGCCAGTTGACGCCTTGGGGTTCCCTCTCCGATCTTGACCCCAGGATTCCCCACAGGCTTGCCGGCCTTCCTTTGCCTTCAGGAAGCCTGCCCGCCGCACACACGCGGCCTCGCTAGTTATCAGCGGGGGGACAGGAGTCACCTAACCTGCCGTTGCCGGGGAGGGAGCTCGTGCCGTCCCCCGAACCCAAGGCAGTGAATGGAGCCACACTCCCCAGGGTTTGCAGATGTGATTCGGGGCCTGGCTGACTCCGCTCTTCGGGCAGTGCCACAGTGGCCGTGCCTTCCGAGTCTGCGTGGAGACCTGCAGCTCTATATGCAGGCTCTCTGTGTTTCCACAAGCCAGGCTTCCTTCCCGCATCCCATCACCGTCCTTCCCTTCTGCCAGCGTGGACGCCGTCCTGCAGCCCAGGGAAAGATCCTGACGGCGAGACAGCAGACACGCAGCCTGGTCCCATGGATCACGCATGAAACTGCGGGCTCCGTGCACACGAGTGGGTCACTTGGAGTGTGTGAATGGCTAGCACAAACGGCACTTTATAAGGAAATCAGGTGATCTCGAGTGTTGACTTGTACACAGTTCTAAGTAAGGAGAGAGTGGAGAAGAGAATTGCAGAGACGTGGCTCGATCCGGTTCAGGAGGACGTCAGCGTGCAGAAAAGACTCACTAAACATACCGCCCAGAGCAGTGGTTCCCAGCGTTCGCCCCACGGGGTGTTCTGTCCCCGCTCGGTCGTGGTCGAATACATGTGTGCCTTGGGGACATGTGTGACTTTGTCTTCCACACGTCCTTAGTGACGGAGGAGAGGCTTGTGCGCGGCGCACACACTCAGGCCTCCCCTCCCGCCGCCGCACAGGCCGGGAGCCGCCGCTTCACGGGTGCAGCTCTTGTCCCACCGGATGTCTAGCCGCGGGGTACCAACCTGGGGTTCCGGGGAGGAGTTGCTGGGTTCGCGGCCCCATGTTCTTAGCCGTGGAGCATCTCCAAGCGACACATCGCTCGTGGGAGACTGAACCGCCCAAAGCTCTCTACGCCGTCGTCACCACGAGGCCGTTGGAAGCAGACGACGGAGAGGTTCATCCTGCTTTATTTTAGTTGAATGTGAGATGATACAAATTTACAAGATAATACAGTTTTAAAATCTCTCCCATTTTCAGGAAAACTCTCTGTAGCCTTCCTCTTACTAAAGAAGAAGAAAGGTGTATTTTTCTTCATTATGCAAGTAGCGTGTATTCAGCACAGATATATTATTAATTAGGATAGACAAAGAGAATTTAAATCATTTATAATCTCCACCATGCTACGATCCTCACTGTTAGGGCTCTGGCGCGTATTTGCCTTTCCAGGCCTTTTTTTCTAAGTGTTTTTGTGGGTATTTTTAACCAAAATGTAGCAGCCCTTTACGTGGTGTTGCTTCGGTGCGTTCAGAATTACTTGATTTTGTGCATAGAGTGAGGGTGGTCACCACAATGTTTCCAGTGGTTCTTAAGTGACAGACCTCGGGAGGATCTGTGCTACCTTCATATCACTGGAGTATTTTTAGTGAGTTTGTATCATTTTCTTGGAAACCGTAGTTTTTCACTTAACATCTTATTTACACGGAGCTTGCGATCCCTCAGGAGGGATTCGTTCCCTCGCTCATCAAATATGGACGGAGCTCCTGTGACACGTTTTCGGCTGGTGCCAGGCCCCGGGTGAGACGTGAAGCCGCGCTCCCACGGCTCCTGCCCGCTTGCGGACAGGCTGGGTGGCAGCGTCCGGCAGAGGCGTCTGCGGAGTTCCGTGGGAGTCTGAACAGCGACCCCCAGGCCTGGGGGGCCCCCCGGGGATGCTCTCTGCGAGCAGGCTGACTGGAAGACGGCTCGGGGCTCCCTAAGCCAGGGAAGGGGTGGTCCGCACGGGTGTGGGGGCACATGGACCATTTGAAAACAGCAAGTTCCACGTGGCTGGAATGTGGCATATTTAGTGAAAGAGAAAGCTCGGTAGAAACAGAAAGTAGCCCGAGAAGGGTAAATCAAGCAAGACACAACGTCTCCCATAGGGCTCTGCGCTGCTTGGGGTACACAGGGGGAGGGGCAGGGAAGGAAGCCGGCTGTGGCGCAGACCAGCCCCACGCTGACTGTGGAACACGGTCACCCTGTGGAGGCGCCACGGACTGGGGGGACCGCGCCGCGGCTGGGAGACCATGTCCTGAAAGCTGCGATGGGCCCCGGGTGCCCAGTGCCACCCTCCTCCCTGCCCAGCCACCAGGCCTTCTGGAGGGGTCTGGGAGGGGTGGCTCCATGTCAGCCGCACGACCTGCGAGGACCGCAGGGAGCTGCTGGTGTGGGGACGTGTAGTAGAGAGGGGTGACCTGAACCACATCTGTGGGCTGTTGGGGTCACCCTGAGTGCTTAGCACTCTGTCTAACGCTGCAAGGTGATCAATTAATATCCAGGGAGGCGATTGCCGAGTTCCAGCAGTAACGAGCATGCGTGCGGCGATGGGGCACCAGTCAGAGGAGCAGAGGTGACTCGCCGGTGGAATGCCATGGCCAGCTTCTCTCAGTTCCAACTAAAAGGAGCTCAGCCGAGGCTGCCGTGGGCAGGAATGTCTTTACGGACAGTGAGGCTGGACCTTTGCTTGTAAAGACGGAGCCGGAACCGGTGCAAGGAGGGCAGGGAGGCCACTCCACGGGGGGCGGGGGGCGCCCCGAGCAGGTGGAAGGGGGCGGAGTTTGCTCAACAGCGAGGTGACGGGCCTGCCCAGAGGGACGGGGGGAAAAGCGACGGGAAACTGGTTTCAGAGTTTAATGTGTCAAGTCGGGCAGTGATCGGTGGTCTGAAACCAAGTGGGAAACGTTCCACGCGACTTCCCTGGCGGTGGTTTTGCCCTCGCAGAGGCCGTCCCGGGAGGGCAGGGGCAGCAGGAGGCCGGGGAGCGGCCGGCCCTGCTCACGCAGCCCGAGGAGCTCCGCTCTCCCTTGTCGCATGTGAGGCCTGTGGAAGGAGAGGTAGCTACCCGCCGCTGAAAACCCCGTGGCGGCAAATAGGGAGGCCATCTTCCCGCGCAGCGCGAACCGGAGCACACGGGCCTGGGGCCCGTCAGCAGGGGCGGACGGAAGCCGGAAACGGGAGCTGCCCTGGGTGGGCTTGGAGAGCGGGCGAGCTGTGTCTCTGAGGTTTTGAGCGCGGGTGGAGGAGAACCTGTGAGGCCCCAGAAGAGGGGACAAGAGCCAGGGAACGCCAGGGTGGTGGTGGTGGTGAGCTGTGAAGACAGGTGGGCGAGGTTAGGGAAGGACGCAGATGCGCAGACACCGAGACCGGGACACACTGCCCGTGCTGATTGGGAGGTTTTGTGGGCGATGGATTTTTACGTTATCCTGTTTTCCTGCAGACAACAGAAGGACCCTGCAGGTGTTGGGCAGGGACAGCTAGGAGTGGAGGCCGAGAGACTGGGGAGGACCGAGCGCGCGGGGAGGGGCCACAGTGCGGGCAGCGTGCCTCGGCAGGACAGCGCGGAGTTGTGCACTTCCCTAGACCTCGGGGGCAATCAGGGCAGCTTGAGAACACGGCCCATGCCATCTCTGCCAGGTCCAGGGTCTGGGTTGGCTGGAAGACGATGGCCAGGTTGGGGCTGGCTGTGTCAGAGGCTATGTCACACGTATCCTGTGTGGGGACCGTGGTCTCGATTGCACAGATGGTGGACAGTAGCAAGACAGGTGTCGGGGAGGGAGAGCGTGATCCAAGAAGGAGGCCACGGTCTGACACTCCAGAGCCTCCTAAAAATTGGGGTGTGGATCCTGAGGTGCAGTCACCGTACCCCAGGCAGGGGGCTGGAGGTTGCCGTAGATGACGTGGGTGTGCCGATCCCAGAGCGTCGTTTCTGGCAAGAATCGGAAAGCTGTCGGTGAGCCCAGATGTTGGGGGACGTGGACGGCTGGTGACAGCGGGGATGCAGGGGTGGGGGGAGGGGCACGGATTCTTCAGGGACGCAGCTGCTGGCGGGCTGCTGTGTGTCCTTCGGAAGAGCGGTCGTCTCATTTTAGTCCCTGCTTTGCACGTCGGGTCAGGCTCCGTGACCCGGAGCAGGGAAATCGATGCCCAGAGTTCCCCGGACACAGCACAGCTGGGACAGGAGGCTGGCCTTCCTCATCTCCCAGTTCAGTGATCTGTTCCTAAACTATGGCTTTTTATGCTTTTCTCACAAAAGTTAGTTCTTGATTAACCCTGTGGATTTAAATTTTAGAAGAACCACCTTGATGATTAATAAAAGTCTTTGGGGATGCGAAGGAATCCTGTAATGACTGTGGTCTTAGGTCTGACCTTCCGTGGCCCTGTGTCCACTGCCCTTGATCCAGATGGCCTCCAGAGCGCGCTGGGTTTTGACATTCTTCACTACGGTCTGATACGGAAAGGGAAACAGAAACGGTTTCTGAAGTGATTTAATTCTAAGTGACGTGACACGTGACATGTGAGGGAAGTTGCCTCAGTCCCATTCTGCCATCCCAAGTATGCACCCCCGTCTGCTGCGTGGAGAAGACGCTTCTTGGACTCACAGGTGGACGGGTCGGTTTGCAAGATCCTTAGGTCTGTCTGAGATCCATGGGCAGATGGCTGTGTCTCCGGTTTCACGATGAGCTTAGTGAGAGAGGTCGGTGGGGTCCAGGTGATGGGAGTGGGGGCCTACTCGTGCACCCCCCTGCGTCATTGTCACAAGCCGCAGACTTTAACACCTGCACACACACTGACCCTAGCCTGACAAGGATTGGCCTCTGTTGGTCCCAGTGGCTTGGCCGCCGGCCCCCCGAGACGGGAATCTCAGCAGCTCCGTGCGGCTGGGAATGCATCGTTCCTTTAGCCAGGGGATTGGACCCCGAGGAACCAGCTTGTGCTGAGTCACCTCGTCTCGATTCAGGACGACCTGGCTCATGGCAGTGACACACTTGGTCCAGGTCTGGAAATAGACCTTCGTCACAACTCTTCCAAGACCCCCATCCTGTCGCCTGCCAGCTGCCCCCTCCCCTGGCCTGAGCACTAGGGGCTCGGGCCGGGGAGGCGAGAGAATGGGGGTTTGGCTTGCTCCCCACTGCTCAAGTGGGGTGCACACCGTGCCTGCATGCGCACGCGAGACCGGAAGAGCCTCCCCACGGTCGTATCTCGGGCTTTGTCTTCCGATCTCCCTGCCTGCACAGCCCGCGTGCTGATGACTGTGTGGGATTTGTCTTGCTTCCTTACTTAATGTTAGGAAGCACACATTTTCCCATATCCTTGAAATATTCATAAGCCACAGTCTACTAGCTTCTAGTAATTTCACGTGGTTGTTTTGTAATTTCCTTTTTCATTTCTCTTATTTTGGTAACATTTCCCAGCTTCTGACTTTTCACTCCTGTACATAAAACCCTGCATGTCTCGTGGGCCCGTTCCGTGTGTCCGGTTCAGGGTCGGTGTCTGGAAGCAGATTTGCTGCAGTGGCCTTTGTAGGTCTGGCCGGTCCAGACGGGTGGTGCTGGTTCCACACCCAGAGCGTCGTCCGAGGGCCGGTGCCTCCCTGACTCGGGCCGTCCTGTGGTCGGGCCACCGGCACATGCTCTCCTCCAAGAGCAGGGGCCGGGGGGTGGGGGGGTGGAGAAAGGAACAGCCTGCAGGCTGAGCGGGGGACAGTCCTGCTGTCCCTGTGCCGAGTGTTCGCCTGGAGACCTTGGCTTCTCTTAAGTGGTGGGAACCCTTCGCGAGGCCCAACACACAGAGCCAGTAAAAGCTGTTATTGGGGCCCTTGGGGGGCTCAGCCGGGTGAGCGTCTGACTCTTGGTTTCGGCTCAGGTCATGATCTCGGTCCTGGGAGTGAGCCCCGCGTCTGCTTGAGATTTTTTTCTCCGTCATCCCTCCCACCCCCCCACTTTCTCGAAAATAAATAAAATCTAATTTTAAAAAAATTCTTTCCTTCTATCGCCGCTCACACTCTCTCCCTAAAAAAAAATAAACTTGCTTTCTAAGTCAGCCATGCCAGGGCCAATAGCTTGACTGTGTTTGCAGAAGCCTTTCAGTTTAAACAAACTGCAGTCTCCCTGTTGACATACAATTTGGGGAGGGGGGGGTTTCAAGAGTTCAGACTATTTGAGCAATAATGCTGTTTTCAAATATTTTGCTGATCCCTCCTTTTTTTTTTCGTGTCCTATCACTAAGCCTGCTTGAGGAGATAGGGAGAATTGTTTATTCCTGTAGGAAACGGCATTTGGTGGAAGGAAGGAGCGCAAGCTCGTGCTGCCCGGCACTGCCGTTACCGAGGCCGCTTGAACGTCGTTCACGCAAGGACGGGGCCACCAAAGGGGCTACTAGGATGGAAATTCTTAATCTGTTAATTCTTATAAAGAGCAGGAATCACACTTTAGTCTCTGAGCCAAATTGCTGTGAACATTTTCCTTTTGGGAGAAAAAACAAGAGTTTCCTGTCAGATCTCATGTCATGTGCGGAGCCGGGGCCGCCCCTCGGCAGACACAAGCCCACCTCCGGGCTCTGCCTGACTCGGTCTCTCCGTCTGGGTGTGATCGGCCTGCGCTGCAGCGTCACCTTCCCAGCGAGGCCTTCTGTCACCGCGCCTGTCGCTGGCACCCTAGACCCCACCCCTCCCACCCCGCGCTCCGGGGGCTTTGTCCCCACACCATCACAGCTGTGCTTGTTAAATGGCTTCCTGTCTGTCCTCCCCTGCGGACTGAGTCCCCCCACCCCGCTACCTCCCAGCGCCACAGTAGCACTTGGCTGCAGAGTCGGGCTCAGATATTTGATGAGTGAGCGGAAAGTACGTTGACTTCGGAGGACCAGCCCTCCTTCCCGGCGGCCGGGTTGAAGGTGCGCTTCCGCAGCCTGGGGCCACAGGGCTGGGCCGGGCTCCCCTGTAGCAGATGCCAGGGGCTGCCCTTTGGCCCGTCCACGGCCCGTGTCTTGTGTGTGGAAGCTGCAGGAGTGTGTGGAGCCACTGGGTCCGTTCCCTACATCGGGGGCACCCGAGGGGAGGGAGGCGAGGCCGTTCCCCCAGCGTGGTGAGCCGCCCCTGCCTCTGCTCCGAGCTGTGTTTCGCGCTCGCCTCTCTTCCTCCTCCCCGCCCCCCTGCCCCCGTCTCCGCCCTCCAGCCCTCTGCCGCAGCCAGGGCTCTCTGGACAGTCACTAACGAAAGCACGCCGTGTCTCCTAGGATTCCCGGCCGGCTGAATGACCGGAGGACCCCCCTGGGAGAGCTGAACTGGATCTTCACGGCCATCACAGACACCATCGCGTGGAACGTGCTCCCTCGGGGTGAGGCGGCCCGGGCCGGTCAGCTTGGGGCAGGGCGGGCTGCTGCCTTGCAGTTGGGAGGCGCGCTGACCCTTGCAACGAGCAAGGGGGTCTTGTCAGTGAGGAAAGCTGAGCAGACAGGAGGAGGAGGAGGCAAGAGTCTCCGGAGGTTTCCGGGAGTCCCCTCGGATCAGGGACCACGAATAGTGGACACTAAGCCCCACGCGAGCTTTTGCTCTGACGTCAGTGTGTTATTTTCTAGGTGGACTCCAGGACTCACTTTTCTTCATAAAAATTGGCACGATCCAGATTTTTTAAAACCAGATTTCTTAAAACCAGCTATTATAAGACTTGTATTTTTTCATTAGTGACTGGCTGGGGTTTGGCGTGTTTGTACTTAAGAGTGTGTGTGTGTCTGAGTGTGTG
>JAPYYM010001501.1:0-13409 GCA_028534135.1 Potos flavus | reverse complement strand
CTCTGGGCGTGATGGGGCCCCAGCTTGTTCCTCTCCTTTAAGCACCCCTGCTTTTTAACAAATATGAATCTGAGAAGAGGTCATTGTCAAAGTCTTGCTCCGTGTACCGCTGGGAGGATGGTATCTCAGGCACGTCTTGGTCGTGATTATGTACCGTCTCCCGTGCTGCAGCGCCAACCAGTTTCCTCCCGTTTTGTTCCCCTCTCCCGCCAAGACTCACTCACCTCAAGGGGGTGAACGTGTCTGACCTCAAGCTCAACGGCTCCCAGGGGTTTGCTCAGCTCCCTCCCAGACTGGAAGGCCTCCTGGAGGAAGTGTGGCAGTCCAGGTAGGGCTTCTGAGGAGGTCGAGTGGGGTCCCTTACTTCCGGTGAACCGTTCAGCAAAAATCTTCCTGTCGTGAGAGCCCGGTGGTGAGGACCGTGTGAGATGGGACACAGAGGAGCATTCCCCAGTCAGAAATCACAAACTCCGTTCATGTGCGTGGGGACTGACTCTGCCAGGGGAGCCAGAGTGCTGTGGGTTTGGGACGTGAGAGGGATCGAGGCATTGGGCCGCCGGGGCCAGAGATGGGTAGGAGAGAGAAGAGGGCTTTGGTCCAGCAGGAATTGAGGTTTTGCTTGGAAGGAGAAGGGAGAGAAGAAAGCAAGGAAGGGGCTGGAGAGAGAGAACAGAGTAAGAGTAAGCCCAGGAGGGGCATGGGGTGAAGTGTACGTTCTTCCTTCACTCCCTTATCCATCCACCGAACACACGTTTATTCTGGGGCCCTTAGTGGGCACAGCTGGACTTCCCATCTACAGATACCGGATTTGTAACTTTGGGCCCTGCCCTAGACAACCCTCAAGGGCCACGACCTGCTGCCGGTGCCCTGGGGTGATGGGGCGGAGTAGCACGGTGTCCTGGACACCTGTCATGAGGAGGGGGCCCAGGGGCTTGAAGGCAGGCAGGACGCAGTTGGGGGGCTGCGCCAGAGGCCTCCTCTGGCTGCCCCTGACAACTGCCCCAGCCTCCGTGCCCTTGGGTGGGCCCCTGCCCAGCCTCTTGCTGCCACCTCTGTTTTGTAGGAAAAGCTGCGCTTCCGGCCAAATCGTTTCCCTCAGATGCTCTGGTGAGTCATACCCAGGCACGTCCAGGAAGGTGGCAGTGGGAGGAGGGAGTCTCCCCCGTCCTAAGTGTGGGTCTGGGGCGGGGTTCCTTGCCCACCTGCCCCTCTGCCTGCTGGTCCCCTCCTTGCAGACACAGTTCTGCCCCAACAGAGCCCTGACCAAGCCCCTGTCCTGTCCCCCACCAGCCACTGATCTGGGTGGATGATCTCCTGCTTCACCTCCCGGCACTACTTGCCTTGACTTCCGAAGCTCCCGCCCCCTTTCATCTGGAGAGCCCCAAGGGGATGACTGTTGGCTGCTAACCGGTTAGCCCCTTCAGGAGACTAAGGAAGGGGGCAAACTAGGGGCCACGTGGGAGACAGTCTGTGGAACCCCTTTCGTCTGGCCCCCCCACCCGCAATCATCTATGCTTCTCTTCCTCTCTCCTCTTCCATGCATCCATCCACACCAGCATTTTGACCCCTCCCATGGGACAGGCTTTTTGCGAGGCGTTGGGGCTCCACAGACAATGTAGGTGTGGTCGCAGCTCTCAGTGAGCTCATAGCCTGATGGGGCGGACAGATGTGTGATTGACACTTGGACCGTCCTGTCCCCCAAACTCGGCCAGGAGTCATAAATGCGAGCTGTCAGCCCTGGGCCACAGTCCCTGAGGGTTAGGACCATGCTGACACCCTCCTGTCTTCTGGCTCACCATCTCCCCTGTGCTTCTGTGTTTGCAGCGTGTGGGGCGAGGCCCCTGGCCTCCCGGATAGTCGGCGGGCAGGCCGTGGCTCCCGGGCGCTGGCCCTGGCAGGCCAGTGTGGCCCTGGGCTCCCGGCACACGTGCGGGGGCTCCGTGGTGGCGCCGCACTGGGTGGTGACGGCCGCTCACTGTGTGCACAGGCAAGTGTCGGGGGCCGAGGGCCAGGAGAGTGCCTCAGCGACCTGTTCTGTCTATCCCGTGGTATGTCCCGTATGATATGTCCACGTCCGTCGAACTGTCCGCCTCCCCGCGTCCATTCTGAGGCGTGGATTGCGTGGTTCTCCCTGTTCTGTGCCGAGAACAGCTCTGCTCGAATAGCAGCAATAACACAAAGATTGCTTCTTTAGATTTGCTCAGTTTTGAAGTTTGTCGAAGGCTTTCCCATTCACAGCACTCTGTGCTTCTTAATGTTTATCACAACTGTAATTAAATCACCTTCCGTGTAATTATTGGTTTAATGTCTTTCTTCCCGTTTAGACTGGAAGCTCCATGGGAACTGAGACTCTCAGTCTTGTTTACTTACCACCGAGTCTCTTTGTTGATTTCCCCGCTGCCATGTCCCCCTGGCCTAGAGCAGTCCTGGCAGATAATAGGTGCTTCATAAATAAGGCTCAGAGCGGTGTAGGAACGAATGATGAGAGAATGAGCTCTTTGGACCTCTCCTTCTGGCGGAGGGTGGGGCAGATAGCGTACGCCTCATTTTACAGTGGGGAGACCGAGGCTGGGAGAGGTGAGGCGACCTCCCCACCATCACAGTAGGTGGAGAGGCAGGACTCATAGTTTTTCTGACTCGCAGTTAGGATATCACACAAGCCCCTTTGATGTTTGTTGTAAAATGTGGAGGAAGGTTATTCAGGACAGAGAGGGTGGGAGTTGGAGATCACCACACTGTCTTACTTCTCTGGCTGGTCTAGAGCATTTATGAAGCACCTATTGCATGCCCAGTATCTTGCCAGATGCTGCAGGGATACTAGGAGGCAGGGCCTGGGTTCTGGGAGCTCCCAGCCTGGTGATGGGGGCAGCCAGTAACGGCTTCTCTGGCCAGCTTCCCCCATCTGCCACCTCACTTAGGTCAGCCTCGTGCGCCCCGTCCTTCCCCGGGCTCAGCATGGCTCCTGTGTGCGGTTCTAGGCTACCCCGCCTGTCCAGCTGGCGGGTCCACGTGGGGCTGGTCAGCCACAGTGCCGTAAGGCCCCACCAGGGGGCTGTGGTGGAGAGGATCATCCCCCACCCTCTCTACAGCAGCCAGACTCACGACTACGACATCGCCCTCCTGAGGCTCCGGACGCCGCTCAGCTTCTCAGGTGAGGTGCCGGCCGGGCCCAGCGAGCCGCAGGCTGTGGGGAGCGAGGCAGGCCCCAGGGAGCGGGGCGGCTGGGGCCTGAGGGGCGAGCTCGTTTCTGAGGTTCCCTCCCAGCGCCGTAGACCTTAACACATTCAGTTCGTTGGGTGGTCACGGTGAACTTGGGCCTCGCCTGGACCTAAGCGTGCACCAACTCGTGTGTGGGCTCTTTTGGGGATGAAGGTTCTGGCCCTTCGCATAGCTGGGCTGCAAGTGGGGCTTGCCTCAAAGTACCCGGCAGAGCTTCCTTGGTGCTCCATCTCCCCGTGGGCTGCTCTGCCCCTGACCCCAGGCTGGCCCCGGGTCCCCGCCACCGTGGGGCCTGCCCCAGGCACTAAACTTTATTTTCCCAAACGTCTTTCCTTCCGTCTAACCCTGACAGGTAGATGAGGCAGGTATAAACAGGGAAGGACCATGCGTTTAGTGAGGAAAGTGACTCTGCAAGATCACACAGCACACTGTTCCCGAGCCTGGCATCCTGACTCCAGGCTCCGGCTTCTCCACAGCAGTGGCTCTCAAAACCCCCCGCCCCAGCACACACGGGTGCCTGCCTCCTCACCGACAAACACACACACACACACACACACATGCTCACACACACACACGCTCACACACACACACACTCATGCCATCCTCATGCAAGTACACAGGTGTGCATGCTCCCACACGTACACACTTGTGCACACATGCACACACTCCCACATGTACACACTCGTGCACACACGCACATGCACACACTCGCGCACACGCTCCCACATGTACACACTCGTGCACACACGCACACGCTCCCACGCGCTCTCCACTCCTCCCTCCCCTCACCGCCTGTAGCCTTGGATTTCCCGAATCACAGCTGTTGCTGCACGCCCTCCACAAGTGTTACCACGTATGTGTACTCCCTGAACTGTGGCTCAGCAGTTAATAGTTCTAGATTGACTTAAGTACATTTCAAGGGGGAACTTTAAGTTACGGCCGAATTGGAGAGCCCGTATTACTTGTGGCGAATAGGTGACAACCGTAGAAACACCGAGTGAAAACAAGACAGCGTTGAGGTTCCAGCTAGCTGCCCTCTGCAGGCCCGCCATGCCTGGGCCTGCTGTCTCAGTGTTTAGGTGGAGGTTGGCAGGACTGGGAGAGCCACAGAATGGCACTGGAGGGAATCTTTCTCCTGACTGCACTTGCAGAGATGGAAAGAGTCCTGAGAAGGGTATCCTTTCTCCCCATGGGAATCAGTGTTTATTTAATGGCATGTCTATGTGCTACTTTAGAACAAGTTTGGGCCTGACCCTGTAGGACTTGACACACACTTTTGGAAACAGTGCCCCAAGAGGGATCAAACACCCTAAGGAAAATGCAAAATGAGTCCTCATTAGGAGATGTTGGGCATAGAAGCCCAGAAGGAATTCCCATTTTCCCTCAGTCCCCAGGTTAGGTCTGTGTGGTGTGTCCATTGCCCAATCTAGAAGGCAGCAGGCAGGTGGCGGTTTATACATCGTCCTCTGTGTCAGTGGTGACCTCCGTGCCAACATGGTGCAGTGCACAACCTGCACAACCTTATAGGAGCCCTGGCTGGTGGAAGCGGGGAGCCAGGACTGTTTGAGAGGGAGTGAGGAGGACCTGCCAGCCCTGGTTCTTCCCCTGGGCTGAGGGTGAGGTGGTGGGGAAGGGAAGCTGAGCCTGAGTGGGGCCCAGGACCACCTGCTTCTCCACAGACACCGTGGGTGCTGTGTGCCTGCCAGCTGAGAAGCAAGATTTTCCAAGGGGCTTGCAGTGCTGGGTGTCTGGCTGGGGCCACGCCGACCGCAGCCACAGTGAGTCAGCTCCCAGGGCCCTGGGTAAAATAGGGGTGAGGGAACATTCTGCCCAAGGTGAGGCTATCTCCCACCTCCACCTCCCCTGGCCAAATGGCGGTACCAACCCCCTTTTTCTCTGGCATCTCCATTGGCCAGACCTAGGAACCCTGGTCTCCCCGGTCTGGATCTTTCTGGGAGAACATTCCCTGAGTTTCCCCTGAAGCTAAGTGTTTGACACCCCTGCCCTCCATCCCAGGAATGCTATGGCTTCAGCATTTGCGGGGTGTATGTGAGTTCTACTCCTCTTCACTCTTATGTCTGAGGGACCCGAGCCTCCTTCCCAGGGTCCACAGCTCCCACCCTGGGCTCCCCTCTTTGGGTCTCGTGTCTCCAAGGCCTCTAACCACCTTCCCTCTTGCTGCTGTGTCTTTCTGGCCTTGCTTTGTGCCCTGCGGCCTGGCTCTGTGTCCCTCGTCTCTGTGTGTACCTCCCGCAGCCCACAGCTCAGATACGCTCCAGGACACGGTGGTGCCCCTGCTCAGCACCCAGCTCTGCAACAGCTCGTGCATGTATAGTGGGGCGCTCACCCCCCGCATGCTGTGTGCTGGCTACGTGGACGGGAGGGCTGATGCGTGCCAGGTACAGCACGGAGGGGGACCGTGGTGGAGGGTGGGGGGGACCAGGGGGACCTGCGGTGGCTTGGCCCCTGCTCTGAGCAGCCTCTCTAGAAGGAGGGGTGCCTAGGCATGTCGAGTAGTGTGCTAAGGATTTATGGGGGAGTGAGGCAAGCGGAGATCCCATGCTGGAAGTAGCAGGGAACGGAGGCTCTGTTCCCTCCACCAGGAAGGACTAACTGCTTCTTCCTGTGTCTCTATGCCCTCAGGGTGATAGCGGGGGGCCCCTGGTGTGCCTGGACGGGGGCACCTGGCGCTTGGTGGGGGTGGTCAGCTGGGGCCGTGGCTGTGCAGAGCCCAATCGTCCAGGTGTCTACACCAAGGTTGCTGAGTTTCTGGACTGGATCCATGACATTGTGAGGGTGAGTGTAGGGGCAGGGTGGGTGGGTTTGTAAAGGACCCAACCCTTGGAAACTGGGACCCTCACCTCTTAGGCCTGGGCCCTGCTCGGGGCTGGGGAATAGTCCCGAGAGTGGGAGGAGGAAGTGATGCTTGTAACACTGAATCCATTGGATTTATATGGATTTAAGTGTTCACTAGGTAAGTAGACCTGGGTTTGTAGCTCAGATCTGCCATTTACTGTTTGAGCTTTAGCAAATCTCTAACCTTGGCAAGCTTCAGTTTCCTGGTGATAGCACCACGGCTACCTTGACCGCTCCTGTGATGAGTGAGTGAGGTGAGACTACGGGTAGCGGCCACACAGTGCTGGCTCTAGGCCTCCAGCCAGCGGTCGGCGTGTTGTTGGTATGCGGGTTTACTCCTGGTTTCTACGGCGGTTAGGAGCGCCTGTCCTCCCTGCGCTATGGAGAGAGCACGGTGTTTACCAGCTTGGGTTCAGTAAAGGGATTAATTCTTGTGTGACACCAGGCAAGGCCCTCGACTTCATCTGTTCGGTGAAAGGGCCGAGTTAGAGAATGTGTACGAGAACGGACTATGTGTATGAAGAACTTTACAAGTGCAGGGCGTGATAAAGAAAAGCCTCTTTCTGCAGGGTTGGGCACAGGCACAGGTGGTAGGTGATAAATTTTAGAGTCGGCAGGGGACATAGGCACCCACCTTCTCATTCAAGCCTACAGAAAACCGCGAGAAGCAGGTATTTTTAGCTGCATTTGATAGAAGTAGAAATCAAGGCTCCGAATGGCGAAGTGATTTACTACAGTGAACGTTACTGGGCTGGTAGGCGGTGGGGCCATGCTGTGTCTGGCTCCTTCCTCCATCAGCCCGGGACGCCCTCCCCTAGTTCTGCACGCAGCCTCATGCTTCCTGGGTCTCTGGCAGGTCCACTAGGTGGAGGAGAAGCGGCAGCCTCAGATGCAGAAGGCATGGACCTCCTACCACACAAGACAGTCACCACCCATGGGCTGGCCTCCAGGGAGGGCCTTTCCCCTCAGGCCCTGATTTTGAGTCCCTCTTTCTCACCAGAGAGCCTCGGAACAGGAACAGGAGAGGGGGTGGGGCTGGGCTGGGAGGTTGGGGAGGGCCTGGAAGGGGGTCCGGAAGGAGTGAGAAAGCAAGAGGCTGCTGGCAGCAGCTCAGTGCCTGCCCTTCTGCCCTCTCTCCCCTTCAACCTCCCCCTGCTGCCCCAGCCTTGTGCGCATCTTTTGGGAGGATGCTCAGGGACGCCCAGCGACCGCTCTCTCCATGTGCTCTCCCACGGGGCAGGTGCCTCCCCAGAGGAGCCCCTGGCTCAAGGTGGGGCCAAGCCCATGGAGGACCCTCCCCACTCTGCAGTCATTCTCACCTACTGCCTGTTCCCTCCAGTCTCTGACTGGCCCTGCGGGGGTGGGGGCGGGGGCGTGAGGGGTGGCTGTATGAGAGCTCTGGTTGGTCCCAGGATAGGGTGTTGGCTTAAAAATGACAGTTCTGTGAACTGGCCCAAGGAGTGCTGTTATTAAAGTGAAATGATGTATGGTCTCGGTCTGCCTCTCATTCTCAGTCTCTCTCTGTCTCTGTCTCTCTCACACACATACACACTCCCTCTCTCATACTCCTTTCTCTCTCTCATGCACATGCACATACACATGTACACTAAGAGACAGAATTTTAATTTTCCTCCTATACACATTTCTTAAAGCTCTGGAACAGACTCCTGCTCATCTCTCTAGAATTTTGGCATTCACTTATTTAATTCTTTACATTTCTAAAGTCTACACCACACGATCTGCAGCAGAAAGCCCCAGCTGTCTGGGTGGGCTGCAGCCACAGGCCTGAGAACCATTAAGTCAGTACTCTCTTAGGAGGTCCTGGCTTCCCAAGACCTGTGTCTCCTGAGCTCCAGTTTCAGCACTGGGCCTTCCATCTTGGGGAGATTTCTTTCTGAGTTTATGTCCAGTTAGCATTTTCCTGGTTCAGCTTCTCCCGGACTCTTTCCCCTCCAGCAATTAAAATGCACTTGGCATCTTGTTTCTAAAAACTGCAATGAATTTTTTATGGTGCTTACCCAAGGAAATGCAATTAGCGTTTAGCAATAACCCAACTTTTTCGTGAGTTTTTCAGCATTTTTTCTTTTTTGGAGGGGTGATACAAATGAATATTCATTCCTGGAGGGTCTGCTCCCTTTCCATGAAGTGCACTAAAACATAAGGGCCTCAATTTACTGTCGCTCCATTACCTGGGAGGAGGTTGCTGGGAGTCTGCTCTCAAACCGCAGAAGTAGCATGGGAGAGGCTCTGGCAGGTGGCAAATAGCCTTACCCTGTGTTCATAGACCTCCAACCCTTCTCTGAGCTCGAGCATTTACTCCCCGACGCTGGTAAGCCCCATCCCAAGAGGCAGTCTTGGGACAGCTGATCCCTCTGGGCAGGGAAGAGTTACCAGCAAATCCAACAACTGTGATCTTTTTGGTGTTTCTCATGTCACCCAGAAGCCTTGGCTTATTTAAGGGGAGGTTTTTATTTATCACAGTCATTAGAGTCAGTTAATAATCACTAACAGTTGGATATTCCAGTTTATCGACACTGTTCATGTGTATCTCACTTAGATCTCATAATATCTATGCAGTGAAGATATTATTATTATTATTATTTAAAGATTTTATTTATTTATTTGACAGCGAGATAGAGAGCACAAGTAGGCAGAGCAACGGGCAGAGGGAGAGGGAGAAGCAGGCTACCCGCTGAGCAGGGAGCCCGATGCAGGGCTCAATCCCAGGACTCCGGGATCATGACCTGAGCCGAAGGCAGCCGCTTAACCGACTGAGCCACCCAGGCGCCCCCAGTGAAGATACTATTATCACTGTGCCCATTTTACAGGCAAGAAAATCCGTTCAGAAAGATTGAGTATTCCCCAAGACCTGCCACGAGTAGGTGCCGGGGAACCCTGGGGCTTTTTACTCCACAGCCACACCCCTGTTCTGCGCGTGGATGAACGAGATGGTCTAGTGCTGCACAGAAGTGTGGACTTGGAAGGTGCTTTATCACCTAGCGGAGTCGCTCGCCTATGCGAATGCATTGCCATTCCTGCTTTTTATAGGTGAGGTAAAGCAAAAGCTGGGAAATTAAGTGGCTCCTGCCAGAGACCCTTCTTAGGCAATATTCTTACAGATTTCCAGTTCCCCGTGAGATTCACGGTCTGACTTAAACCTTACAAATGAATATTCTTCCACAGGAGGACGATAAAGAGAACCCTAATTAGAGAATTTGCTAATAGCGGTTCCATTTACCTATAGAAGCTGCTAATATCTTTTGCCAGGCTCCCAGCTGGATCTGTAGACTCAGAGGCTCCCACCTGCCCTCATTTGTTTACATCTGCCGACCTAGCTCTTAGGACAGTGAGGGGGCGTGCCCGTGGGGGCTAGCCCTGTTCCCCTGGGCCAGCTGTCCGAGTGCCGGGATAGAGATGGGGGACAAGGAAAGGTGGGAAGATTCAGGTCCAGAAGGATTTTAATGGGGACCAGCTGGGTGCTCAGCTGCGTTAAGCTCTGCAGGGAATTCAGAGGTAGAGAAGCCGACTGCCTTATTGGAGAAATGAGACTGATTCGCGATAAATTATAGTGGCCAGTCAGGGACAAAGCTACATGGCGAGGCAGTAATTGCTTAGGGAGCTCCAAGGGCCTATCGCGGAATAAGTCAGGGCATTTCTGTGCAGGAGACCTGTCTCTCCTGTCCAAGGGGTCTGCATCCCACGTGCCCGAGCAGAGCTGGCGTGCCCCCTGGGACTTCCCCAGCAGGTCGCTTGTGGCTGCCCTGCCCAGGGTCTCCTCCTTCTCTCATCTACTCCTTCTCCGTGCTTTCGGGGTCTGGAGGGTACCGTGGGGGTGCAGGCTCTCTCTCCTTGTTAGACCTTCTGTGGAGTCCTGCTTTTCCTAGAAGGGTTGCTGTGAACGAGGGGGCAGCCCTGCCATTCCTCAGAAACATTTCTCAGGCTCTTTCTTACATTTTACTTTTGAAAGTGCTGGGCTCACCCGTAATAGGACGAAGCTGGAAATGCTACAAATGCTAAAAGCTGGTATAGGAGCTGCCAGGAACTGATTTCCCCTAGTCTTTCCATTGTTTTCGGTGCTCTGCCCTCCCCTGGCCATGCGCTTAGGACCCTCCTGGCTCCTCAAGAGAGAGCCCAGTTACATCTGCTGCCACTAACCAGCCTCTCCCACCCTCCCTCTCCGGTTACCCCCACCTCACTACTCAGACACATCAGAATGCACTCTTTGGGTATGCCTCACCCTTGGGATTCTGCTTCCTGTTGATTGGAGTCCAGGGTTGTTAATGGCTGTTTAAACTCTCTTAAAAAACACCACCTCTAGAAGGTTCCGAGCAGCAGATGGGGAGTAGCTTCCTACTCCTGAGGGCAAGGCTGATCTTTCTCACATATTCCAAGACCTGGAAAGTGAGATGTGGAGCAGGCAGGTACCCTCTGTAGACTTACAGCACTCCGGAGGTCCTGGGGCAAAGCAGTCCTGGGGAACCTACTGGATGGTTTCCCTCTGGAGTCGGTGCTGGAGCAGACCAAACTGGGGACTCAGAATGGAGAGAGCAGTCCTGGCTCCAGAAGATGCCAATCTCCCACTCGTGTGCCTCTCTCAGAGCAAAGTGTGGACTCCAGGAAAGCAGGGGCTTTCACGGGCCTGGGCTTACCTTCTGAGCGTCCTCCCTTCCCAGGGATCTTTGGCTGTGGCATCTGATGGGGTAGAGTCCCAGTCTGGGCCTCCAGCCCCTTAAGAGCGTGCTGCCCTGAGCTAGTGACTCAGCCTCCCTTGAACTTGGTCTCCCTCCTGTCCAGTAGGGAACCTGGGCCAGGTGGTCTCCATGGGATCTGCCCTCTCGGATTGAGCTCAAACCTGCGTCACCTCTGGAGACATCTGGCCCACCGTGGAGAGCATCACAGGGCGGTGCTGGGCCAGAGGTGAGGGACCAAGCCTGTCCGGCTCCTCAGGCCCACACCAGGACAGCACTCCCAGCTGCTCTCCCTCGAGGCTTGCCCTCGGGGTGCTGGCGAGGGTGGGGACCACACCGGGCAAACAGTTTTAAAGCCATTTCCTCCATGTCCGTCTGTCCTGTGTTTGTACTGGGGCGAAAGGTTCCGGGATAGGCAGAGCCCCGTGACCTGGCAGTGTTTCAAGTGCTCCCGAGCTCCTTCCAGACACCCCAGGCTCCGTGTAGGGCCTCATGGGCCCCAGCTCCTAAAGACAGTGAGGGAATTCCCTCCCTCCCACAAAGACCACAGACACTTTCCTTCTGCCCCCTTTCTCTTGCAAGCCCCTAAACCGGCCTCAGGACTGCCTCTGCCCCCCCCCCCCCCAGACTCCCTGTGCATGAGGAGGGGGAGTGAGGAGAGGTTTGGGTTAGCAAAACCGTTAAAGGGCAGCTTTGGCCCCAGCTGTCTTCTATCGCTGGCCATGTTACCAGGCTCATGGAGGGAGAATCCTTTCCCACGGCCCCTCAGGGTGACCCTATCTTCCCAGTTTGCCTAGGATGCTCCTGGTTTTAACTCCGAAAGCCCCATGTCCCCAGAAACCGCCGTCTGGGCAAACCAGGACAGTGGGTCCTACCAAGTCCGCTGTATAAAAGGCATTCTTTATAAAAGGTGTTCTGTAAAACCTAGTGCCCCCGGCCTCCTCCAGTCCTCCTTCGGTCTGACTGGGCTTAAAAGAAACCTGCCTTGGAGGCCCAGAGTTGGAGGAGGAGAAACTTCCTGGGAATTTTCAAGGTGTGGACTGTTTTGCAGATGCTGCCTCGGCCCGGCTGCCCGGGCTGCCCCTCCTTCCCTGCGGCCATTCCTCAGATGGTGGCCGGGGCAGCAGCAACTCACCTCGCCAGCCCGGTGCTCCCAGGCTCGGAAGCTCTCCTGCAATTTGGGGGAGGCTAGGTAGGTGAGGCCGATAGAGTGCTGTTCCTGGAAGCCATGAATATTGATTTCCCAGTTTCCCCAGGTCTCACTGATTTCTGCTCTCCGGGGCGGGTATGGGGCTCAGCGAGTGCTGCGGGAGGTGGAGAAGGGGGGTGCCGTCGTCCCGCTGGGAGGCAGGTGCCCCTCTTCTCCAGCCTCTGCCATCCGGAGGGGATCAGAGAAGAGCAAGGAAGAGACTGCCAGACTGCTGGAGTCTACAGGGATTTTGTGGGGTTTGTTTTTCCTCAGCACTGTCTGCAGAGGTGAGGGCATGAATAAAAGAGTGAGGGAAGATTTACTGTTCCCACAGTCGGCGGTGGCCCTGTATTTGCACAGTGGATCCGGGCGAGGAGGGGCTGGAGCAGGTGGGAGCGAGGCTGGGACTCAGGGAGAAAGAATCTTGGCCGTCTTTCTGCAAGGACCCCGGGAGGAGCTGCAGGCCAGGCTGTGAGGGGCTGTATAGGCCAACTCTCCCACCACCAGGGGCCAGAGGGTCCCCTCCCCTCTCCCACCTTCTTGCCTGCATGAACCCGTAGCAAGCAGCTTGGGTCCAAGAATCTCTAAACCCAGGGGCACGTGGTGGGCCTGAAGGGTGTGCTGCCAATGAGGACCCCAAAAGAAAGCGCTCCAGGCTGGGCTCATTTGTCATTCATGGCCCTGGTAATGAGCACAATCTAGATATGACTTTTATCATGGCCTAGCCCAGTCTGGGGCTGAGTGGGCCTGGGGCTGGGGCTGGGACTTCGAACCTTTCAGCTGAGAGCAACCTTGAATGGGGCCCTCTGTCACTCCCACATGCATGTCCAAGGCGATACAACCCATATCTTGGCGACACTGTTACTGTTTCTGGGGCCAACAAAAGATGGACAACTTTTTATGTAGTCAATCTTGATGGGTCAAAACTGGTGGTGGGAGGCAGCAGAAGAGAGGAAATTCTGAGGAGCTGGGGTGGCCCCTGGGAAGTGATATGATCCACATTCTGTGTGTCTGTGTGCCTATGTGGTCTGTGCGTGTTTTTGTGTGCATGTCTGTGTGTGTGTTTTAAGATTCACATAATTTATTTACTATATGAAGTAGTTAAAATTTGAAGCAAGTTTTTTTTTAATTTTTAAAAATTTTTTATTAACATACAATGTATTATTTGCTCCAGGGGTACAGGTCTGTGAATCACCAGGCTTACACGTTTCACAGCACTCACCATAGCACATACCCTCCCCAATGTCCATAACCCGGTCACCCTATCCCTCCCCCATGACCCTCCAGTAACCCTCAGTTTTGTTTCGTGAGATTAAGAGTCTCTTATGGTTTGTCTCCCTCCCGATCCCATCTTGTTTCATTTTTTCCCTCCCTACCCTGCACGACCCCCCGCCCTGCCTCTCAAATTCCTCATATTAGACAGATCATATGATAATTGTATTTCTCTGACTGACTTA
>JAPYYM010001500.1:0-13410 GCA_028534135.1 Potos flavus | reverse complement strand
GCAGAGGCATCAGGAGCTTGCTTTCTGGACTGGGAACAAGGACAGAGCACACCTCTACAGGGAGCGGCATGCTTTATATCTTCAAGGAGTACATCCAGACCCCAGATTAAATTAGCTTGTTTCAGGAGCTTCAGTTGGTTCCTCATCCACAACATGAATGTTGGCCTTGGGTGACAAAGGCGTCTGCCCCCCAGTACACGTCACCACTACAGGAAAAGATTCCACCAGCACCTGCTGTGAAGAAGTGAAGTGTGAAGGCCATGCGGACAGCACAGTAGATGCCCTTGCAGAATCTTGTGGGTGGGAAAAGGGGTCTCTAGCTAGGCCAGAAAACCCCTGGGAACCAATGCATCGAACGTGGTCCTGGGCACCGAATTGTGTGCCCCCTAAATTCGTATGTTGAAGCACTACTCCCCCACTGTGACTTGAAGATGAGGCTTTTATGGAGGTGATTGAGGTGAAATGTGGTCGTAAAAGTGGAGCCTGGATCAGGTAGGATTAGTCTCCGCATCGGATGAGATGTCTGAGAGCTCACTCTTCTTTCTGCCCTGTGAGGACACAGAAGGCAGCGAGCCAGGCAGGAGGAGTCTCACCAGAAACCCAATCTGCCGGCACTTGGCTCTGGGACTTCCCAGCCTCCAGAACTGCAAGAAACGTTTCTGTTGTTGGAGCCCCCAGTGCGTGGTTTTTGTGAGGCAGCCTGCACTGACGAATGCACACGGCTTCCCAGAGCTCATTTGTCGACACAACTAGGACCTGGCCACTGAGGCCTTTACCTCTTCAATAGGACAAGCAGAATTCTCCAAATGGTGCCGCTAGTCATTAATACTTTCCACCCAAATAAGTAGCATGTATGATGGCCCACGTTTTCATCACAGGGAACACCGCATTTAATCCCTTTTTGTTTACAAAAGGTAACACCACAAAGACTTCGCTTACTCATCACAGTTGTGCTGTGTTATTGGGAGATGTAAGGAAAGCCACGCTCCCAGAAGCTGAGAGGTTGAAAGGCCGCACAGCCCGTAAGTGGCAAAGTCGAGGGCTGGCCTTGGCCTCTGACTCTTAGGGGGGCCTGTGCAGGCTTAGGGGCACCGTGTGCATCCTCTGGCCTGTAATGGCCGCATCTACCAAGTGGCAAAAAGGAGCTTAAAATAAAGTGCTGTAACTCAAGGAGAAAGCAGGAGAATTTAGAACTAAAGTTTTGTCTTTGTCCTTAATTTACCTGACAGCATTTTCTGAAGTAATGGATGTCTCAGAAGTGTGTGGGATGCAACAGGCCACATTTGCAGCAATTACTATGCAGAGTAAGGAGAATTGGGGGAGGCCTGAGCAGCATCCCGACTTCTCCGCACTCAAGGCTGCCTGCTCTTGGTCACCCGATGCATGCCACTTGAAAAGCACTGGATTTTTCACTGGGGAGAATGAAAGGAATTACGTTTTGGGGGCAAGTTTTCCAGCACAGAAGAAAAATCATTTGGCTAGAGTGTCTGGAGGCTTGGATTTGGTTCCTTGGAAAACATAAAGGCTTGTGAAAACCGAAACAGCAGTTACAGGTTGTTGCAGGTCTCGTTTAAGAAGAAGTGTGCCGAGGTTCCTTCTGGTGGTCAGGCCGTGTGCATTCGTCCCCGTTGCGCAATTATTACATTACTGCTTTTCTCAGTTGCCTCTGTTTCAAAAAGAACAACACAAGCACAAGCAACATAAGACTAATACCTAAGGCGATAGGCCCGCACCTGCGGGCGTGTCGGCCACCTGGAAGGAGGAATAAGAAATTCACAGTTACGGTGTGCCTCCTCCTTTATCAGACTGCACTGGGTTCTTCAGGCGGGTTTGTTGTACTTTTGTCTCCACAAGCAACCTTTTTCAAATGAACAAATAGACTGGTCTAACACCTTGTTGAAGATTTTTCTCTTTTAAAGTTGGGAATTGAAACGAGGTCATATAATTCAGAAATCCTTGCTCACTGTTGATGGGGCCCTTGCCTTCCTCTGTCTTTGGTGACTCAGGGGCTGGGTGAGGCCCTCCTACTCCTGAGCTGTGTGAAGATGGAGGACCCGAGTCAGGGGCACTTTCCCTGCATCCTATGCTTCTGCGTAAAGTGTCCGTCTCTGCTGTGTCAAGAGCAAGCCCTCTTGAGGTGTTGGATTGCCTTCCCATCTTCTTCAGCATGGCTCTCCCTGGGTAGAAGCAGAGCTTGCGTTCCCAGGTGACAATAACTTCTGCACCCCTGCCTGCCCAGTGATAGCTCCCTCTTCAACCCAACAGGTTGGGATGTGGGGAGGTCTCAGCCTCTTTGTAGCTTTGGAGGATTCATAGTCATCTTGGACTGACCTCTGCCTGGGTCACTGGTGGGCTTGGACTTTGCTGACAACTCCAGAGGACAAGACATGTCTCCGGGGCCCCTGAGTTCTCTCTTTGCAGGTGCAAGGAGAGGCTAGGAAAGACTACAGGAGACATATCACGATTCTGCAAGTGCATTTTGGCTGAACATCACGAGGTGCGTTTCCTTCTTGGTCAAGTTATAAAAGTACATAATACAGGTCCTCTTGATGAAATAGCCATCTTTAGTAGCATCATTCAGCCACATTTTGGGTGCTTATAGACAGTGTGATAACTAGGAAAGCTTTTTGGCAACAGTGGCTAAGAGCATGGACTTCGGAGTCAGACTGCTTAGGTTCAAAGCCCAGCTCTGCCATTTATTCGTCCTGTAGCCTTGGGTAGGTTTCCCTAACTTATCTGTGCCTTGGTTTCTTCATTTGTAAAATGGGAATAGTGATAGTACCTACCTTACAGGGTTGTTAGGAGTATTCAGCAATTTAATATATGAAAAGTTCCTAGGCACAGGCCCTTGCCCATAATGAGATGTATAGAGGGTTAGCTAGGATGGTAATGGTCACGGAGTGATCACGTACAGAGGAGCTTGAGAACATTGGTATTAGCACCTTCAAGCCTTCAGGCTATTAGCTCTGATTTGTGTAACTTGCAAGTTAATGTGCGCCAATGGGAATTATTAGCTGGGCAGCACCCACATTAATGTAGTTCATTCATTCATCAACAGTTGGGTACCTGCTATGTGCCAGGCACGCTGTTTGGTGTAAAGTATATAAAATGAGTGAAACACACGTGATTCTGGTCTTGTGGAATTGCACAATAAGTAGTCAAGGTTAATTATCCAGTATCAGGATATTTCAAGTAATTTAATTTACCAAGGCAATCACAAAACATACAATATCATTAAAGTTTGTGTTGTCTTTTAGATTTTACCGAACATTTCACAGCCCCTCAGATAGCTGTCCTGTCCTATACGGTGGCCCTTGGCCCCATGTAACTGTGGGAGCACCAAGAAGGGTGAAAAATGAGGTCGGAAAGGCGGGCAGCCCTTCACGAGAGGAGTGCTAAGGAGTTTAGATGTTATTCTAATAGCAGTAGGGTTAAATAGGAGAGATAGGTGAAATCTGCAGTTTCAAATAGCTTTGCAGCCCCTATTAATTTTAACTCTGTGATTCCATTACCAACTTTCTTTTATTCTATTTATATCTTAATGTCATCACTGATATATTTGGGTTTAAATCTACCACTTTTTTTTTTTTGGTTCTGTTTGTTCCATCTGTTTTGTTCCCCTCCTTTCTTGCCTTCTTTTAGATGGATTGCGTTTTTGTTTTTGTTTTTCTTTTAGTCATTTGATTCTCCCTCCCAGTAACGTGTTTCTCGTCTTTTCTTGGTTACCAGAGAAAATAGAGCTTGCACCTCTAACTTACCAAAGTGTAAAGTGAGTCAGCAGCGTTCCTGCCTCCAGTAACGCAGGAGGTTTATCTCTGTTTGGCTTATATGCTTACTGTCTTACGTGTTGTTTCCCTGGTGTTAAGCCTCTTGAGATGTTACTGCCTTGTGCAGTCAATGTTATTTACAAAGGTTGATTCACCTGTGTCCCTTTTTGTTTGTTATTTCTTGCATTCCTTCCACCTGGGACCATTTTTCTTCTGCCAGAAGAGCACCCCTATTCCTTTTGGTGTGGATCCTCGCTGGCAAACTCTATTTTTGTTTAAAAATATCCTTATTGCACTATCACTCTTGAAACATATTTTCACTGCATATGGAATTCTAGTTTGGCGGTTATTTTCTTTCAGCACACTGAAGATATCACTCCACTGTCTCCTGGCTTCTCCTCTTGCTGCTGAGAAATATCTATTCTGAGGGTGATTCATTTGAAGGTCATCTGTATTTTTTTCTCTGGCTGTTCTTAAGATTTTTTTTTTTTTTTTTTTTTTTGTCTTTGGTTTTCTACAGTGTCACTGCGATGTGTGTAGGTGTGGACTTCTTATTTAGATTGCTTGGGAATTGTTAGTCCTTCTAAGTCTATGGATTGATGTCTTTCAGTGGTTCTAAAATACGCTCAGCTAGGACCCCTTCACGTGATGGTTCTCCCTCATCTTCTGACTCCTGTCCTTGAACTCCAAGTAAATACATGTTGGAATTTTTCTACCACATGTCTCTTGCTCCCTCTTCCATCATTTTGTCTTTCTGTGATATATTCTCGATAGTTTTTCTGACATCTTTTGGTTTAGGAATTCTGTGTTCATTTGTGGCTTATCCACGGTTAAATCTTTCCACTGATTTATGAATTTTGATTACTTTTTTTCTTAATGCTAGGATTTTTATTTGGTTCTCTTTCAAGTCTACCAAATCACTTTTTACAATATAATTTTTAATTCTCTTCTGAAAATGTCAGGCTTTGCTTTCAATATCTTTGAATGGTGTAAGTATAGTTACATTACTGTCTGTATCTGATGATTTGGAAATATGAAGGCTGTCTCTATTTCTCTTGTTTGTATGGGGTCTCATATATTGTCACACATGCCTGGTTATCTCAGAGCCTTTCTTTTGCTTCTGCTAAGGGTCAGTGGTTGTGGTGCTGACTGAGCTCAAGGCTTGAGGTTCCCTGGGTGACTTAGTTGGGGCAAAGCAGGCCTCGAGTCTGCCCAAGCACTGGTTTGCTTCAGCTCACTCTTTTCCTCTTTGGGGCCACAGATGAACCCTGTAGTCGTTCACTACATTCTCTACCTTTGGTGGCCCCTAGCCTTGGCTTTAGTTTCCTTTTCCCCTCGAATCTTTTAAAGTAAGAAGCTCAGTTTCACAACTTGGTTTTAAATTAGGAACTACTCCTGGATAGTACACTTACACAACTGGGTTCTCATCTTCTAGAGTTTGGCCTGGTAATTCCTCACTATATTGATACTTCTTTGAGGCCTTTGAGAGGATGTTTTATAATATCTTATTTGGTATTTTTCACTGTCCTTATGGGGAATTGGTCCTAATTTCCTAGTTTCCTGTTAGTAGAGTTGCAATTCCCTATTCTGATTTGGATGCAACAAGATTGGTGGCAGTGTTAATTGTGTTTGTTCGAGGAAAATACTTTTGTATAGCCCATTTCCTTTTCTGGGAAAAAGTAGATAGGTGTTGATACTCTGTTTGGAAGAGGGGTAGCTATAACTGTTTCATCCTTCCTCCTGGAAGAGGTCGATTTTAAGGCATGAGAAATTTTTTTTTTTGAACCGTTGATAGCTGGTGCTTTGGTAAAAAACCATTTCGCATCAACATTTCCATTAATTTTTCTGTTACCATCTTCAAAACATTAGAATTGGACTAGATAATTCCTATTTCAACCTTTCCATTTCCCAATTTACCAGTGTAGTCTCTTAAGACTTCACATCCTACCCTACAGCATTATGTTTTTGAAGAGCAAATACCATTTATGTGATAGAACTGATTTTTCCCCTATAAATGCAACTCATTAAAAAGGCAGTAAGAACATTAATCAGTGTACAAGGAACAGTAGAGAATCACACTTGGTTCAGGGAGACGTGAAGCGCTTTTGTGAGGGCAACTTGTATTTTCATATATGAATATATCGGCTCAAAGCAATTATGAAGAAAACAATGTTCTAAGTATGTTGCAATGGTAGTATGGCTGGGTATACATTTTAAAGGATAAATCATTGCAGTCATCAGGTAGCTTGAAAAATATGTTCTTTACCAGGAGACAGCTAATTGTTAATGCAAGTGAGATTGCAGAGAAAAATAGTCGACTGTGAGAAGTGCCATTTCATGTTATTAATGTGTATTTTTTATAGCAGTTTCCCCCTTTACATCCTTAGATTCCAAATTCCCATCTTGGAAGGATTAGCCTCAAAAGAACTGCTAAAAGCCTCTCAAAATTTTCATTCACATTTCATTCTGCTTCTTAGAGAAACTTTCCAAGTACAAGAGAGAAAGAAATTGAAGATTGCCCCATGTGTATATTTATTTTATTCATTTGACATTTTGTTGGCATGAAGACAACTTACTCTGAATATAGTTACCTTTCAGCATTCTTCATTTGACGTCATTCTCCAAAGGCAGCCTAGGAGGAGGGAGCACAAGTTTTGGAGTAAAAGCTTGGGATACAGGTATCCCTGTTTTTCGAAAGTTTGCATCATGCCACTTGGCTTTTATGAAAGTCCCTGTCTCCAGCAAATGCAAGAAATCCAAAGAGGATTTTCGTTTTTATGAAAAAAAGGTGAAAGACAAAAATAGCATTCAGTGTTTGTTCCGCAGCCAGCCCTTACAGAGTGCCGCGCCCCTCCAACACCTCCAGCTGCGAGGGTGAGGCCAGCGAGCTCCTTCCCCGGGAACTACCCTCAGCCTCCCGAGGCCGTTGGGCCGCCATGGCCTCAAACTGTGTCTGTGAACATCTGTGTTTTATTGCGATTTGTTTTGTGCATCTGTTAGCAAGATGTGTGCTAAGGTATCAGGAAAGCCCAAGAGAGGTTATTTTTGGGGTCTGGAGATGCTCAAAAACTTTTCCATATCAATTAATGGTAATTGCTTCTTCACTCTATGCCATTTCGGCTTCCTAGAGGTTTTATACACACGCTCTACTTTTAGATATTGGGGGAAACCTGTACCTGAAGCTTTCATTGTACAGCCCTGAGGTGAACTTGAAACTGACCCTTACAGAAGGGCAATCTCAGGTGACATCATTGGTCACAAATGCATTTATGAAAAGATGGTATTTTTTTCTTATTTAAATTGATACATACATAACTCCTGAGTGGATAGATTTATTGTGATCGTCAAATGGACTGTAAGGAAGTTTGAGTATTTTATATTTTATCTGTTTTTGTTACCATCGATATGATCTTTTTTTTTTTTTTAAAGATTTTATTTATTTATTTGACAGAGAGAGAGAAATCACAAGTAGGCAGAGAGGCAGGCAGAGAGAGAGGGGAAGCAGGCTCCCCGCCGAGCAGAGAGCCCGACGCGGGGCTCCATCCCAGAACCCTGAGATCATGACCTGAGCTGAAGGCAGAGGCTTTAACCCACTGAGCCACCCAGGCGCCCGTACCATCGATATGATCTTTATGATTGTATCTTTACTTGGAAAATTTTACAATATACCTTTCAGATCTATTCCTTATTCATTGTGGGTCGCAGTTCCAAAAGACTCCTGTTGCTTAGCAACCAGATTACATACACTGGGACTCCTTGAAAGAAGTTTATGTGTTAACTCTTTAGAAATTGAGAGATACCTTTGATAGTGTGAATCTCTTCATTTTAAAGTAGATAGGAATTGTGCTCAGAAAACAACTACATGAAAAACAGCCTCAAAAGTAGACAGGAAAGATCTCAGAACTATTTGAATAAATGCTTTTCAATTTAGAAAATTTAGTCACTAAAAAAAAAAAATGGAAATAATTGCTCTGAAGAATGATAGGTTGGTCCTGTCTTTCAAGATCCCATCTCTAATTTTTTTTTTTACCGTCTCTTTCCTGCAGTCAGTCTATTGTTACACCAAACCCCCAATGCCAGGTGTGTAATGATGCACACACTTAGTTTCTTTCTGCCTTTCTCAGAGAGGGGCTGATCCTCCAGTCTTTGTTTTTTGTTTTGTTTTGTTTTTCTTTTCTATCAAGTTGCTACTTCTGACATACAGTTGAATAATGGTTGGAACATTCATTGTAACTTGAAATGAAAGGAATCATAATCAGAATTAATTTTCTTTTTATCACTGTTAGTTCTTCAAGGTTGATTGATTTCTTTCACGTCTGCCATTTTCTGTTCATCATGAAATGTCTTGTGTTTTCCTGGCTGGACGAGCAAAAACTGGTGACTCTGCCAGCAGAGGTGAGAGCCCACTAGGTTTCTTAGTTTATGTATGGCTTCAGCTCTCTGTGCAGGGAAGTGCTGCTTTCCTCAATGATGCCTTTTGTGGAGAGAGAGAGGGTCTTCTGATTTTGTGACTCTTTTCTTAACAGAGGGCACTTAATTTCTATTGTGCACATCTTCTTCCCCCTTAACCATCAGGCTTCAGGGGGGTGTGACCCCCCCCCCCCCCGTTACCGTCCTCCCTCTGGAAATGGTGTCCACACAAGATGGCCATCTTTGGTCCTGTGAGCTCTGCAGCCCTCCCTTTTGTTTCCCCTGTACCTAAGTATCAGGCTTGTTTTCAGTATTTCCACACTCAGGGTGGAAAGCTCTTTCTGGAGGTGGTCTTCATCTGTTCTGCTGCCACCTGACTCTCTCCTCTGGCCAGATTTCTGCTGCTTCCAGACGTTTGTTTCCTCCCTGTGCATTAATTGAAGTTTCTAGTGTGCTCCATCTCCTGGTTACACCGTAGGCAGGGCTGGCCTCATGGGCATGCTACCATGCATTTCCACAGGGCCCGGTTCTCTGAAGGGGTTGAATGCTCTGTAGTCACTGTCTTGAAATTCTTAATAATTTCATCTTTGGGTTTGTGTTTGTAAGTGAAGTTTGATGGCGTGTTGGACATGCGTCAGGGCCTCGAATCCCCCCACTCGTGTGTGGTTCTGCCTCCTTTCATTCTACCTCCTCCTTACCTCTCTGCCTCTCTGGGATCAGTTCAGCCACCTGCTCCTGCCCCTGGTCTGTGACCACTGCCCCTCTCTGGCTGGGGCAGCTCAGTGGCATGGGCAGGGGAGGCCTGTGCTCTGTCTAGTCCTCCAGACCCATCAAGGAAGCGGGTGCAGGAGAGGTTGGGATCAGGGCAAAGAGGTGGCTATCCTTGTCCCTGTTTGTCAGTGTCACGGTGCATTCAGTGGGTGATTCAACGGGAGCCTCTCATCTACCACTGATCCAAATGCAGAATGTATCCTAGCACGGGAGTCGGAATTCCTGGCAGGTTGCCATTCCCGGGTTATTGGCAGTGATAGGCCTCTGGAAAGGGGAGATTAGTGTCTCTGTCTTGGCCGCGGCCCCTTATTTTCATTTTGTGCTGGGCACTGCCAGTTATTTTTTGAGCCTTGGGTCTAGCCGTGAGTTAGGGGTGATTTCATTTGCTCTCCTAGTTGATTTCTATGGTTTTGGGAGACATTCAACTGTCATATAGTCAACTGTCGTCATCTCATGGGAAGCCAGAAGTTCATGATTTCTTTTAACTTGCTTTATTGAAATTTTTTCAAGTTATAGAAGCACTTAATAGTTTTGCAACAAAACAAACAACATAAATGTGTACAAAGTAAAAGTTAACATTCTGTTTCCCCTTCTCCCAAAGTAACCATGTTCACATTGAGTGTATATGTGTGATTGTCCCAACCTTCTATTCATGATCATATTACACACACACACACACACACACACACACACACACACACGTGCCAATGGCAAAAATGCTCATATCTTGACATCCTGAAAGTCCCTCTGTTTCAATACATGTGGATCCAACTCATTCTTTTAAATAACATGTAATATTCTATATTCATAGTGTGTAGATTTGTCCTAATTCATTTGCTAGTCTCATCCTGATGAATATTTAAGTTGTTTTTTTGGTGCTATAAACAAGGCAGCAAATAAGCCTATTACTCATATCTTTATATTAAGCCTATTACTTATATCTTTCTATTTTGTGCTCTTCGTTCATGCGGTTGAATTCTCCAAAGTGGCAGTTGTAGACTTAGGGTGTCTTACTTTGCAAAAAGATGGGAAGAATTCACACTCCCACCAGCATTATATGAATGCCTAGTTCCCTACACCACTGTCAGCATTGAAGTTATCCGTCTTGTACATTCTTGTTAATATGAGCGGTGAAAAATGTCTGGTCTTGATTTATATTTTCCTAATTATTGTGAGTTCAAGTATCTTATCATGTTTTTATTAGCCACATGCATTTCCTCTTTGAATTTTTTGTTCATCCCCTGTAAATTTTTTTACCGTTGGAATACTTGTCTTTTTCTTATCAGTTTTGAAAGAGTTTTGTTTATTAGAGAAATTAGCCTCATATTTCATCTGTGTGGCAAGATTTTTCCTCAGTTACCGTTTGTCATTTGACTTGCTATATTTGCCATATAGTTATTAAAATTAAATGTCTGTTGTTTCCTTTCTGGTTTTGTATTTCCTGGCTTGCTTACGAAATTATCTCCGAAACTGAAGTTGTTAACGTAGTGTCCTAAGTTTCTTACAATTAAGAAATGTTTTGAATCCATTTGAACTCTATATATTTTATCTCATATAATTTTTGTTTCCTTTCAGATAGTTAATTACTGTAGCCAGTATCATTTTTTAAACAATTCCTTCATTTCCATTTTCATCATTTATTATGTTTCTTTTTTTTTTAAGATTTTATTTATTTATTTGATGGAGAGGAGAGAGATCACAAGTAGGCAGAGAGGCAGGCAGAGAGAGAGGGGGAAGCAGGCTCCCCGCTAAGCAGAGAGCCCAATGCGGGGCTCGATCCCAGGACTCTGAGATCATGACCTGAGCCGAAGGCAGAGGCTTTAACCCACTGAGCCACCCAGGCGCCCCCATTTATTATGTTTCAATGTATGTTTGGATCTATTTTTAGGTTCTCTATTCTCTTCTGCTAATGGATTTTGTGTATTCCCATGCCAGTAACATAATGTTTTAAATATAATGACTTTATAATATCATAATTGGTGAAGAACATCTCCTTTCACTGTTCTTTATTTTACAAAATTTTCTTATTGGTTCTAATGTACTCTTTCATATGAACTTTAAAATAATTGCTTCCCTTTACTCTAAAAACGCTGTTGGAATTTGGATCGGAATTATATATATTAGTTAAAGTTTCAGGATTAAGTTTAAAATATGTAATTTAAAAATATTTCTGTTACCTTTCTGGGTTTTATAGCTGTTGTTGCTATCATGTATGGAATTGGTTTTCTATTTCAGGTTAATGTTAGTAGAGAGGAAGATTACTAGTTTTTTTATGTTTATCTTCTATCATCACCTTGTTAAAAATTGTTCCTCCGTTTTGTAGCGTTCAATGTTGACATTGGTGAAAAATCTAATACTAATTTTCTCTCTTTTCTAGGTAACTTTTTCTAGTTCTTAATGTGAGTTAATAAAATTTTCTCTTTATTTTGGTAGTTCAAATATTTCAGCAGGGTATGCCTGGTTAAGCCTGAAGGTTTAAGGCTTTCTTAGTTTTCTTGTGTTAGTTTTTCAGCTATGTTTTCATCTGGATGTTTTTTTTTTTCTCTAGAGTTACTGATTTTCATTTTAAATATTCTAGATCTAGTTCTTTTCTTTTTTGTCTTCTGTGTTGTGAGAGATTTTTTTATTTGACCTTCTAGGTCAGGGATCTACAAACTTGAGATTGCTTGCCAAATCCACCCTGCTGCCTGTTTCTATAAATAAAGTTTTCTTAGAACACAGCCAAGCACATTTATGTGTGTATTGTCTATGGTTGCCTACATGCTACAGTGGCAAATTTTGGCAATTTCAACAGAGTACATATGGCCACAAAGTCAAAAATATTTACCAAGTTGATCTTTGCAGAAAATTTGCCAAGTCCTATTCTAATTTGTTCTTGGGAGTGAATATTCTCATTCAGTTAAGTTATGGAATTAAAATTTTTTCCCAAATCTTTTTAGTTTCAGAAAATATTTTTTGTGTCCTAATTACATCATTTTGAGGATTTGTATTTCCTTATCATTTAATTTTTTAATATATTTTTTCTTTTTTTGGTCTCTTTTATTGGTGAGACTCATCTAATTTCAATTTCTTCCCCACCCCTGCCCCTCCTGGGATAAGGTCTCTTTTAGGGGTTGCAGATTTTCTTTTCCTTTTTCTAGGTTGGATGCTCTCAGCACCAATGCGCTGAGGCTGTGGAAGTGGTCATGTAGTGTCACAGTTGGAGGGGATAGAAGACCAGGCAATCCTTGCTAGAGGTGGCCCCTGGTCATAAAAAGAGAAGGAACTGTATGTGTTCCAGTGATGATTGAGGAAGGCCTTAATTCTCCAAACTTGACATGCAGTGGGGAATAGGGGAATGAACCAGCCTTTTCCAGCCTCTAAGGACTAAGAATGTTTCAGTTCTTCAGTTCCAGAGGGATTGTGGGACCTCTGTCCATAAAGCCTTTCACAGTAAGCTGGGAAATGTAGCACCTCTTCCCAGAATACACACATGTATTCACATCCATGCATGTGTAGACACATTTTCTGCCTTCTTAGCTTTCTTGGGAAGTCAAGTATTAGACCCAGCTACTGTATATCACAGATTACAAAACTAGGACCTATTCTAGCTTTTATTTATTTATGTATTTATTTATGTATTTATGTATTTATGTATTTATTTATTTATGTGTTATGTTAGCCATCATACAGTACATCATTAGTTTTTGATGTAATGTTCCATGATTTATTGTTTGCCTATAATACCCAGTGCTCCATGCAATACATGCCCTCCTTAATACCCACCACCAGACTCACCCATCCCCCCACCCCCTCCCTTCTGAAACCCTCAGTTTGTTTCCCAGAGTCCATAGTCTCTCATAGTTCATCTCCCACTCCAATTTCTCCCCCTTCATTTTTCCCTTCTTCTAATGTTCTCCATGCTATTCCTTATGCTCCACAAATAAGTGAAACCATATGATAATTGACCTTCTCCGTTTGACTTATTTCACTTAACATAAACTCCTCTAGTTCCATCCAAGTTGATGCAAATTTGGGTATTCATCCTTTCTGACAGCTGAGTAATATTCCATTGTGTATATGGACCACATCTTCTTTATCTGTTCATCTGTTGAAGGGCATCTTCGCTCTTTCCATATTTTGGCTATTGTGGACATTACTGCTATGAACATAGGGGGTTCATATGGCCCTTCTTTTCACTACATCTGTATCCTTTGGGTAAATACCCATTAGTGCAATTGCCAGGTCATAGGGTAGTACTATTTTTATTTTTTTGAGGAACCTCCACACTGTTTTCCAAAGTGGCTGCACCAATTTGCATTCCCACCAACAGTGTAAGAGGGTTCCCCTTTCTCCACAACTTATCCAATATTTGTTGTTTCTTGCCTTGTCAATTTTTGCCATTCTAACTGGTGTAAGGTGGTATCTCAGTGTAGTTTTGATTTGAATTTCCCTAATAGCTAATGATGATGAACAGTTTTTC
>JAPYYM010001499.1:0-13410 GCA_028534135.1 Potos flavus | reverse complement strand
GACTTTTTTCCTGGGATGTGTGATGTAGACGGTAAGATAAGACCGGGGCCTGTGTTCGCCTCTGCCACATCTTTGGTCCTCTAACTTCTCTAGACTGTCGTTTACTGTTCTGTAATCTGGAGATTTTACTTGTATCTAGTTCATAGGACTGTTCAATGGGAATTAGATAAAATAGAACATAAAACGCTTAGCCTGCTATTAGGCACATAGTAAATTTTAAATATACATATTTTTCTAAATTGTACATGTTGTTTGTTATTTTTATGAGTTAATATTCCGGGGGAGTGTGGGGGTGGGCGTAGATGATAATAGGTTTTCCGGGGCCTGTGTGGGAGGGGTACAACCCAGGCAGGGTGACCCTGAGCTGTGTCACAGATCCGTGAACCTCCAGATGTTCATAAGTGGAATGGATTTATGCAAAAGGAAGATGAGGTATAAATGGGGGGGGGCAGTCAAGGAAAACTCATAGGGCCTCACAGAAGAGTTAGGAACGGGGTGTTCGATCACCAAATCCAGCTCAAAAAGAAACCCCGACAAAGGAAACTTGTGCTCTTTCCTGGGAAGTTGGCTCTCGGGATCTCACTGGAACGCCGTCCTACACAGAATAGGAGAGAAAGAGACAGCCAGCCGGCCCCTCTCATACCTCCTGCTGGCCGGCCTTGCAGCCCCCAGAACCTGCTTCCTGCCTGGCTGGTGAGAGGAGAGGCGTCCTTTGGCCCTGGAGCCATCAAAGGTCTTAGAGGGATGCCTTGTGTCTGGCCTGTCAGGGAAAGTAAGGCCTTGGGGGGGGGGGGGGGAGAGCCCTGGGGACACAGGTACGGTCACGAGTGACGCAGCTCACCCACACGGGGACCGTGGGCTGGCAGAGACGCTGGAGTCCGGGGGTGGGGGGAGATGGGGGGGAGGCGGGGGAAGTCTGTGGGCTGGTTTAGGCCAGGCCCAGAACTGGAGTCAATGGAGGGTTTGTTTATGTAACATGTGCACAAGGCCCTTTGGAGAAAATAACCCCGGGTCTGCAGGCCAGGCTACGCGAGCAGGGGTGCGGCTGCGAGCTTCCTGTTGTTCTTGGCCGGGCTGCCCAGCTGTTTGTTCGGCTCCTCTCTCCGAGCGCTTGGCCTCCGTGCTGCCTGCGCCTTCCAGTGTCTTCAGCTCTCTTCCTACAGGGCAGCGCCCCCAGGATTGCTCCCCAGAGACGGTGACTCTGGCTCTGTGCCCAGAGGGTCGCCCCGCCCCCACCCCTCCCCCACCCCTCCCCCACCTCTCCTCCTCCCCTCAGGGCTTCCTTCGTGCACACTCCCCTAGCTGAGCGGGTTCACTTCCAGGTCTCCTGTGGTTAGGGAAAGGCGCAGTGCCTGGGTCTGAATCCGGGGCGGCCACTTGATCGTCACTTGGCGTAGGGCAACTTGCAAAATCCCCGGAATTGTTGATGACGTGCAAACACATATATAAATACACGAGAGATGAAGACTACGCATCCATTCCCCTCATACCAGGCTTGCTCCAAGGTGTAAAGACTATATGGTTATCTTTTTGAAACACAGATTCCCTTGGTGCTATGGTGTAAATGTTTGTGCCCCTCCAAAGTTCCTGCCTTGAAATCCTCCCGAGTAAAGGTGATGGTAGTAGGAGGTGAGGCCTTTGGGAGGCGTGTCAGTCAGGGGGAGGGGGAAGCCCTTATGAATGGGATTAGTGCCCTTGCACAGGAGGCTCCCGGGAGATCCTGGCCTCTTCCGTTGATGAGGATGCTGTGGAAGAGGATCCTGGCGGGACCTGGTCTCAGCCTTCCAGTCCCCAGAACTGTGAGAATTGCCCTTGTTGTCTCTTCTTACAGGAACTCTAGTCTTATCAGGTCAGGGCCCCACCCTTATGAACTCATTTAACCTTAATAACTTCTATAAAGGCTCTATCTCCAAATGCAGCCACATTGGAGGTTAGGGCTTTAAACATGTGAATTTGGGGGGAATGCCCTTCAGTCCACGGCACGACGACCACACCCTGGCTGGTAGCTACTATTTCACTTATAATACCTCGAAACTGGAAGCAACCCAAACGTCCATCAGCACAAAAATGAGTAAGCGAACTTTGACATGCTAATACAAGGAAATACTATATTGCACTGAAAAAGAGTAGGCTCCTTATACATAGGACCTGTTCCGAGCATTCCTCTGAGCAAGTCATGAATGAAGCAAAACAACAAAGCAGGTTGGAATGTATGAATCCTGATCTCTGCCTGTGCTTTCCCAAAGGTTGGTTCATTCAGACCAAGTTTAATGATCCCCTCATGTTCGAAAGCAAAATTTCAGGTCTTTCAGGACTTTACTTAAACATGGACAATCCTCCCACTTTGGGGTAGTGATGGAGACCCCAGCTCACAGCCCAAGTGATTTCCAGCAGAGCCTCATTAATATGAAACATAGCTTTCTTGGGGGAGAAATTAACTTTGAATTTGGATTTTCTGTTGTTTTCGTTGAAGAACACTAAGTTAGCCAGTTGGCTAAGGAAAAAGCAGTTGTTTCAAATTAGTTGTAATTTTACATTAAGCCAATATTGGCTTAACGGTTTTACCCAAGATATTTTTCTATACATAGGATGTCTCCCTAAGTCCTAGAAAGATTGTGGTAGATTTCCACATCCATTATTATTTGGCCTTGTGCTTTGTAAAATAGCAAAGTAAGTTTATTTTTAACAGTTGTGCTGCCGGTTCGGGTTAATAGGCGAAATAGGCTAATAGGCGAAAGGGTTTTTATAAAAATTATGTCTTTTTAGGCAAGGAGTTTTAATTCACTCAGATAATAGATTCTGAAGTGAAGGAAGTTAGGACTTGAGGTCTGAGATAACAAACCATACAGCTCGCAATTCTGTAAAAAGCAGAGGCTTCCAGGGGTTTTTTCTCTTTGCTCCCAGAGGTTTTTTTGTTTGTTTGTTTTTTAAGACATTTATTTATTTGAGACAGAGTGAGAGAGAGAGAGAGAGAGAGAATCTTAAGCAGACTCCATGATGAGCACAGAGCCCGACATGGGGCTCAGTGCCATGACCCTGAGATCATGACCTGAGCCAAAATCAAGAGTCAGATGCTCAACCGTCTGTGCCACCCAGGTGCCCTGCTCCTGGAGGTTTCATTCTGGTTTCTGTGAGTCTGGTTTTTACCCACAGGTCTTGCTTGCCTGAAGTCCCAATTTGCCTCTGCCTTTTTTGTACTAGAAGGATATTAAAATGGACAAAAGCAGAAAGGCCAGAAGTGAAGAGGAAGGGTCTGCATGTTAATATCAGAGAGATCCGGGTTTGAGTGCTGTATCCTCCCTGCCTGGCCATGTGAGCTCAGGAAGCTTACTTAACCTTTCCAAGTGTAGGTTTCATCATCCATAAAGTGGGGATGATAATGTCTACCTCTGAGCATTGATAAGAATTTAGAAATAATATCTGTGGAGTGCCCGGCATATCATAATTTATTCATTCAAAAAAATGTTCTTTGCATGAAATATTTATTGACCATGTATCAGAAACTTTTTTTTCTTTTAAAGATTTTATTTATTTATTTGACAGAGAGAGAGAGAGAGAATGAGAGAGGGAACACAAGCAGGGAGATCAGCAGAGGGAGAGGGAGAAGCAGACTCCCTGCTGAGCAAGGAGCCCGATGTGGGGCTCTATCCTGGGACCCTGGGATCATGACATGAGCCAAGGCAGACACTTAGTGACTGAGCCACCCAGGTGCCCCCATGTATCAGAAACTTTAACAGTGGGAACAGAATGGTGAACACAATGATCTCTGTCCTCCCAGAGCTCAAAGTTGTTCAGTAAATAGGCACTATTCCAACTGGTACATGAAAAGATGCTCAATATCACAAATCATCAAGGAAATGCACATCAAAACCATAATGAAATATCAACACACACATACTGGTAAGAATGTGCAGAAATTGGGACTCCTATACACCGTTGGTGGGAATGTAAACCAATGTAGCCACTACGGAAGACATATGGCAGGTGCTCTGAAAATTAGCAATAGAACTACCACATGATCGAGCAAACTCACTTCTGGGGATTTATTCAGAAGTGTTGAAATCAGGATCTTGGCGAGATGTTTGTACTCCCATGTCCATTGCAGCATTATTGACAATAGCCAAAATGTGGAAACAATCTAAATATTCCTTGATGGAGGAGTGGATAAAGAAAATGTGGTTTATACATAGAGTGGAATATTACTGAGGCTTAAAAAAGAAGGCAGTTCTACAATATGCAGCAACGTGGATGAACCTTGAGGACACTGCTCTAAGTGAAATAAGCCAGCCACAGAAGGACAGATACTACATGATACTGTGAATTTGAAATATCAGAGCAAACTCAGAGAGAGAAGAGAATGATGATTGCCAGGGGTTGAGGAGAGGTGGAAACAGGGAATCGCTATTCAATAAATATAAAATTTCACTTACTCCAAGATTAATAAGTTCTGGAGATTTGCTATACAACGTGTTACCTACGGTTAACGATACTGTATGGTACATTTGAAAATTGTTAATGGGGTAAATCTCATCCTGAGTGTTCCTACTGCAATAAAAAAGGAAAAAAAAAAAAAAAAGAGAAAGAAATGTGGATTATAGTAATGTTTGCCTAACTCTGTAAATTTAAATCTATTAAAATTCATTGCATTTTATGGTATGGAAATGATACCTTGATAAAGCTGTTCTTACAAAAATTGCCTGTGGAATATTATTCAGCGTTAAAAAGAAATGGAACTATCAAGCCATGAAAATATAGGGAGGAACCGTAAACACATATGACTAAGTGAAAAAAGACAATCTGAAAAGGCTACATACACCTATATGATTTCAACGATATGACATTCTGGAAAAGGCAAAACGATGGTGGTTACCAGTGGTGGGACAGAGTAGGGACAAATAAGGGAGCATGGGGGATTTCTAGGGCAGTGAAACTACTCTGTATGATAATGGTGGATACGTGCCATTCTACATTTGTCAAAACCCACAGAATATACGACACCAAGAGCGAGCTCTATGGTAAATGATGGACTTTGGGCAATCATGACGTATTGGGGCAAATTATCCTCGGGGCAAATGTACCAGTCTGGTGAGTGACATTGGTAACTGGGGAGTTCTGTATGTGTGGAGGCAGGAAGTACAGGAGAAATCTCTGTACCTTCCTCTCAATTCTATTGTAAACCTGAAATTGCTATGAAAAATGAAGTCTTAAAACAAAACTCACGGACCCCATCTCTTTCAAGTCTGTTCCGTGTCGCCGCTCCCCTCCTAAACTCCCTTTGCCTGTTCCATTTTTTCCCTCATAATCACCTTCTGATACACTATATAATTTATTTACCAGATCTAATCTAAGTTGTGTGATTTTTTTTTCACACTTTAACAGACATGAAATTGGGAAGCGTTTAAGGACTGATAGAAATTAGTAGGATTCTTTCTACCTGGGTCTAGTGGCGTGTGGAATCATGGCACGTCTTCTCGGGTAGCTATCTTAGAGATGGTAAGCTCCAGTGTTATGTTATTGTCTCTCGTCTGTTTCCCCCTCTAAAACGCTCCGGGAGGGTGGGAGTCTTTATTTTGTTTGCCGCCCTATTTTAAGTGCCTCCTATAGTAAGTACTTGGTATGGAGCCAGTCCTCAGTGAACATTTGTTGAATGAATGAATGAATGAATGAATATGTGTTGGGCCTGCTAGTAATAAGCTGATAATAAAACAAAGAAGCTGAAATTAAAAGACAACATGATTTATTAGAACAACCTAGTTTTGTTATTTCTTCACTGTTCCATCGACTGGACACTGGGAAAAGAACTTAGTTAAGGAGAATTTTAGTGGGTCACTGCGGCTCATCCTCCAGGTAATAAGAGGCCCACAGAGACTTTTGGGAAGGTTAATGTGGCTAGCTCAGTCCCAGAACCTTCTGTGCAAACTGTCTCTCCACCGAAGCACTAATTGATGACATTCTCTGGAGATGTCGAGAATAGCTCAGACTTACAGGAAAAGTGGGTAGAAGATCCCCTCTCTTCCCCGCACCCCTTGGTCAGTTAATCTCTTTTCCGCACTCCCCAGTGGGCCAGGAATCACCTGTCCCCAAAAGCAGGCTGGGTCTTTTAGTTTTGTTTGCCAATCTTTGCGTTGGCCCTCATGAGCAGTGACCTAGAGCCCCCTGAATTGGGGCTGGGGGCGGGTGGTTTCCTGGCCACTCTGGAGGGGCTGCTTGGCATTCATTACTGCTGGCCTGGGGGCACGACTTACACCGGGCCTGGGCATGCGTGCCTGGGAATAGTTAATTTCCTCGTTAGACAGAGCCATGCTCTGGTTCACATTAGCTAACGTTTACCGACGCTGTCACAGACTACCTCTTTGTTTCCCGTCAGTTTCAGGGGACAGATCTTATATTGTCCCTCCTCTTGCCAGCCCTCAAGAAGGGATTGAAGGGTCAGGGAGCTGAGGAAACCCACTTGAGGGACGAGTAAACTTCCCATAGAATGGAGATCCCTTTCTCAAGCAGCTTCGAGTTGCTCCCCCTTTTTCTCTCTGGACCACTCATCCATTAGGCACAGCATCTGGGGCACATGAACCTTTTTAGGGCCCACAAAATGTTTTCATTACTTTTAAAATCAGAAGGAAAAAAAATAGACTTTTAGGGTTAAAAATGCTCTTATTTTTATCTCATAGCAGAAAATAAAACCCCAGAAAATTCTAAGGTCTAGGAAAATCAATCACATTTTGCTTAAACTAACAAATATAGAAAATGTTGCAGCATTTAAAGTGATACCAAAAATCATTTTTAATTCGGATATTATACAAGGAAGAGGCCCACAAAAGTCATGTTGCCACCCCGCCTGTTATCAGACTAGAAAAATGATCTTGTCATTCACGAGAGTTCTGGCGGATGAGGAACATTCGAGCTGTGGCAAACGAGCACAGGGGGATTTTGAAGGAAAAAGGCAGGCTGGGAAAAACATTTCTTGAGTGCCACTCTAGGGTAAGCTTGGTGCTGGACGTTTTTGGTACATTTTCTCACTGAGGCCTTCCCACTCTCGAAGGTCAAATAATCACCCAATTTCGCAGTGAGCTTAAGTCACTGCTCACCACCGGCCCCCAACATCTCACTGTGTCTTTCCCTTTCTTTTTTTTTTTTTTTTTTGTCTTTCCCTTTCTTAAAGAACTTAATTCATATATTCACAAATCCTTATCAATTAGCTTATTTAAATATTGTTCGGGGATCTTTTTTAAAATGCGTTTTCCCTTTTTGATCTTTAAATTAGAACCAGAAAGATGGGTTTTGACAAGAAAGATGAGATTCTGAACAAGCATCGGCTATATTCTAAGATGCTCCTAGGTTCTGGGGGTACTTGGTGGCCCGAGGCGGCCTGTATGGTTTTTATTTTTATTTTTTTTTTTAAGGAAACATGTTTCAAATGCCGAAACGTAATTTAAAAAGCGATTTCACAATCAGATTTTGGTTGCGTCGGCCCCCATGCAAACACCCACGCTGTCTTCAAAATGTGGCCTATGGGCCATTTAAGTAGGAAAAACATTAAACAAAGCTTGCCCACTGGAAACAAAATCCTGTGAAATCTGGCCCTGGAGAACAAACAGTGCTGCCTTCGGGAGCTCTCGTTTCTCGATTGGACAACTTGGTTCATTCGTTTATCCCGTGCCTTTGAGTGCCTGCTGTGGTATGTGTTGGGCGCTGTGCTGGCAGCTGGGGATTAAAGCATATGGGGCAGTTAGTCCCAGCTCTCAAGGCACTCCCAGTCTAGTGGAGATAACCGTCCTGGGCCAAGCCACCACACAGCCTTTTGTTTGGACGGTTCCAGAAGTCTCCAAACTGCTCTCCAGGCATCCACCCTTGTCCTCTGTTCTGCACATACCAGACAGAGGAATCCCTTCAGACACATGTCAGATGATGCTCTTTCTCTGGGGAGCACTCTGTTGCTCCTCTCTGGCCTGTCTCCTCCTCCTCTTCCCCTTGGGTTGGTGCTGTGAGCATACTGGCTTTCTTGCTTTTTCTAAAGCAGGCCAAGCCCACTGCCATGGCTGGGAATGCTCCTCCACCAGAGGTCCACATGGCTCACTCCCCCATCAAGCCTTTATTCAGACGTCACTTCAGTGATGCCCCCCTTGGTTGCCCTATTTGAGATTGCAACCTCCATTCGCCTCTTCCCAGAATTATTTTATTCCATTTCACTTCCCATAATCTAACCATACAGTGTGTTTTACTTACTTTCATTGTCTGTCTTCCCTTTGTGCCTTAAGAGCAAGCATTTTGTCTGTCTTATACCCAACTGTATCCCTAGTCCTAGAAATAGTGCCTAGCATGTAGTAGTTGCTCAATAAGAATTAGTTTATTTTTTGACAAAATGAGACATTCATGGAAAGCAAAAAAAACAAATGCTACACAGGTATGGTGTTTTGAAAGCACCAAGGAAAATCCTATCTGCTTATAGAAATCAGGAGACTCATTCAAAGAGTATGCTTAATCTCAAAGGATAATAGCACATAGCTAGGTGAAGAAAAAGGGATGGTACTCAAGTGGAGGGAACAGTGCAAGGAAAAGAATGTGTCTATTTGGCAACTGCAAGTAGATTTGGTACAACGGGAGCGTAAGATGCGTATGGAAAAGGTGGTGGGATGAAATAAAGTTGGGAATATAAACCAACTCCAGCTCATGTCCAGCTAAGGATTGTTGACTTCTCCCTTCAGGTGATGGGAGCTATTGAAGGCTATTAAGCAGAAGAGAGACATGGTTAGATTTATGTTTTGTTTTGTTTTTATTTGAGAGAGAGAGAGAGAGATAAAACACGAGTTGGGGGGAGGGGCAGAGGAAGAAGGGTAAACAACCTCCCTGTTCCGCAGAGACCCCAGACAGGGGGATCGATCCCAGGACCCTGGGATCATGACCTGAGCCGAAGGCAGACGCTTAACTAACTGACTGAGCCACCCAGATGCCCCAGGATTTATGATTTAGAAAGACCTCTCAGGAAGTCCTACGGGGAAAGAACTAGGGGAAAGCTGGGAAGAAGGGCTTCAGAGGTTGTTTCAGTAGAACTCCTGAAGATGACTGAGCCATGCAGCAGTGACTGGGTGCGGCAAGAGGAGGGATTTAAGAGATATATAAAGTAGACATTTGCAAATATCTTCTCCCATTCCATTGGTTGTCTTTTAGTTTCCTCAGCTGTTTCCTTTGCTGTGCAGAAGCTTTTTTTCTTGATGAAGTCCCAATAGTTCATTTTTGCTTTTATTTCTCTTCCTCTGGAGACATGTCTAGTGAGAAGTTGCTGCGGCTGAGGCCGAAGAGGTTGCTGCCCGTGTTCTCCTCTGGGATTTTGATGGATTCCTGTCTCACGTTTAGGTCTTTCTTCCATTTTGAGTTTATTTTGTATATGGTGTAAGAAAACGGTCCAGTTGCATCTTCTGTATGTGGCTGTCCAATTCTCCCAACACCATTTGTTGAAGATACTGTGTTTTTCCATTGGATATTCGTTCCTGCTTTGTGGAAGATCAGTTGACCATAGAGTTGCGGGTCCATTTCTGGGCTCTCTATTCTGTTCCATTGATCTATGTGTCTGTTTTTGTGCCAGTACCATATTGTCTTGATGATAACAACTTTGTAATAGAGCTTGAAGTCCAGAATTGTGATGCCTCCAGCTTCGGTTTTCTTTTTCAACATTCCTTTGGCTATTCAGGGTCTTTTCTGGTTCTATACAAATTTTAGGATTTTTTTATTCCAGCTCTGTGAAAAATGCTGATGGTATTTTGATAGGGATTGCACTGAATGTATAGATTGCTTTGAGTAGCATAGACATTTTTTTTTTTAAGAGAAGACTTTATTTATTTATTTTTTAAAGATTTTATTTATTTATTTGACAGAGAGATAGAAAGCACAAGTAGAGAGCAGCAGGCAGAGGGAGAGGGAGAAGCAGGTTCTCTGCTGAGCAGGGAACCCAATGTGGGACTCGATCCCAGGACCCTGAGATCATGACCTGAGCTGAAGGCAGCACGCTTAACCGACTGAGCCACCCAGGCACCCAACATAGACATTTTAACAATATTTGATCTTTCTATCCATGAGCATGGAATGTTTTTCCATTTCTTTGTGTCATCTTCAATTTCTTAAGTGTTCTATAGTTTTCAGAGTACAGATCCTTTACCTTTTTGGTTAGGTTTATTCCTAGGGATCTTATGGTTTTGGTGCAGTTGTAAATGGGATCGATTCCTTGATTTCTCTTTCTTCTTCCTCATTGTTAATTTATAGAAATGCAACTGACTTCTGTGCATTGATTTTATATCTTATGACTTTGCTGAATTCCTATATCAGTTCTAGCAATTTTACGGGCTATAAAAAACTTATCAAACTCAACACCCAAAAACAAATAATTCAGTCGAGAAATGGGCAGAAGACACGAACAGACATTTCTCTAAAGAAGACATACAAATGGCCAACAGACACACGAGAAAATGCTCAATATCACTCAGCATCAGGGAAATACAAATCAAAACCACAATGAGATACCACCTCACACGAGACAGAATGGCTAAAATTAAGCAACTCAGGAAACAACAGATATTGGCTAAGATGCAGAAAAAGGGGAACCCTCTTATGCTCTTGGTGGGAATGCAAACTGGTACAGTCACTCTGGAGAACAATATGGAGGTTCCTTAAAAAGTTAGAAATAGAACTACTCTATGTCCCAGCAATTGCACTACTATTTATTCAAAGGATATAAACATAGTGATTCAAAGGGGCACATGCACCCCAGTGTTTATAGCAGCAATGTCCACAATAGCCAAAATACGGGAAGAGTCCAGATGTCCACTGACAGATGAATGGATAAAGAATGGATAAAGAAGATGTCACACACACACACACCATTATATATATATAATGGAATATTGCTCAGCCATCGAAAAGAATGAAATCTTGCTGTTTGCAACAATAGGGATGGAACTAGAGGGTGTTATGCTAAGCAAAGTAAGTCAATCAGGAAAAAACAAATACCATATGATCTCACTCATATGTTGAATTTAAGAAACAAAACAGATGAACACATGGGAAGGGAAGGAAAAATAAAATAAGATGAAACCAGAGAGGGAAGCAAACCATAAGAGATGCTGAACTCTAGGAGACTGAGAGTTGCTGGAGGGGATGTGGGGGGGGGGATTCAGAGAATTGGGTGATGAGCATTAAGGGGAGGGCACTTGATGTAATGAGCGCTGAGTGTTATATGAACTGATGAATCACTAAATTGTACCCCTGAAACGAATAATACGGTATATGTTAGCTCCATTGAATTTAAATAAAGAATTAAAAAGCAGGTTCTAGAGGACTTAACAACCTGAAGTCAAGGAGGAGAGGGGGCATGGCTTGAGCAGAAAAGGACTAGAATGACTCCCCCAAGTGTCTTTGGGCAATTGAGGTAAATATATAAGTTCATTCAACAAATATTTATTAAGAACCTACTATGTACCAGGCATGAATCTAGGCACTGGGAATAGGGCTTTGAGCAAAACCGAGACAGTCCAAGTGAAAGAGACTGTCAGTAAGTAAGCAAAGAGATAGTATAATTTCAGATTGTAATAAGCCTTGACAAAACATAAAGCATGATGAAAAGATGGAGCACAATGTTAATTTTATGCAGGAGTCAGGGGACAATTCTCTGAAGAGGTGATGTTAGAACCCAGGAAAGCTATGTAAAGACTCAGAGGGAGGGGCACCTGGGTGGCTCAGTTGGTTAAGCAACTGCCTTCAGCTCAGGTCATGATCCTGGAGTCGCTGGATCGAGTCCCACATCGGGCTTCTCTGCTCAGCGGGGAGTCTGCTTCTCCCTCTGACCTCTCCCTTCTCGTGCTCTCTCTCTCTCTTTCATTCTCTCTCTCAAATAAATAAATAAATCTTAAAAAAAAAAAGACTCAGAGGGAAAGATACCCTCTGGCAGAGGGAATAATGAGCATAAAGAAGCTGTGACTGAAACAAGGAATGCTTGTTTGACAAACAAGGAGAAGGTCAGTGTGGCTGAAGGTCAGTAAGTTAATTAATGGGATAAGGGGAGGGGTAGGCAGGGGCTAGATTCTTACAGCTTCTACCATGATGGTGAGTGCGGATTTCATCCAAAGTGTGATGGGAAGCCATGGGATGGCTTTGAGCAAGGGGGAGACACAGTTTGACCACTGTTGATGTTGTCATTGAAATCACTCTGGTTGTAGAGTACAGAATGAATTTCAGAGATGCCAGAATGAAAGCAGTAGTCTGAGCAAAAAAAAAAAAAAATGATGGTGGAAAGTCAGGTTGCGGTAGCGAAAGTGTTGAGAAGTAGATAGCCTCTTGTTCTGTTTGAGGGTAGAAAAAATCAGGATTTGCTGGTGGAAATCAAGAATCACTCCTAGGTTCTTTACCTGAGGAAATAGGTGAATGTTAGCCTCTTTACTGAGGTTGAGAAGCATTGGGCAGGATTAGGTTTTAAGGCAATTGAGGAGGGACTCAAAGGTTTTGTTTCAGGCATATTTCACTTAGAAAGCCTATTCAATATCTAAGAGGAAATATGGGAAGATAGCTAGATACACAGGTCCAGAGCTCATAGGGAAGGTTTGGGTTGAGATAAATGGATAAAAATTTCAAGGTGTTTGATGTCATGACTTTGAATGAGATCACCACTCCAGGGAGCCAAATGTAGATAGGAAAGAGAAGGTGGTCTGGGATTGATCCTTGTTCACTCAAGATAATAGTGTTTGCGTGAGGAAGGAGCAGCCAATGAAAGATAAAGAAATGTTGGTGAGATATATTTGAGAGGATGGTGTTCCAAATGCCAACTGAAGAAGTTATTTCAAGAAGGAGTGATCTTGCATGCCCACTGCTACTGAGAATTCTCCTAAGTCGAGACCTGAGAACTGACCATATTGGACCCAGCAAGATGGAGATCATTGGCAACCTTGACAAGGGTTGTTTTGGCAAAAGTAATACAAGGAGACTGGGGAGTGAGAAAGTGCACATAAGGACTATGGATGACTCTTACAAGCATCTTTGCTTTAAAAAGGGATGGAGAGATGGAGTAAGAGCTGGATGGGGACAGGAGGCCAAGGGGATTTATTTTGTTTTGTTTCTGCAGCATAGTTATGTACAGATGGATATTACTCAATAGAGAAAGGAAAGCTAACAATATAGAAGAAAGAGGGGTGAATTGTAGGAGTGGAGCCCTTGCCTAGGCAGGAGGGATGAAATATAGTGCGCAAGTGGAAGGGGTGGTCTTAGGAACAGGTGCCATCCCACCTGCTGGAAGAGGAGGAATGGTGGAACGTAGGGGCACAGGTGCTTGGTCCTGCCAGGAGTCCTCTCTACTGTTTTTATGTTCTCAGGAAAATATTTGGCTGAGAGTGAGGAAGTAGGAGGAATGTTGGAATTATGAGAAGCCACAGG
>JAPYYM010001498.1:0-13411 GCA_028534135.1 Potos flavus | reverse complement strand
GCCAGGTCTCTTGGGTCAGGGACATGGGATTTTACCCAGACGCCCTACCAGCACACCTCCACTTACCACTGGCCAGACCTAAGTCACGTGTTCACTCCTGGCTGCAAGGGTGTCTGGGAAGGGGAGGATGCCCCAAACGGAAGCCGGGTTCTGATGGAGAGGAGGAGGGAGAATGGGCGTGGGGCACCAGCTGTCCTGACCGCCCAGATACCCAGCCAGTGCAGCCCCTCTCAGTTCCCTTCTGGGCAGCTCTCTCTCTTTCGCTAACCCGCGCTTTCACACCTACATATCAGTTTCTTCTCTGGCAGGAGCCTAGTGGTCATTACGAACATCCGGACTTGGCCATCTTGGTTGGCCTTGATTTTCATTCAGAAAATATCTGCTTTCCCAGAATCCTAACACGTGGAAAATTCAAATAGCCAGAACACACTTTCTTTCATAGGACATTCCAACTGTCGTATAATTTTGTTTGATTTTTCAGAAATGCCAAGGACATGCCCCCAGGTCCTCAAATCCTGGATGTTCCTTTATCTCCTGACATTGGAGTCCACAGTGAAATCTGGTAGATCTGAGGACTTACAAAGCTTGAGGAGCCTTCTGGATAACCACAAAAGCTTACGATTAGGGTCATTATAGCGGTAAGACTAGGACTGTGTGCCCAGGCTTCTTGGCTCTTCCCAAAGCCTTTTCAAAGTCACCATCTTGAGACCTGGGAGTCTGAAGGGTGGAGGGCTTCAGAGGACCAGGCTAGACTCAGGGCATTTCATCCAAGCCCAGGAGGGTTGTTTCAAAGAAACCAAGGCTCAGAAAGGTGAACCCACTTTTGCACAGCTCTTTTGTTAGAGAATGTCGGAGTCAGGATTCAAACCCAGGTTGGCAACAAAACACCGTTCTTCCCTCTCTTCGAAAAAGCTCCTGAGCATCTGGATCAACCTTCCCATTGGACACCTGGGGAAACTGAGGCCCACAGGTGGAAGGTGACTTGGCCAGACAGACTTGTTTGTCTTCTGCCCGGATTGTACTTCTCCCAAACCTTCACACGCTCACTTCTCCACTTCCTGGTATTCGTCCCGGAAATGGCTGCCCTCTCCAAGTCAGTCTCTGTTTATCTTCTTCCTAGCACCTATAACTAAAATGTTTATACTGTACGCTCATGTGTTTATATGTTCATCATTTTCTCTCACACTAAGATATGAGCTCTGTGAGCAGCTCCATTTCCACTTTATCCCCAGGGCCGAGAACAGTGCCTAGCCCACAGGAGATGCTCAAAAAATATTTGTCAAGGGAAATAATGGAATTTTATCCACCCGGCGAAAATCCTGTGCCTTTACCAGAAAAATTGGTGGCCAAACACAGAGATGTCCACAGTTCATTAAGTACCCCTGTACTGGTGATTGGTTTTAAAAGCTATGAGAAATTGCACAGAATATTTAGCTGCAAATATATAGATGCAATTCAACTGTCTTGATGTAGATTTTTTCTATCATTTTAAATTAAATTTCTTGACTTCAGACATTTTTTCTGAGAAGTGTCATGATAGAATGGGCACTATAGGCTCTATAGGCTCTTCTCTTTACATCAGGAGTGACGTGGCAAAGTCACTGGAGACATTTTTGGCTGTCTCAGCTGTGGAAGGAGTACTACCGGAAGCTAGCAGGTAGAGACCAGAGACGTCGCCAAACATCTCTACAATGCACAGGGCGGCCCCACAACAAAGAATGATCTGGCCCCAATTGTCAATAGTACAGCAGATAAGAAACCCTGTTCTACACAAACTTATGACTGTCTTACTGCATCTTTGGTGAAAAAAGTCAGACTCAGACATATTCATGAATAAATGCATGAAGATTTATTTGGCCTTGGCTCTGTGGCAGGAACTATGCCAGATATTGGGGAAGATACTCAAAAAATAAAAGTAAAATACAATCACATCTAAGCCTTACCTTTGAAGAGTTCATCAACTCCCTATCTGACCCAAGATCTGAAGTCAGATCTTCCTCCTTCTGCATTAGCTCTCTGTCTGGGTGAGGAAGTGATATTTTGCTTTTTGGATGAAGAAGCTCCAACATTTTCCTTTAAAATGCTTTCTACATGCATTATTTATGAGCTCTATCCCACATCCGTCATCATGTCTCCGCCATCTTGAAAAATGGCGGACACAATGGTAACACCTCAGTGTAGCTATAGTGCCTGGTATCATCATTCCCAATTTTCCACACCTCTCGTGTCCTTTCTCTTTGCCATTTGACTTGCAGTTGCTCTGACCACAGAGAGGATATATTCTTCTGCCCCGCTGATGGTGGATTTGGCCAACTGCTTTGGCCAATGGGATGTTAATATACAGGAGGCAAGCAGCGATTTTTAATGTGTCTGTGAAATTGAACTTGTGCTCTAGCACTTCTGACATTGCCTGAGGGTCTGGTCCAAAAACAATGGGAGACATGGAGAAGACCTAAATCCAACTGTCAGCTTAGAGCCAAGTCCTGCCAACTTAACAGCCTGGGGCAAAGCAGTAGCCAAGCTCAGCCTACGTCAGCTAAACCCTAGTCAACTACAGATCTGTGGCCATGGTGTAAATACTTGTTGTTGTAAGCTACTAAGTTTTGCGTTTTTGGTTTTGTTTCTGTTTTTGGCTTACACAAGATAGAAGTCAATTTTTCTCACGGAAGTCTAGGGATGGGAAGTATGGGGCTAATATGACAGTTTTGTGATGCCATCCAGGACCCACATTCCTGTGTTTCTGTTTTCAACACTTGTTTATATTCTTAAGATCACTTCATGATTCAAAAAGGCTGCTGGAGATATAACCATCAAGGCTGCATCCCAGACAGAAAGAGGAAAAGAAAAAGGTGATGTTTATTTCTGGGAAGAAGACTTCCCAGAAGTCCCATGTGACATTTAGGCTTGCATCTCATTAAGCCAGAACTTATTCTATGTCAAGAACTATCTGCTAGGGAGATGGGGATATGTGGTCTTCATCTATAAAAGGGGCATGATAACACCTTCCTTGATGCTTGTTGGGGGGACAAGAAGTCAGGTATTACTCTAGTAATAATAGTGGCTTAACACTGGGAAAGCTAAGTACTTGTCATTCATTATAATACTTAAGTCTTTCAACAACTTCACTTTCATTCTATTTTTTACTGTAAGAAAGCTTAAAATTAGAGAGCTAGTAAATAATCTAGCTCAAATTTGAACCCAAATTTGACTCTAGAGCCCTTTGCCCACCTGCATTTCCATACTGCCTGCAAAAACTGGGAGCTGCTGATTGACAGATAAAAAATAACTTTACAGTACATACTTATGAGAATGGCTAAAACAAAACAAAACAAAACGAATCAAAATAAAATAAAATAAAATAAAATAAAATAAAATAAAATAACTAAATGCTGGCAAAGATGCAGAGAAACGAGGACTCTCCTACACCACTGGTGGGAATGCAAAATGGTACACCCACCATGGACAACAGTTTGGCAGTTCCTTAAAAAGTTACATACATACATTTACTACATGACCCAGTGGTCCTACTCATTACCCTAGAGACATGAAAAGTACATTGAAAACTACATTTGCCCAAAAACCTGGACTCTATTCATAATCGCCAAATCCTGGAAACAACCAGATGTCCTCAGTGGGTGAATGACCAACTGTGGTACAGCTACATAATGGAATGACCGCTACTCAGTGGTGTTAGTCCGATAAGAGCAGAAACATGGTGAATCTGGAGTGCATTATTCTAGAAAGATAAAAGAAGCCAGACTCAAAAGGCTATGTAGTGGATGACTTCATTTACATGGAAAAGGTGACATTATAGGGTCAGCGATCAGATGGGTTGTTAGGACTACATTGGGGAAGGGTTTGACTACACAGAGGCATAAGAAAACTTTTTGGGGTGACAAGAAGACTCTATTTCGATTGTGGCAAGGATGGTAACATAAAACTACGAAATTACACGCAAAAACGGGATAAGTTTTATTCAATTATGCCTCAATTAAAAAATAAAAACTTCACACATATTGTCTCATTCAAATACCCCAGAGACCTCGTGAGTCAGTAACCGTGTTTGAATTCGAAAGGTAAGGAAACAGATGGTTGGAAGGATTGAGGCTAGGATCGCTCAGCTGGCCGTGAGGTCAGGTCCTCTGGCTCCCAATATGGAGCTTGCCGGGTCTCGATTAGTGGCAGCAGCCATTGTCATCAGGCGCTGTACCAAGGCCAGTGGAAGATGACCAGATCTACAGGGAAGACCCCAGCCTCCAGGGAGCTCCTGCCAGACCCTGCCTGCACCCAGGCTGTCTGACCTGCCAGGTCAGACATGGTCCAGAATATGGACCGATGACCCCCGCTTAGAGCCCCAGTCTGGGACCTGCCAATCCTGAGACCCGCCGGCCACAGCTGTCCTCTGTGGTTAGTGAGAGGTGATTGCCCACCGGAGGGTCTGTCCTCTGAACACTAGGACAAGGTTTATTTTCTGCAGCATTCCTAAGCCCAGGGCGGGACAGATTCTTTCGATGTTCTATGTAGTGGCAACAAGCGACCTGCATAAACAGAGCAAATTCCACATTCCTCCACCCCTTAGAGGAGGGTCCCCCACGTCAGACCCAGATGGCAGAATGAAATGGAAACAGGAAGGGCTCTGGGTCAGAAAGCAAACACAACAGTCCTGTGAAATGTCACCAGCAAGAGCTGTTTGGAGTGGCTATAAATGTACAAAAACGCTTTAAAGAGCAGGATGACAAGGCATCAAGTCCTAGGTGTGCTCAGGGGTGGTGGGTGGCATAGGTTTGGGAACCACGGAGCTGAAGCATCTCAGTTCTGCCCTCACCCACTCTGAGCCGGGCGTGTGCACTGGCCTTTGGAGCGGCTCTAAGGAGTGTGTGAGACAACACATGTGAGGTGCTCAGCAAAGACCCATTTATTGAAGAGGCATTTATGGGGGGATCTACCACGGGCCAGGTGCTTGTCTAGGGGTGTCACTGAGTTAGTGAGCGAAACACACAGGAGCTTACATTGTAATGGGGAGAGCACGTCAATGGAAATAATCAAATAAAGGTCAAGTGCACTCGGATGCTGGGAAGGGCAGAGGAGAGAAGATGGTGTTCTTAGACAAGGTGGCCCGAGAAGGCTTTCCAGAGATGATGCTGGAGCAGAGCGTGAATGCAGCAGAGGAACGCGACGTGTAGGTGTGTGTGCAAGCATATTCCAGTCCGGGAGAACAGGAGGTGTGGAGGTTGGGGTGTGCTTGGCATGCTTGAGGATCTGCACAGGGAACGGTGAAGCTGGAGCTGAGAGGTGGGAGAGATGAAATCAGAGATCGTCATGGACCTTATAGGTCATGGGAAGGTTTTGGATTTGATGCCAGGGGAGCTGGGAAGACACTGTGGGTTCTGGCTGCTGGCGGCAGGGAGATGAGGCACTGTGCAGAGCTTCTGACATCAGCACTACTGACACGCTGGGCGGGATGAGTCTGGGGGGGCGCCCCTGTGCATTCTATGATGTTTAGAAGCATCTCAGGCCTCTACCCACCAGATGCCAGAAGAAACCTTTCCCCCCAGTTGAGACAACCAAAAATGTCTGCGGACATTGCCTGGTGTCCCCTGGTGGGCAGAGCTCCCGGTCGAGAAGCATTGTAGTGATGGGGCATGGGGGAAGCGGAGCGCAGGGAAGAGAATCTCGTTGTCCAGGCAGGAGATGGGTGTGCTTACACAAGTCTGGGCGCTGGGATGTAGTAACAAGTGGTTGATGTTTAGAGATTTGATGCCAGGCTGGAAGGTACTGTTTGGCACCTTCTAAGTTATGTCTAAATATAACCTACGGGACTAAGAATTGGGGGTATCTTGCAATTTTGCAGAAGAGGAATTGTGTGTTTGTATGTGTATTAAAAAGTTTAAAAGGAGGGGTGCCTGGCTGGCTCAGTCGGTTAAGAGCCCAATTCTTGATTTTGGCTCAGATCATGATCTAAGGTCATGAGATCAAGCCCGGTGTTGGGCCCCCCACTCAGTGGGGAGTCCGCTTCTCTCTCCCTCTGCCCCTCCCCCTGCTAGTGTCCTTGCTCTTTCTCTCTCTCTCTCCCCCTCTTAAATAAACAAATAAATCTTTTAAAAAAATGTTTACGAGGAAACTCAACAAACTATTACCAATGTTGTTTTTGGAGGGAGGACCAGATGAAAGGGAGCCCAGGTATGACCTTCAGCTCTATTTAAATGTGGTGCATGAACAATGAATCTTGGAACACTGAAAAAATAAAATAAAATTAATTGAAAAAATAAAATAAAATAAAAATAAATGTTCACTTCATATATAGGTCTTCCTCTTACGATAGGGTTATGTCCCAATAAACCCATCCCAAGCTGAAAATATCTAAGTCGAAAATGCCTTTAATTCACCTCACTTACTAACCCCCATAGCTCAGCTTTGCCTACCTCATGTGTGCTGAGAACACTCACACGAGCCCACAGTTGGGCAAAGACATCTAACACAAAGCCTACTTGTAATACGGCATAGACTAGCTCATGTAATTTATTGACTACCATACCAGAAGTGAAAATCAGAATTGTCATCTGGGTAAAACAGTTGTAAGTGTATCAGTTGTTGACCCTCACGGTTGGGTAGCTGCCTAGCATCCGGAGAGAGCTTACTCCCCGCCAAGGCCACTGCCTTGAGTTCCTCCCCCAACACTCCGAATCTTTAGAGTTATGTTTCCCAAACTGTGGTCCATGGACAACCCACACCAGAATCCTTTGGAAGGGCCAAAGGGAATAAAATGCAAATTTTTGAGCCCTAGCCTAGACTATTACAGCAGGCTCTCTGGAGGTGAGCCTAAGAAAAAAAGGAGGTTGCTAAACATGTGTGTGTGTTTGCTTATTTACAGAAAAAAATGAAAAGAAAAAGCATACTTTTAGAAATCATTGTCCATAGTGGAGGGAGGAAGGGAGAGAATAAGGTGAAAGAGACATGAGAAGTCAGCCTTTGAACACCCCTCATCTTCAGATTTGAGTCTGAAACCATCAAAAATGCATTTTCATGGGGCACCTGGATGGCTCAGTTGGTTAAGCATCTGACTTTGGCTCAGGTCATGATCTCAGAGTCCTGGGATCGAGCCCAGAGTCAGGCTCCACACTGAGTGGGGAGTCTGCTTGACGCTCTACCTCTGCCCCTCCCCACACTTTTACACTCTCTCTCTCCCAAATAAAATCCTTTTTTAAAAGATTTTATTTATTTATTTGTCGGAGAGAGAGAGCACAAGCAAGGGGAGTGTCAGGCAGAGGGAGAAGCAGTCTCCTTGCTGAGCGAGGAGCCCAATTAGAGATTCAAATAATATTAAATCTTAGTAATTTAACACGAATTATTAGTGGGATATAACCTAAAGGCAAAAAGAAATATCCCTCCAAAATCTTAAGTCATTTTTGGTAATCATAGTGGTATTATTCTTCTGAGCCCATTGTGTGTGTAATAAAAGGTAAATCAAATGAGTTAACTGTACTGAAGTTCTCGAAGCTGAGCTTTTCAGCATGGTTAAAAGAGATCACAGAGTAGGACCAATGAAGTATTAAGACTCTGGTCGAATCTGAATTGGAAATATCAGTATGAACTTAGGATGTATCTTATCTTTCTTTTAAAAAGTATGTATTTTCTAGTTTTGTCCACTAAAAAGGTCTGGAAATGTAAATAGTCTGGTACATTGAGCACCCCCTAAGATCCAGATTGTGGTGTCTAAATACCACTTCCCACTAAAAGGAACCAGGATTCCTTATAGAAATGGACAATTCTGAGTCAAGGGATGTACAATGAGCTTGCAACATCCTTTCGTATAGTTACAGTAAGCTATTGAAAATTAACAGAGTACATCAAAAGGACTCAGGGGCCCATTCCAGTAACTTCCACTGGCCAAAGATGGTATAATTGGGGCATCAAGAAAGATAGTAACTGCCATGAATTGAAAGGAATCAAATATGTTTAAATCAATGGGATCATAATAATATTAAGCACACACACACACACACACACACACACACACACACACACACACACAAACTCCGTGGTTATGAACCGATCATGGTAACTGATACATCGAGGGGAAGCAACAAGTATTTATCCTGCTTTTACAATCAGGAGCTCAAAGTCACCACACAGTTGATGAGGGGAAGCTTCTCTTTATAGAAGCAGTCAGCTACAAAATAAAGAAGGAATCTTAGAATTTGAACATCATTCCTTCACAATCCAATGAATTAGTAGATCTAGGCAATGAATATCATTAGCTGCCAACATCACGAGATACCCAGACGTCCTGCGCCTTGCGATAGAAGAACCCAGTACCGATGAAGCAGCCGTGCCAAAAATCCTAGTCAACCCAAAAGGTCTCACTATCAATTTCAAGCAAATACGAGAGACAGAGGAATACAAGACATGATACGTGAGGTTGAAAATAGAATGATCACAGGGTAGCGAACCCTATAGTATCAGCCATCTGATTTCTTCAACAAAATAGTCTAAGAAAATAAAAGATAAAAGAGGAACTTATGAATCAAAAGAGATTTAAGTGAAAGATCAATCTTAATATAAGGCCTCTAATTGGATCCCAATGTAAAGAACACGCTTAAAAATTTTATATGACAATCAGGGAAATGCAAACACAGGCTAGAAGTTTGATTGTATTGAAAAATGGTTTTTAGTCTTTTTAAGGCGATAATAGCATTGTGTTCATTATTTTTTGCAAGAGCCCCTTTTAATGGGTACCTGCTAGAATATTTACAGATGGAGTGGTATGGTGTGTAACGTTTGCTTTCAAAATATAGAAAAAGGTTTTTCAAACCTACGGAAAACTACAGAGAACGTAAATATAAGTTCCACCTTCAACAGTTAAAAACAGAGAGGGAGACAAACCCTAAGAGACTCTTAATTAGAGGAAGCAAACTGAGGGTTGCCGGAGGGGAGGGGAGTGGGGGGATGGGGTAACTGGGTGATGGGCATTAAGGAGGACACGTGATGGAATAAGCACTGGGTGTTACATACAATTGATGAATCACTGAACCCTACCTCTGAAACCAACAATACACTGTATGTTAATTAAATTAATTTAAATACATTCTTTTTTAAATACAATCTTTTTTTTTTTATACCCCTACCCCTTCAGACTAGTTAGTCCTAGATGATTATTTGCATGTTTTCCTGGCATTCATAGCCTATAACAAATCCCTTTGGCAAGCCGCTCAGTTAATGATTGAGCTCTGAGCCTGGCCAAGGGTCCTGGATTATGATCAGAGGCCAGCGGGCAGGGGGAAGGGCAGAGCGAGGTCTGGTCCCCTATAGGCCACCTGGCTATTGTTCCCAGGGGTCTCGTCTTCAGGGCAGGGCTTCCTTAGCCAGCGTCCCTGACCAAGGATGGTGCAGAATACACCCCACCCCCATTCCCAACCCCTCCAGACCCTGGAGATTGCATGAGCCTTGGTGGCGCAGCCCCAGCATAGAGGACGCGTGCAGCTTGAGCCCGCTTTTACTGAACCCCCTTCCTTCTCTCCCTGGAGCCCAAGCAGGTGTGTGAACGCTTAAGTATCTGGAAGTATTTTACAGTGAGTGTAGGAAAACCAAGGAATCAATGATCTTATTAACTTGTTGGGAAACCAGAGCTACTGTATATAGGACCAAAGCCGGGAGAGCACCAGAAAGAGATAGGAAGATTCCAAAGACCTCTCTGCACACCGCCTTGCTTCCCCAGCTGCTGCGCTGAAATTCCCCCACCCACTGTCGTCTCTGTTGGGTGGGACACTCCCTCTCACGCGGCTCAGACTGAATACGCAGGCACCCGTGGCAGGAGCAGCGGTTTACTGCCTGAGCACCTGCTGTGTCCTGGGCACCGGGTTACAGGGTTTACGTGATTTTTCGCCTTTCCATTTACATTTCACGGCATCTTTATTAGGTAGATGCTATTATTAGCTGCATTTCACAGATGAAACCCTGAACTTCTTTAAGAAGGTAGGGCACCCCATGGGCAAGAGGCAGGGCCAGCTTGAGACCTCCAGTTCTGGCTCCCAGAGAGGATATGCCCATGGTTTTCAAACTAGGTCCTGTGGATCCCTAGGGGTTCCAGAGAGGACAGAGTGGAGAAGACAGGCAGGATGGGAGAGCTCTGGGCTCCTGCCCTGCGTCAGCCGCGAAATGCCTGCTCGTTCTGCTTCTCAGATTTCTTCTGAGGCAAGGTCTTCTTCCTAAATATCCTGGGACAACCTCTCCTCTGGCCTAACCCCCTAAGTGACTCAAGGAGGGGGACACCCTGACCACAGTACCAGAGCTCTTGTCCTGCCTGTGTCTTCCTTCAAGGACCCTCCCAAAAGTCCCAACAACTGGAAACGCTCCCCATTGGGTTGACATTCGCCGAACTCCCAGGCCACCAGCAGAATGCCAGTACCCAGTGACCTCGTGGAGGAAAGGTAGGTATGTCTCCAAACAGAAACATAGGTCAGATCTGGGATAAAGCAGGTGGCTCTCTCTGCCCTGCTCAGTGGCCAGCAGCCAGGCTGGAAAAGAATTTCTCTGCCTGAGGAGGACACCTTGGTACCTGCCACCTGGGTCTTCTTTCCCCCTGAATTTCTGGCACTAAGCCCCATGCCCAGCGCATGCCAGGAGCCCTACAACTATTTGCCGAAGTGCTCTGAAGAGCCCTCACATTTCCTAGCACACCCCATGTGTGCTAAGCCTGGGCTAGGGGTTTTGACCTACATAGGTCATATGAACTGCAGACCACGAGTGTTAGATGGTCAGTATCCTGGTCCCTCTTTCTTTTTTTTTTTTTAAAGATTTTATTTACTTATTTGACAGAGAGAGACACAGCGAGAGAGGGAACACAATCAGGGAGAGTAGGAGAGGGAGAAGCAGGCTTCCTGCTGATCAGGGAGCCCGATGCAGGGCTCGATCCCAGGACGCTGGGATCATGACCTGAGCTAAAGGCAGATGCTTGACGACTGAGCCACCCAGGCACCCCCCATCCTGGTCCGTTTCAGATCAGGATTCCATCACCATGAAATGTTAGGAGGGTATTTGCTGCTCATAATGCAGTCACAGACTCATTAGGCATGACCAGAAGTGGTCAAGGATGGAAAACTTCATAAATGTGAGCTCTGATGAAGTTCGCCAGGAAATCACACTTTCAGCAGACGGCCAATGGGGGAAGTTTCCCCTGCTGGGCTGCGCCCTCAGCATGAGAGTGCCCACATCTGTGCAAAGCCTTGGAACGGACAATTTGCAGTCAGTGAGGCCACATTCGGACTATTCAGAGAGATTCATTCAAGACAGTGAGCGTCGCTGAGGGCTTATCACGTAGGAGGTTCTGCGGAGGACAGCGGTCCGTTCCAGACAGCAAGCAAACATCAAAATAAGGAGCCAAAGCCCGAAAGAAGCTGGTTCCAAAGAGCAATAGATACGACGCAGAGATAAAGCAGGGTGATAGGATGAGGAATGCTCCGGTGGGGTGCCCCTTAGAGGGGGTGGTAGGGGAGGGTCTCTGAGGAGGTGGCGAGTGAGCAGAGAACAAAATGACCCGGGGAGATCAAACGCACCCACCTGGGAAGACAAGCAGCCCGGGCAGAGAGAGAGCAAGAGCAAAGGCCCTGGGGTAGAGGCGAGCTTGGCACGTGCAAGAGGCAAGAGGTTGAGCATGTGCACAAAAAGGGTGCCGCAGTGGGTGAGGGAGAGAGCAGGAGGAGATGTGCTCAGGAGCCAGCCAAGATCATGAAGGGCCTCGTCAGTTTCTGAGTGCAGTTGGAGGCCACTGAGGCAGAGGAGGGCCAAGGTCTGATGGATACTTTAGACCTGCTCCACTCGTGGCTAGGGAGCACCTGACACATGGCTGGACCACAGGGAGATACGCTGCAAGTGTAAAATGCATGCTAGATTTCAAAGGCTGAGCGCACAAAGAATGAAAATGTCTCATGATGTATTTTTCTACTGATTACATGTGGAATTAGCAACACTTTGGGTATGTTAGGTCAAAAAAATACACTACTGATATTATTTACACGTTTTCTTTACCGTTTTGAGTGCTTCTTGGAAACCTCAAATGGCATAGCTCGTGTTCCAAGTGTCTTTGCCTTCGTGGGCCTGGTGGGGAGCCCCTGGAATGACGTGGGCCTAGGGGAGGGATGGAGTCTGGGGTGCCGACCCTTCTGTCTGAATCGCTACCCTTCCTGCATGCTCCCCCTTGCCTTTTCTTCCTTTATTGGCCCCTGATCACCTTAAACGGCCTATCCTGCAATTATGGTTCATTCACTGATCTTATTTGTCATTTTTTTCTCCCTCTTAGAATGTGAGACCCACCAGGGTGGGGATTTCCACCTATTTTGTTCTCTACAGAATCCCCAGTGCTCCGAACGGCACTGACAGACGGCAGGTACTCGGCAAACACACGTCAAATGGATGAATGAAAGCTCTAGAAATCTTAACCTGGCAGCCTTGTGGAGTCTAAAAGTGGCGTGAATGGGGGCGCCCCAGAGAGTAGAACTTCCCCTTTGTCCTGGGGCGAGATGTGCTCTGAGAAGCCAATCTCATTATGGCCACATACACGGAGTTACTTTTTAAAACATCGTTTTGCCTAATTCCTCTAAATGCCCAGGATTGGCTCCCAGGTAGGAAAATCACAGGCAGAAGTTAAGTGGAGGGTGAAATTTAAGTTTGAAAAAGAAAGTCTTTGGTCTTCTTCCCGGTGTCCCCAGCCCAGGGGCCGACCCCTCCAAAGAGCCCCAAGGGAGGATACTAGGTCCCCACTTTTCCAGCGGGGATGGTGAGAGCTCAGAGAGGGGCAAGGGCTTAACTGGGGCCACACGGTGAGGAAAGAGGCCTGCAGGGGCCACAGGCACGGTCCCGAGCCTACTTTTCCGCTCCTCTCCTGGACATCAGACGCCCGGGCTCTGCTCCAGCCCTGATGGCCGGCTGAGTGACCCAGTGCTGAACACACCCTTCCCTGAATATCATCCTTCCGTGGAAAGTGATAGATGGCACCAGCTCCTTCCCCAGGTCCCTCAAATCCCATAGCAAAAGCAATCAGCATGTGATGGCTATCCTAGTGCAGAGGACGACCTGGCTTGGGGTCGGTCTGATCAGTGCTGGGCTGCTACCTAGGGGCTAGATGACCTCTCTGTGTCTCAATCTCCTGGCCTGCTAAAAGGGGCCATAAGACCAATTCTATAGGACTGTTGGTGGTGGTTGAATACAATATTGTATGCGTGAGATAGCTAGCAGGGGGCCTCCCCCAGCAACAACGTTGACCTCAATCCTGATCATTATTCTTCATATCTTTATTCTTACTCCTGCAGGCGGCAAGGGGAGCAAAGTCAAAGGGCAGAAACTGAACACTGCTGTATACATTTTTCCCTGCAAATCTGCTTCTAGCACGGCGTCCCCACAACCCCTGCCCCCCCCC
>JAPYYM010001497.1:0-13412 GCA_028534135.1 Potos flavus | reverse complement strand
GGATACTTTACATTAGATTTGGAATCACTTTCTGCTTTAAAGACAGATACTAGCTGGAGTATAAAAATCACTGTTGAGTGCTGTTTACCTTAAAGCTGTAATGAAGTCGCCTAAACTAGCAGTTCATTCCCATGCAGCTCGATCCAGGACAGGACCCTACGGGGGGGGCCCCCACCTGCTGCCTGGACTCTCTCCGAGAGACGCAAGTCCCAACCAGCCTGGAGGGCACCCCGCACCAGCGGCTTCCCCCTGCGAGCCTGCCTGATATGTCACACACAGGAAACGGGGTAAGAAGGAGGGAAAAGAGGGAGCAGAAGTGATCAGAGGGCACCGGAAGTGCCTGAGCTTGAACAAGGGACCAGACAGAGCCAGACTTCCGGAGACACGAAAGGGAGGCGAGGGCCCAACGGGGGCCTGTGAAGCCACCCGGCTCCTCCCACACCAGGAAATCATCTCCACAGGCTTTGCAAGTCACCCACCACCTCCTTCTCCTGCTTGGATTTCAAGGCGGTCAAAGACCCCCTTGTGCCTTTCCTGCGTATGTCTCCTTGTTCAACTCCGGGCCGTACGCTGAGAACAGAGTGTGGTCGCTTTGCAGGTTCGAACTCAGGACGAATTCAGCGTCACTCCTGTGTGGAAGCAGAGGGCTCCAAGCTGATTCACAAGGTAATGGTAGAAATGGCGTGTCTCCTTGTGATTAATTTAATGGAGCCCCAGCAAGAATGAAAGTCAATGATTTTCGTCAAGAACGCATCAATTTGAGCCTGATAACTGACCATTTCATTTCTCTGTCCTTTATTTAATAGAAGACACTTGTCAAATTAATACATGGTGTGGAAGGGAAGCAGCCCAGAACACTGCAAACTAGTTGGTTCAACTAGAATAGAATTACCTAGCTACCTAACTACTCAATAGCAAACGTCAACACTATAAGAGAAACTATATGACCAACAATCGGGTTTTCGCTCTTCGTTGTATTTTTAAAGGCTTTATGGAGATTATAATTGGCATATAGTAAACTATATATTGACAGTGTCCCATTTGATAAGTTTGACGTGCTTTACACCTGGGAGAATATGACCACAGTCAAGATAATAACTACATCCATCCCTCCCCGAGGTCTCCCATTCCCATCAGTGATTGCCCCCCACCCCTCTTTCCCGTCCACAACCTGCTTCTGCTCCCTACGGACAAGCTTGCATTTCCTGAGTTTTGTGTGCGTAGATCCATGCAGTGTCTGCATTTTCCTGCCTTTCACCCGACATGATGTCACGGCTGAGTGAGTCGATAGCCCATTTCTTTTTGTGGCTGAGTAGTCCTCATGGTACACAGCTACCACGGTTTGTTTATCCATTCGCCTATTGGTGAGCATTTGGATTGTTTCTAGTCTCTGGCTATTACAAATAAGGCCGCTATGAGTTTCACATTTTTAAAAAAATCAAAAACCAGTATCTCTGCCCAAGACTGAAAATTCAATGATAAATGAAGAATCTTAAATATGAGTCACACAGAGAAGGTCTTCCAAGCATGACAGCATAACGAGGTCCCTGGACCCACTCCCCGGCAAAACTGATAAAAACTATTTTGAAAACAACCAAGTAGTTTATGGAAATGGGCATACACCATATAAAGGCATACACCATATAAAGAAACTTTTATCCAGGAAAAGCTGCTAGAATGTGGCAAAAACAGATAGGTTTCATAGTACTTGAACTGGGACCCACTCCTTCCCCCCCAACCCAGCTCAGTCAAGCAGAGACTGTTCCAGACTGCCACAGCCAAGAACACAGGGCTCCTTCTCTCTCTTGCTCTCAGCTGGAGAACTTTCTTCCTGGAAGAGGCAGGACTTCAGCATTTATCATCCTGTCCCCAGCTGCCTGTTACTGAGACCAAGTCTCAGATGAGTACGGCCCAGGGCGGGGGCTCCTTTCTGCCCAGCTCCCACTCGAGAGTGCAGTGTTGCTGAGAATACTGGGGCCTGATCCCCTCGGCCTAGTTCAGTTAGTATAGTGATTTGAAGCCATGAAGGTCTACGTGTCCTCCCCTATACCATGGAAGGGCATTGGGGGTCACACTGAGAGAAGCTTGGCATTGTCCCCACTCTGAGCTCCAGAGCTCTGAGATTTTGCCTGGGGGATAAGCATGCCCTAAAACCGATGGCTCCCGATGTCCCCTCAAAGTAACTCACTCCCTTTGCAACAGAGTGTGGGCAAGTTCCAAACTTCATTGGACATGAAATGAAAGACATCCACATTGGGGAGGAAAGCATAATAAAGCTGTCTCTATTCACAGATGATATGATCTTGCATACAGAAAATCCTAAGGAAACCACTAAAAAAAAAGCATTAGAACTAATAGACAAATTCAACAAGGTAGCAAGATACAAGACTAATATACAAAAGTCCATTATATTTTTATATAATTGCAATTAAGAGTCTGAAAATGAAATTAATAAAATTATTCCATTCACAAAAGCATCAAAAAAGAACAAAACACTTAGGAATAAATTTAATAAAGGAAGTGCAAAACTTGTATTTTGAAAACTACAAAACATTGTTGAAAGAAATTAAAGAGTATCTAAATAAACATGAAAAAATCCCATGTTCATAAATCAGAAGACTTCATATTGTTAAGATGGCAGTAGTCCCCAAACTGATCTCAGATTTGGTGTAATCCCTACCAGAATCCCAGCTGACTTCTTTGTAGAAATTGACAAGCAGATATGAAAATTCTTTGGAAATGCAAGGGACATCAAATTATCAAAACAATTCTAAAAAGAAGAACAAAGTAGGAATCATGTGTCCTGATTCCAGAACTTTCTGTAAAGCAATAGTGATCAAGACAATGTGGTACCAACATAAAGGCAGGTATAGATCAATGGAATAGAGTTGAGAGTCCAGAAATAAACCCATGTGTCTATACCAATTTATTTTCAGTAAAGGTGCCAGGACCATTCAACAGGGAAAGAATAGTCTTTTCAACAGACAGTGCTAGAACAACTGTATATTCATATGCACAAGAATAAATTTTGACTCTTCACACCATATATAAGAATTAACTCAAAATGGATGAGACCACAATATAAAAGCTGAGACTATAAAAATTCACATAAGAAAACATAGAGGTAAATCTTCCTCACCTCATATTTGGCAATGGTAGTAGATATGACACCAAAAGCACGAACAAAAAAAAGAGAAAATAGTAACGTGGATAAGTTAGGCTTAGTCAAAATTAAGAACTTTTTTTTATTAAGAACTTTTGTGCTTCAAAGAACGATATCAAGAAGGTGAAAAGACAGCCCGCAGAATGGGAGAAACTATTTGCAAGTCATATATCTGATAAGGGACTTGAATCAAGTCAAATGATAAAAAGAAAAATGGCCCAATTAAAAGATAGGGAGAGGATCTGAACAAACATTTCTTCAAGGAAGATCTATAAAAAGCCAACAGGCACATGAAAAAAAAAATGCTCAACATCATTAGTCATCATGAAAAGGCAAGTCATAACCACAGTGTGATACAACTTTACTCCCACAAGAATAAAAGACAGATAATAACAAATGTTGGTGAGGATGTAGAAAAATTGGAGCCCTCATCCACTGCTGGTGGGAATATAAAATGGTACAGCCACTGTGGAAAACAGTATGACAGTTTTTCAAATATTTAAACATAGAGTTACCATATGATTCAGTAATTCCACTCCTAGATACATACACAAGAGAAATGAAAACATGTACACAAGTTAAAACTTGTATGTGAATATTCTCAGCAGTATTATTCATAATAACCAAAAGGTAGAAACAATTCAAATATTCATCAACTGAAAAATGAATAAACAAAATTTGGTATACCCATAACATGGAATATTATTCAGCCATTAAAAGGAATTAAGTACTGGGGCACCTGGTTTGCTCAGTCAGTTAAGTGTCTGTCCTCAGCTCCCTGCTCAGCTGGGGGTCTGCTTTGCCCTCTCCCTCTGCCCCTCCCCTCTACTTGTGTTCTCTCTCTCCTTCAAATAAATAAATAAAATCTTTTCAAAAGTAAATAATAAAAGGAGCGAAGTATCGAAAATACTACAACATGGACGAACCTTGAAAACGTTATGCTACGAGAAAGAAGCCAGTCCTGAAAGACCGTATGTTATATGGTTCCACTTATATGAAATGTCCAGGATAGGTAATTCCACAGAAATAGAAAGCAGATTAGTGATTGCTTAGGGTTGGGTGCATGGAAGGATAGTGAGTTGATAGTTAAAGGGTACAAGGTTTCTGAGGTTCCTGAGTGGCTCAGTTGCTTAAGCATCTGACTCTTGATTTCAGTTCAGGTCATGATCTCAGGGTTGTGAGTCAGGCTTATGCTCAGTGGGGAGTCTGCTTGAGATTCTCTCTCCCTCACCCTCTACCCCTATCCCCTGCTCTCTCTGTCTCTCTAAAAATAAATAAATAAGTCTTTTTTTTTTTTTTTAAGGGTACAAGTTTTCTTTTTGAGGGTGATGAAAATGTTCTCATTGACTATGATGGTGGTTGCACATATCCAAGATACTCATATGAGATCAGGAAGGAGTTTTTCATCTTAAAAGAACAGGCCTTACGATGCTAAATACAGTTCATTGCTAGAAAGATGGAAGAGTAGGAAGCACCAGAAATCTATCTCTCCACCTAGACAATTGCACAAGCAAAATCTGTATGAAGTAACTGCTTTGGAACTCTGGAGTCTATTGAAAGCTATAATACCCAGGAGGAAGTCTCGGATGTAAAATTGTGGTTAATTTCAGTCACTATTAGCTCTTAATAAAGTAGCAGCTACCTACTGCCCACCCGCAGACTCATAGGTACATGTGTTCCTTGAGCCAAAGTGGCAACAAAGGACCCTTACTCCAAATAGCAGGTCTGCTCTGTGATCACTGATTGCTGCTTCTGATCACAAATGTGCAGATGAAGAGGTGTTGCCCCTCCTCTCTTTGCTGCAAGACCATCCTCTCCTGCTGAAGTGACTTCCAGGGAATTTAAAGGACCAGTGTTCTTTCTCTATCCACTCCTTCTCATTTCCACCCCCTCCTCCTTTTTTTTCCTTTTGGGAGTCAGAGGTTAAAGAATGCCCAGAAAAAGTCTCAGAAAAGAAATAGGAAGACATTAAGTTTACACCTCAGGTTGATCCTCAGCACAGAGACAGTTTATGACAATAGACAAACAAAAATTTTAAAATTAGTTAATTATAATTTTAAACATCAGCTAGCCCTGAGGAAGGAGGAGAATCTTATTTCCAGAGCTACCACATTACTGATTCAAATGTCCAGTTTTCAACCAAAGCATGCAAAGAAATAGGAAAGTAATACCAAGTCAAAGGGGGGAGAAATGCATCAACAGAAACTGTCCCTGCAAAATGACCTGATGTCAGATATACAAGACAAAGATTTTAAAACAATGGTTTTAGATACTCAAAGAATGGAAGGAAAATGCAGAGAAAGTCAAGAAAATGATGTATGAACAAAATGGAAATATCAACAAGGAGATATAAGACCTAAAAAGAAACCAGAAGAAACTCTGAAGCTGAAAAAGTACATAAATGAAATGCAAAATTTACTGGAGGGATTCTAAAGAAGATTTAAGCAGGCAGAAGAAAGAATCAGTGAACTTGGAGATAAGCAATGTTAATTATCTGGGCTGAGGAACAGAAATAAAAAAGAGTGAAGAAAAGCAGGCAGAACCTAAAGCACCTGTGGGACAACATTAAGTGGATCAACATATGTGTTATAGGAGTTCCAGAAGAAGAAGAGAGAGAGGAAGGGGCAGAGAGAATATCTGAAGAAATAATGGCTAAGAACTTCCCAAATTCCATCTGAGAAGTTCAATGAACTTCAAGTAAGATGAACTCAAAGAGACCCATGCCAAGACACATTATAATCATAGTTTAGAAAGACAAGACAGAGAGAATCTTAAAAGCATCAAGAAAGAAACAAATCATTACATACAAGGATCATCAATAACAGGATTAGCAGATTTCTCATCGGAACCTTCGAAGACCAGAAGGCAGTGGTCTGATATATTCTGAGAGCTAAAAGAAAAAAATGTCATTCAAGAATCCTGTATCCAGCTAATCTGTCCTTTAAAAGTGAGGGAGAAATCAAGACAGTCCCAGATGTATGAAGGCTGAGGGAGTTCATCACCACTAGACCCGACCCACAGGAAATGCTCAAGGAAGTCCTTCAGGGTGAAATCACTAGTTATGATACAGTAAATCAAAGCCATACAGAGAAATAAAGATCTCAATAATGGTAAGTACATGGGCAAATATCAAAGCCAGTATTATTGGAACTTTGAAACTCCAAATCTTATTTTATACATAATTTAAGAGATTAATTTATTTAAAAGATTTGTTATTTTATGTTTGGGGGCACATGATGTATAAGAGTAATTTTACGACATCAACAACTAAAAAGGATGGGAACACAGCTGTAAAGGAACCGTTTTTGTAAGTTATTGAAGTTAATCTAGTATATATTCAATTTAGAGTGTTATAACTTTAGGATATTAAATGCAATCCTAGTGATAATCACAAATATAATAGCTATAGGATATGTGCAAAAAGAAACAAGAAAAGAATTTCAATGTTTTACTACCAAAAAATCAACTAAGCATAAAAGAAGATAGTAATGCAGGAAATAAATAACATAAAGCTATAAGGCATATGGAAAACAAATAACAAAATACCAGAAGTCTCTCCTTATCAATAATTACTTTAAATATAAATGGATAAACTCCAATCAGAAGACAGAGATTGGCATAATGCATAAAAACACATGATCAAACTATATACTGTTTATAAGAGACTCGCTTAAGATCCAAACAGATTGAAAGTCAAAGCATAGGGTGCCTGGGTGGCTCAGTTGGTTAAGCGACTGCCTTCAGCTCAGGTCATGATCCTGGAGTCCCAGGATTGAGTCCCGCATCAGGCTACCTGCCCAGCAGAGAGTCTGCTTCTCCCTCTGACCCTCTCCCCTCTCATGCTCTCTCTCTCATTCTCTCTCTCAAATAAATAAAATCTTTTAAAAAAAAAGAAAGTCAAAGGATTAAAAAATAAATCTCATGCAAATCACAACCAAAAGAGAGCAGAAGTGGCTATTCTAATACCAAACAAAATATACTTTAGATACAAAAAAATTTATAAGATATAAGAACGATATTATATATTTTAAAAGTTTTAATACATCAAGAAGATTAAAAATTATTAACATTTGTGCACCTAAGGACAGACCACTAAAATATATGAAGCAAACTCTGAACAAATTGGTGGGCAAAATAGACAGTTCTACAATAATAATTGGAGACTTCAATATTCACTTACAACAATGGACAGAACAAGCAGACAGAAGATAAATAAGGAAACAGAGGACTTAACACAACAAACCAACTAGATCTTACAGACATACACAGAACACTCTACCCAACAACAACAGTACACAATTCTTCTCAAGTGTACGTGTGACATTTTCCAGAATAGGTCATATTTCAGGTCACAAAGTATCGATTGATTTAAAGAGATAGATATCATACAAAGTATCTTCTCTGACTGGAACAGGATGAAATTAGAAATCAATAACAGAATGGGAAACTGGAAAATTCACAAAATTCTGGAAAATAAATAACACACTCTTAAGCAACCAATAGTTAAAAGAAGAAAACATAAGGGAAATTAGAAAATACTTAGATACAAATGAAAATGAATACACGACATACTAAAACTTAGGGGATATTCAGGAAATTGGTGTTAAGCAGGGAATTTGTACCTATAAACACATTTAAAGAAAAAGAAAGTTCTCGAATCAACAACTTAATTTGAGGAACCAGAGGAACTCTTTCTGAGGAACCAGAAAGAGAAAAAACTGAATTCAAAGCCAGCAGATGGAATGAAATAATAAAGCATAGAGCAGAGATAAATGAAATACAGAGTAGAAAAAAAGTAGAGACAATCAATGAAACTAAAAGTTGGTTCTTCAAAAAGATAAAAAAAAGTTAATAAACCTTGAGGTAGATGTAATAAGGAAAAAAGAGAAAAGACTCTAATTACTAAAATAAGAAACGGGGGAACCTCGGTGGTTCAGCTTGGGTCATGGTCTCAGGGTCCCAGGATCAAGCCCATGTTGGGCTCTGCACTCAGCCTGAAGTCTGCTTGTCTCTCTGCCCCTCCCCCAGTTGTGTGTGCATGCACACACGTGTGTTCTCTCTCTCTCTTTCAAATAAATAAATAAAATCTGGAAAAAAAGGATTACAGGAAAATACTATGAAAAATCATATGCCAAACAAATTGGATGCATAGAAGAAATGGACAAATGTATAGAATCATAAAACCTACCAACACTAAGTCATGAAAACAGAAAATCTGAATAGGCTTATAATTAGTAAGGAGATTGAATCAGTAATCAAAAATCCCCCACCAAAAAAGCCCTGGACCCAATGGCTTCACTGGCGAATTCTACCAAATATTTAAAGAAAAACTAATATCAATGCTCGTCAAACTTTTCCAAAAAATCGAAGAGGAAACACTTCCTACCTCATTCTGAGGGCAGCATTCCCAATAGCTAAGCCAGACAAAGACGCCACAAGAAAAGATTGCATACCAATATCCTTTTTGAACATTGGTGCAAAAATCCTCAACGAAATGCCAGTAAACCAATTAGCAGCATATTAAAAGGATCATACACCATAACCGAGTGAGATTTATTCCTAGAATACAAGGATGGTTCAACATATGAAAATGAATTGATATAATACACCATAGTAACAGAATGAAGGGGGAAAAAGGTATGATTATCTCAATTGATGCAGAAAGAACATTTGACATGATTCAACATCTTTTCATGATAAAAATACTCGACACTCAAGGACTAGAAGGGAACATACCTCCACATAATAAAAGCAATGTATGAAAACTGCCACGGACGTCATGAGGGTGAAAGACTGAGAGCTTTTCCTCTAAGATCAGGACAATCTTGCTTTGAACACTTCTATTCAACATAGTATGAGGAGTTCTCGCCAGAACAATTAGTCAAGGGAAATAAGATGCATCCAAATTGAAAAGGAAGAAGTCAAATGATCTTGGTCACAGATGATACGATCTGACAAGGGATTAATATCCAGAATATGTAGTGAGCTCCTAACACATGTGAAACCCGTGTGATCCTGTCGACGCTCGAGTAGCCACAGGTCATCTGTACATGTACCTTGTGATGTGAAAAGAAAAGCGGAGGCTCGGTTGGATGACATCCCCCTGACGCGACCGTCGGAGCAGCAGTCTCCTGAAAGGACACCTGGTGCAAAGTGAGCGGGTCTGCGTTGTCAAGGGACACGTGTCTCCCAACACTCCCTCCCAGGGTGTCTCACGGCCCTTTCTGGGGATGTGGGCAGGAATCTAGAAAGTTCTCGTCAGCCTTCTGTCTTAGTGCACGTGGCGCGTTCTGAGGAAGGCTTGACACCCTCTCTAAAGAAGCCCCCATGGCACTCACTCTGACGATGCTCTTTTCCCTCATGAGATGCAGCCCGCTGTGTTTACCTGTTGACTCCCGTCTTCCTGAACCACAAACCTCACGATCCCAGGGCACTGTCTCTGCTGTTCACGGTGCAGACCACATGCCCAGCACTGTGCCTGGCCCACGCCGTGTGCTGCGTAAATGTGTGTGGAGCAACCAATCAAAAGAACTCAGCAGTGACTTCCCAGTTGCCACATTCATTTGCTTCCTTTTGAAGTTTTGGGCATACTTTTCAGGTGTTCCTAATTAGAAAGTAATATACATTCGTATCAGAGAATATAAAGGAAAAAATAAAATTACCTGTAATTCCATCACCCAGAGATAATAATTTTTGTATATTTGTCTGCATTTTCTCATAGTTTTACTTTGGTGCATATAGAAATGTACGGAGTATAGTTAGATTTGTTCCTCATATATAGCTTATATCCTGAATTTTTTCACCTAACGTTAAATGAAAAGAATGTTTACACCTCATTAAAATGTCTTCAGGAACACCACTTGATGTGTTCGTGGCCTGTTCCCACCGCGCGACCACACCGTCCACGTGCTCAGTCCCTCCAGCCGCCATAGGTGACGCAGAGCCCTCGCCGCTGGGAACATGCTGAAATGCCCTTGACGCCCTAGCCCTCGTGAAGACTCTTTCCAGTGCTGCTGTTTTTGCGTTGGATGCAATCGCTGGAATTTTTCATGGTTTCTGACCTGCGAAAGTGTCCATTTTGTCTGATGGGCTCTAGTGCGAGGCCCTCGCGCACGGCTTCCTGCAGTGTGTGTGTGGGGGGGGCTCGCTCCTCTCCAGTTGCAGTTTTTTGCACTGTCTCATGCTTCTTTCCGGTTGTTCTCTTCTGCCCCGTCTTGCCCTGGGGTCTCCGGACCGCCCTGCGGTGCTGGGCCCTTCCACCCCTGCCCTCTCTCCACACCACTCCCCTGCTGCGCCCTCCTTCACGTATTGTGTCTTTAACCCTGTTGCCCCTGCCCACCATCAGCCTAATAGGCGATTCTTTTTTTTTTATTTAAATTCAATTAATTAACATATAATGCATTATCGGTTTCAGAGGTAGAATTCAGGGATTCATCAGTTGCATGTAACATCCAGTGCTCATTGTATCCCGTGCCCTCCTTGATGCGCGCCCCCAGTGACCCCCTCCCTCCACTCCCCTCCCCTCCAGCAGCCCTCAGTGTTTCCTATACTAAGAGTCTCTTATGGTTTGGCTCCCTCTCTGATTTTGTCTTGTTTTAGTTTTTCCTCCCTTCCCCTATGATCCTCTGTTTTGTTTCTTAAATTCCACATATCAGTGAGATCATATGATAATTGTCTTTCTCTAACAGATTTATTTTACTTAGCATAATACCCTCTAGTTCCATCTATGTCGTTGCAAATGGCAAGGTCTCCCTCTTTTGGTGGCTGAGTAATATTCCGTTGTCTATGTGCACCACATCCTCTCTATCCATTCATCTATCGACGGACATCTGGGCTCTCTCCAAAGTTTAGCTATTGTGGACGCTGCTGCTATGAACATTGGGGTACAGGTGCGCATTTGGATCACTACCTTTGTATCTTGGAGTAAATACCCAGTAGTGCAGTTGCTGGGTCGTAGGGTAGCTCTATTTTCCACAGTGCAAGGAACCTCCACGCTGTTCTCCAGAGTAGCTGCCCCAGCTGGCATTCCCGCCGACAGTGTAGGAGGGTTCCCCTTCCTCCGCATCCTCGCCAACATCCGTCGTTTCCTGACTTGTTAATTTTAGCTATTCTGACCGGTGGGAGGTGGGATCTCACTGTGGTTTGGATTTGTATTTCGCTGAGTGATGTTGAGCACGTGTCGGCCATTTGTATCTAACAGGTGATTCTACCTCAGTGTCCCACCTACTTAGACCTCGTGCCCAGGATCTCGGCCACGAGCCTTTCTCTGGGACTCTGGGCGAGTTTTAACTTCAGTAGGGCTAACAGTAGTCCCTAGCTCTAGGGGTTACGTGAGATAACCACACTTCACAGACTCGAAGATACATCCCCCCCCACACACACTGCTTAGCGGCTCTGAAGGGGGAACACAGCTTACAGCGCCTGGCGGGCCACGGTTCTGGCGAAGGCCATTTTTCTTTCTTGGTGGCGCATAAACAGCAGATGGCAAGCTGTTCTCAGTGAAGCACAGAGCGCATAAATGTTCTGATGCCGGTGAGGATGATGCTCGGCTGCTCACCCGATTCGACCCCTCTCCCCGCACCCACCCCGCCCCTCACATGAACCTGGTCCTCTCTCACAGCCCGTGGGGACCACGGTCCCGTGGGGACCAGCTGCTCCGGCTTCTCCCTCTTGACATCTCCCTCCCCATGCGCCCTGCAGCCCTGCCTCTGGCCTTCACGTCCCCCACCTGGATCCCTGCGATGGGTTCCCACGATCCCCCCTCCAGTCGCATTCTCTCTCATCTGTTCCCCCCTTTCTCTACAGCGGTCGTTTGGAAATGCAGACCCGTGCCTCCCAGCCGTGCCGTGGCTCCCCATTGCCTTCCGGGTAAGTCGGAGCCCCCCGAGCTGCGATGGCCCTGCAGAGTTCAGCCCCAGGCAGACCTCCCAGATGCACCTGCCACCAGCAATGTGCTTCCTCCGCTGCCTGCCCCTCGCTCCTCTGTCGTGCCAGGGCTCTGTCCCAGCATCCTGTCCGGTTGCTACCTCTTCCCGGTGCCCTCAGGAAGCCCCGAGCGTCCCCACCCCGGTGGCCCCAGCGCACTGAGCGCATGGGCTGCATTTTCTCCTCTAGAGCTTCAGTGTGTCCGTCGCCCTCCTCCCTACCTGGGCTGTGAGGTCGCTGCTCATCTCCGAAGCCCAGCGCCTCCCAAAGCCCACACCTGGAGCAGGACGGGTTACCCAAGGGCTGTCAAACAAGCGAGCCCCGGTAAACATTCCTTGTCTGGGACCCCTGCCGGCCCTGTGGGCACTCAGGCTCTTTCTCGCCAATGCGGAAGGAGGGTTCTCACAGGCTTTAACTCTGTCAGTATTTCAAGAACTATCCGCACTGTTTTTTGGAGTCTAAACAGGGGGAGAAGAGAACGGGAACTCCGCAGAGTGCAAAGAGAAAACAAAAGCATTCTGGAAAGGACCAGAAACCCGAGCCATCGTGACACAGAGCCCAGAGGCGGCAGGAGGCGGGGACCGGCTGGCAGGTGCCCAGACGCAGGTGGAGGGCAGCCCGGGAGACTGCGGACACGCACGGGGACAAGGTGCCTGCGGTTCCTTGCTCATTTGAAATCCATAGCTATTTGGAATTTGCGTTCGCCTCATCAGATTTATCACTCCTTTGGACTCACTGATTCTTTGTTGTGTAGGGCGTTTTATTCTATTGTGTGCAAGCATTTGCCAAATGGTCACACCCTAAAATAGATGGCACAGAACAATGACTCGACTGATGAATTCAGCCATTTCCTCACACAAAAAATTATAAGGAGATGAAAACAAGCTCAGCTGATTGATGATAGGTCGAGGGAGAAAGATTTGGTGAAAATAAGAACTTGGCAGGACAGCATGCATAAAATATCACTAGGAAATCATGTGACAGTCCTGAATTAGCTATAGCACACTGTGTCCAGAGAGGCAGAGAAAATTAATAATTTGAAAAAGTTTGCCAGATAATTTAAAACCTAAACTCTCTCTCTTCATCTTATTCTTGTTGCTGGCAAAACCGTAATTTTGAATGAAGATAAATAAGATTTAATTTTGTCATTAATTATCCTGCTTATTAATGTCCCAATGGAACATACTAAAGACTTGTAAAATCACTTACTCCCCACGCCTGTGTATACAGCCACTATGTCGTGGGATGTTTCAGCAGATTGCTTTCCCTTGAAGTCTAGTCAATTGTAAAAAAGTGCATAGACATCAAAGTTTAAATAAACACC
>JAPYYM010001496.1:0-13413 GCA_028534135.1 Potos flavus | reverse complement strand
TAAGTCTGGAAACTATCCCTTCATGGTAACAAGCCACCATCACAATGTCACTGCTTTTAATGTTTCCGTAATTACAAAAATTACACTTGCTTCACGTAATACAAAACGGGAGACATTGGAAGCCCCCAACTCCTACTCCATGGACGTAAGCGTTCCTTCTTCCTCAGTCACCTGGGAGGGGGTATCCTTGCAGACCCCTTACGCTGCCTCTGTGTTTGTGTGTAGACACACATGCACTCACGCACTCACACACCTTAAAGGAGGAAAACCCTTCACGAACATCTATAGAAATACATGCAGGATTCATAGCATGCAAACTTGGAATGATTGAAACTGAATCGTCGGACGGTGTCTTTAGACCGAGACAGATATGAAGGCAGTGAGAACTGTGCTTTTCTCTGGGCTGCTAGGTGGGCGTCCTTGGCGGTGCCGTGCCCTGCAGGCCGTCCCCTGCTCACCAGGTGCCCGGAGCGGTTGCAGGATGCGGCTGACGGGCTGCAGGCCTGACCCGAGTCCGGGGCTGAGCGCCGTTGGAAGAAGACAGGAGCCCGTTCCCTGCCCGTTCTGGGGTCTGCCTATCTCATGAACACGGAACCTGGGGACCCCAGAATGCACCGCGTGTGTCGTACGCCAGGGTGGGCGCGGAGGGCGGCCTCAGAGCCCGGCACGGAGTCCAGAGTGCTCAGCTCTGGCCGTGGCCCGAGGCTGCTCCTGCGATGTGGCAGCGGCCTCCCGTCGAGGAGGTCGGCGTCCTGCAATACCGTGGACACGTGACAGCCTGTCCTGGGGTGCTGTCCACGAGGCTCGGTCCTTCTCAAGTCTGTGCCGCATGCGTGCAGAGCAGTCCCACCTGCTCAGGGACCGGGCCTCTCAACCTGACATTTGCCGCGGCAGCCCCGGTGCGGGGACGCCGAGCTGATTCTGCAGCCCTGGAGAAGGCTTCCAGCCTCAGCCCGCAGTCCGCTACATTTCCCCATGCTCCCTGCATTCATTGAGCGTCGCACAATTAAAGGACACACGTGACAAGTGACAAGGAGAATCACCAGCTAACAACCGTGATAATTCCGTCAGCTTATCCTCCGCTTCTTTTCTCTTTAACAAATAAACTCAGGCACATACCCAGGAAAATTCATGATTGCACGTTGTGGGAAGAAGCCGGAGAAACAGATTATTTGCTGGTCAAATGGAACTGGCAAACCTCGAAAGTTCTTCTCCCCCTTTCCTGAAAAATGCCAGCTTATTTGATGTTGTATGCAGACGTAATTTCTTTCTCGATTTAAAATTTCCATGTTCAAAGGCTGCTAATTGCTTTCATTGTTATTTACGAAAGTATAATGGAGACATTCTAGACGAAGCAAAATGAGATACCTGTCTTTTCTCTCTAGGATCCTAGATATTACATGCCTGTGGATGTAAATGTTTTTCTCAATTTAAAGAGTTATTCTGGGACACCTGGGTGGCTCAGTCGGTGAAGCATCTGCCTTCAGCTCAGATCATAATCCCAAGATGCTGGGATTGAGTCCCACATCGGGTTCCCAGCTCAGTGGAGAGTCTGCTTCTCCCTCCGCCTGCTTCTCCCCCTGCTTGTGCGCTCGCTCTTGCTCTGTCTCTCTGGCAAAGGAAAAAAAAAAAAAAAGAATGACAGTTTCTGTTTTAAAATGTGTGGTAGTTTTCCCACGGATTTTTAAGTACTTGGAAGAATAAGATAATACAAGAAATCCTTGCCTCAAAGACTTGTCATATCAAGAGGGGAGAAAACAGATAGATAAACGGTTCTCATGGACAGAGCTGAGAAACTGAGGCCGGATGGGCCGCCTCCAGGCTGGGGAAGGAGCTTCGAGCCCCCACGGAGAGGCTCTGGGTGTGTTAGGGGCAGGTGCTCTGCTCAGAGGTGCACAGTTGGCACGTGCGTAGCGCCTACTGGGCGTGCGGAGTGATGTGTTGTAACGATGAGTGGCCGGGTTCTGGAAGGCTGCCCGGTGTGCCCCCACCCACACCGCCCCCATCCGGCGGACTGACCGCGGTCACGGGGGTACCGTGGATGCACACACAGTGTGGGGACACATCTTACCACTTTTCCGTCTGGGAACGTCACAGCCTTGTTTCCCAGATACGGTTCACACCGGGCACAATCCTTCCACTGGCGCTTGGTGATTATTGCTCAAGAAATAAAACATTACATGTCTCGTTTGAAGAATCGAAAGCCATATTTGTAACAGCAAAAGTGGGAGCAAGCCAAGGCCCGCAGATGGATGAATGGAGAACAGTCCGTTGTGCATGAGTATAAGGGGATACGCTTCAGCCTTAGAGAGGAAGGACGTTCTGACGCCTGTGCGGCACCGACGGGCCTTGCGGGCGTGGTGCCGAGTGCACTGAGCCGGTCACACACGGGCAAACACTGCGTGCTTCCGCCCCCGGAGGCACGCACAGCCATCCCGTCCCAGAGACAGACAGCAGGAGTGCGGGCACCAGGGCTGAGGGCAGGGGAAGGCGGCCTTAGTCTCTAACACGGGCAGCCCTTCAGGTTGGGCACGGGACGTTCCGGGAACTAGCTCACAGGGTCCCTTGTACACAAGGAGAATGTACTTCATGCCACTGCAGTGTCTACTTAAAGACAGATAATTTTAGGGACGCCTGGGGGGCTCTGTTGGTGAAGGTCATGATCCCAGGGTCCTGGGATCGATCCCGCGTCAGGCGCCCTCCTCAGGTCTCTCTCTCTGACAAAGAAAGAAAGAAAGAAAATCTTTAAAAATAAATAAATACAGTTCATTGTTTGTTGCATGTATTTTACCACAACAAACAAAAATTGCCTTTGTCTTCTAAAACGCCAGAAGCCTTGCGAGGAGGACATAGTTGTATTTTGGTGAAACTTCTGGACAGGCAAGGTGGAAAGATGTGCTAACATCCTCTGTAGTACAAATACGTGACTATGACAAATACGCACGCCTCCTCAGCCCCGGGTGGGATTACATAGCGCGATCGGCCGGTCAGAAATCATCCTGCTCCCTTTGTGTCCCCCGGGGCAGCCACGTGCTGTGACGTGGGTCCCAGGGTCGGGAGCACGGTCGGATGAACTCTCACACACGGCACCAGGCCCTTCTTGGCCGACTCCCCGGTTGAAAGCAGACACCCCTCACCTTCCAGACCCGGTGCCTTTCTCCGCACACCAGACGCAGGAACACGAGGAATCCCGCGATTCCTCCCCCTCTCGGCTATTCCGCACAGCACGGACGCACCAACGGCAAGAACTTTCTATTTGAAATGATTCACAGAAAACGGCATCAACACAAACATCACGACACGATCTCTGGCCACACAGTTGAAATCCGTGCCAAGAGCCAGCAAGTAGAAATAGTCGACGGTGGAAATGGTCGTGTTTTAATACTGTGCTCCTTGCAAATCGGGTGGATCACTTTCAGATTTTTCGGGGATCACCAGGGTAGGGTCCGCTGTTATTTTGGTCGCATTTTTGGATGCACGAAGCAGGCAAAAGGAATCCGCTTCCGACGGGAGCTATCTGGAAGGTGCCCCCCTTTCTTTTCCATTACCACCTACGTGTGCAGACGTTGGAAACCCAGGTCTGCCCTGTATGTTCGTGTCATGTGCAGCTTTATGCTCCTTCCGTGACGTCGGCAACACTGGGCTCGTGTTGTATCAGTGAGGGCGGATCACGGCGTCCGAGGAGCCACGTGAGCAGTGAGCTCCTGGCCGGTGCACTTGTGGGCCATTAGCTCACGACCGTGATGGACAACACTGCGTTCGGCGGCGGCTGTGTGGCGAACCAGACGCCTCAGTTCAGGCTGGGTTTTGTAATGTTCCCGGTGCTTCCTTGCCTAAGAGAACTTAAACACTTTTATCTTATTATTCAGAGCTATAATAGAGACTCACAAAGGTTCACTGAGCTATCAGCATTTCCTGTGATATTTTTCTCTTGGGCTATAAATAAAAGACTATTTAAATCGCTGTTTTGTACATTGATTTCGTCGCGACAAATCCTTAGAAGCAGTAACCTTAAAAGTGATTCATAGTAAATAAAATGAACACTTTAAGCAACTTTTAGTCAAATACACAAAGGCACAGAATGAAATTTTTCCCCACAATTGTCAATGTTGTGAAATGTAGTTGAGCCTTGACCTGCACAGGTCTGCTTACACGCAGATTTTTTTTTTTTTTTCTGTAAATGCAGTACAGTACTTTCAATGTATTTTTTGTGATTTTCTTAGTCACATTTTCTTTTCTCCAGCTTACGATATTGTAAGAACATAGTATATGTACCTATCACATACAAAATATGTGTTAATTGGCTGTTTGTTATTGATAAGCTCTTTGTAGTTAATTTTGGGGAGAGTCAGAGTTATGCATACATTTTTTTTTTTTCCCTAAAGATTTTATTTGAGAGAGAGGAAACAAGTCGGGGGCGTGGGGAGGGAAGGATAGAGGAAGAGAGAGAAGCAGACGCCCCGCTGAGCAGGGAGTCTGGTGCAGGACTTGATCCCAGGACCCCGGGATCATGACTTGAGCCAAAGGCAGATGCTTAACTGACTGAACCCCCCAGGCATCCCCCTGCATGCATTTTTAACCGTGTGAGGCTCACTACCCCCGCCTCCACATTGTGGAAGGGTCCACGGTAGTTGGCCACTCTCTTCAGTTACTAACAAAACGGGAGAAAACACTGAAATTCAATATGCTTTTTTGCAAGCGTGTCTTAGTCTTTCTGGAATCTGTGCAAACCTAGGAGGCCCTCAGTCCTCCAGTCAGATGACGAGATACACAAAGGGGAACAGACCGCCACGTGTTCCCTCGTGCCCTCCATTCACCAGCGACGGCCACCCACCCCCGGTGGAGTCTCCGTTAGGATCCCTGTCATCGGTTGTGTAAGCACTGGACTCCTGGTCGTCCGGTGTTTCCCGGAGTCTCCTAATGCACTTGACAAGCACTCAGGCCGTTTTTTTTGGGCGAAAGAAGTAAAGCGAGGACAAGACTTGCTCTCCTGTTGTGTCATCCTTTACGTGACGCAGAACAGTGGTCTTCACTCGGTTCGGGAAGCAGAGAGAGCTGGTTTTGAGATTTCCAGGTGACCTCAGAAGTTACGAAGGGCAACGTTTGTCACTCGGACGGAAAGACGACCGTGTGCCGAGGCGGGTGGGGCTTGGGGCTGATGCCGCGGGCAGAGAGCGGGACCTCCAGGATGTCTCCACATCCTCCTGGAACAGAGGATCTTCTTATCTGGAAACCCAGCGCCTTTCTGAGTTGACGGTCTAGAGGCAGAACGGTGCCTGCGATCAAAGTGTCACTTTACTACCTAACTTGCCGGAAACGGTCATTTTCTGAATGTCCCACATTTCAGAAAATAATGTGCAACCCAACTCAGATGGTCTCTGGGTCATACGAATCTTATTCGACTGATTTTCTTTGTCTACACACAGTCTATTGAAATGGCAATTTAATAAGGAGATTTCAACCGTGCTGGTATATTAGAGTGATTGAATTTTTATATACACAATTTTTGCCTATTAGGGATTTCTACAGACTCAATTTCATAAGATGAAGAAAGTGCTTTGCAGATTTAAAAATTCTGCCCCTTTCCAGTTGCACTGAAATGGTGGACCTCTGATGAATAAAATATTCTGTACATGGTAAATTATCCAATATTCCCAGCGAGATTGAGCTGCAGACTACAGGAGTTGAACGTGAGACATTGATAAACATTAATGTACCTATGTGCTGTGTATTTCCCCACTAGATATCACATTTTATCATACACAGTGCATGCAATATGTGCATATTGCAAATATTTAAATTCTCAACATTATTTCGACAGTTTGCTCTGAGAGTGATCACGTAATTTGAGCATAATTAGCAAATAGTTAATGTATGATGGAAGAAGACACTGGGGTTTGGATTCAGTTTCTAAAATGGTAATTCCCTGGCTTCGTCTCAACCACTTCTCTACCTTTTGAGCTGAAAGCAGCCACAGTCCACACAGATGTGAATGGGTGTGGCCGTGCTCCCACAGAGCTTTCTGTGTGGACACTGAAACTTGAATCTCAGATCATTTTCATGCGTCACAATATACTCTTCTTTTGACTCTTTTCCCGTTTAAAAACAGGCGGTAGGCTGGATGCGTGTTTCCCAGAAGGCAGGAGGAAACAGGGCAAATAGCACTGTAGGGCGGGTAGAAATCCTAGATGCCAGGGAGCTGGATCCCTGGGTCCTCTGCCCCATTTTGTGCATCCAAGATGCCGCCCTCTCCCCTCCCCCCCGGCAGAACACAGGATTCTGTTCAGACTGAACCAGAGAGGCTGCGTATGGCAAGTAGGAAGGCTCCTGGAGGATGCAGAGACCACCGGGGATGAAGGGAACCTCTGCTCGCTGAGGCCCTTCACCTCCCCAACCAGGAAGACCCCGGAACACTCTTCTCCGGAGACACGAGTCACCTCATGACAAAGATGCAAACACCAACATTGCGAGGCCCACCCAGGAAAAGGCCTGTTCCAGACAATAGCTTTCACTTAGGAAGGCTCCCACCTGTGCCCCCAGACAGCATTAGGGGACGGTCCTTCCTGCCCCTTCCAAATTCTGGGCACCAGGCATCCCTTGGCTTGTGGCCGTGTGCCTACCATCTGTGCGTCTGTCTTCACGTGGCCGCCTTCCCCACGTCCCTGCTTCCTCTCCTCCGGACACCAGTGGTTGGAATTCATGCTCACCCTATAAATCCAAGACGACTTCATCTCCAGATTCTTACCCAGTTACACCTGCAAAAACCCTGTTTCCAAACAGGGTCACATGATGAGGTTCTGGGTAGACATGAATTTGGGGAAGTATGCTCTGTATGCCCCGGAATCCTGATTGGGGGTCGTCTGTGTAGGCCTGTTGCCTCGTGGGCGTCACTGTGGGGTGAGAAGGTTGTAAATGTGGCATGGGAGAGGCCTCTTGCTTTGGGTGCCCTGGGGATGTGCATCTGAGCCATAGACGTGAGGGGAGCTCTCCTCCTCTGCCCAGGTTACTAGAGGAACGACATGAACTATGTCCAGCATCTTCCAAGACCTGGGGCTGTAGCCTGAGCATAACGCTTTCACCTCCGTGGCGGAGTGCGGGCCGCCGTGCTAATATCACCACGGACTGCATGGCGTCAGTCACACACGCGTGTTTGTCACAGTTCTGGGGGCTGGAAGCATGAGGTCTGGGTGCCGGCGTGGTGAGCTTCTGGTGAGGTGTGCTTTCCTCTTACAAGGGCACCGGTCTCGTTCGGGGGCTGCACCTCATGGCCTCGCAGAACCCCATCACCTCCCAGAGTCTCCTCCCCCAGCCCACTTTCCAGGGGGCTTAGGGCTATCACGTGGGAATTCCAGGGGACCCCAGTCCACACCAGTGACTTTCTCCTGCCTGGAACCGTGTGACGAGAACATCCCCCCCATCCCATTTTATAAATGATTCGGCTTTCAGACAAGGCATTCTGTCTGCCGTGGGAGAAAGTGAAAGCAGCACAGGACCTGGGGAACGGGGGCTCGAACCAGATCAACGTGACCTCACACAGTGGTTGAATCTGAGGAAGGGCAGACATGAAACATTGTCATTATCACACTGGGATTTGCTGGCACCCGAATGCCATCACTTAAGAAGGGCCTGTCCTTCAAACCCTGCGTCCTGGCACGAGGGTAGAATGTGCGGTCATCTCGGTCACCGTCCCCATCCTCAGGGCAGAAGGAACTAGAATCCACCCATGTCTGTCAGTTCTCGTTGATCTCCCCGCGACTGTGAACTCACCGCCTCTGGGCCTTCCATCTCCAGGCCGTGACCAGAAATCAGTCCACTTCAAGTCCAGGGACTGCCGCCTATCTCCTCCGAGTGAGGACCGGTGTCAGAATACCGCTGTTGAGAACCACGGCTCCAGCATCTCCCAGGACCCTCCGCGCCTCCCTGCTGTTGGCCCCCGGGGAGTGACTGCCCCTTGCCAGCTCTCTGGGTCTTGGAGTCGGGAGCTAGACACTCCTGGGGCCTCTTGCTCCTGAAATGGAGAGCATCTGCGAACCTGTTTGTTCCTTTGTGTGTTTCCTTACCTTTCCCCTTCCCGAGCTCTGTCCTTGCTTGACTGCTAACCATTCTGCAGTGTCGCCGGTACATTGTCACCCTTACTCTCATGGATTTCGCTCTTTTCTCCCAGTCAAGGCCCTCCTTTCTGGCCCCCTACAGGAGTTCTGCCACTTGGGGGCCGTGTATTAACGTCCTGCAGCTGCTGTAACAAATGACCACAAGCGTGGTGACTTACAGCAACAGAGATTTATGTTCTTACAGCTCTGGAGACCAGAAATCCCAAATCAGGCCTTGACAGGCCATACACCCTCCTGAAGCTTAGGGGAGGATCCTTCTTGTCTCTCCCAGCTTCTGAGGGCTCTAGGCATTCATCCACATGTGGGTGCAACTCTCCGTCTTCTGCATCTGTCTACGCAGGGCTGTCTCTCTGTCTGTCCTCTTCTCTTATGGGGACACAGTTGCTATGGTCTGAATCTTTGTGCCCCCCACAAAATTCATTGCTGGATTCCCTGATCCCCCAGTGTGAAGGTATTAGGAGGTAGGGCTGTGAGGAGGTGAGCAGGTCATGGGGTTGGAGCCCTCACCAATGGGATTAGTGCCCTTGTAAAAGACACCCCATAGAGCTAGCTCACCCCTTCCCGCACATGAGGACACAGGACACGTTGACTGTGCTCTAAGAGGGCCTCACCAGTGTCACAGTGTGTGCTGCCTTACCCTGACTTCCAGCTTCCGCAACTCTGAGAAATAAGTATCTGTCGTTTCTAAGCCAGCCAGTCTGGGGGGTTGTGTTCTAACCGCCCAAACACACTAAAAGACTAGCCATTGCGTTTAAGGCCCACCCTAAATCCAGGATCATGTTTTTCTCCAGGTCCTTAATCATATCTCTTTTCAAATAAGATCATTAGACCAAGGGTCAGAACTCGGACTTATCTTTTTGCGGGACCACCAGTCAACCCACGAGGCTGGATCCCAGGCCTTTGATCTCTGACACCAAGGGGTTAGCCTGCCTGCCCTCCCTGTGATCGTGAAAGCCACCTTCCAGGAGAGGCAGTATACCCAAGCCCCTTACACGTGGATGGGTCCAGGTGAAGAGGGCCATATGCTCTCCCCAAGAATGCAGGTGTAGAAGGTCCAGGCTGGGCAGAGTCCTACACAGTGTTTGTGGCCCCGGGACAGCACCAGTGTCTCTGGTTCTGGGTAAGCTGGGGGCATTCATAACTACTGACAACACGGTCTTCCTAGCTCTAACTCTATAGAGATCCAGACTCAGCGCCCACTCCACAGTTCCTAATGGCGTGCACATTTCTGTGTGAGTTTCATCTCCCCCATATTGTTATCTCCTCACTGTAGGTCTTTGTGTTTAGGATGAAGTACTAAACACAAGGCCCGAGCTAGTAGGATGTCCACGGATATACACCCCGCATGAATTCCAAAGAAATACCCTCACTCGTGTCAACTCTCAGTCTTTTCTCCATCTTTCCTTCTCCAAGTCCATTTTAATGGCAGCATCCGTCGTGTTCTCTCTCATCAGTCTTAGGTCTTTAGGATGAAGTAAGAGAAAAGCATTCTTCCCATCAAGACTCCCTGATACTTCCCATTTCGTATTTCTTCCCCTGTAGATTAATCCTCCGAGAGCTGATTCTTTGTAGCAATAGATATCTTTCTGCCCTTCCCTTAAACCGACTTCAGCGCACCCAGGGCCAGAAGCTGTTAGCTGGATTTCATTTATATAGTTAATTAACCAGCTTCTCCGCAGGGCAGAACTGCACTTATGTTTTTAGTCTTTTACTTCTCAGGGGCAGCGACTGCCTAAGAGAAAGCTGGCATACAGTCGTTAAAGGATTCAAAAGTTGTTTCTGCAGAATGAGCCAATTACATATCCAGAGATTCGAATGATTTCTTAGCGAGTGTATCCTCCAGTTTTATCTGATGATCCTGACAGTGGCCAGCATTTACTTGGGGCTTACCATCATGCCGGTCAAGTAGTCACCCCACTGATTTTACGCGTGTGACCGTGTACTTGCACTCCTATGTGGCAGCTCCACGAGGAAAGCTGATCATTGCTGTTTGGTAGATGAGAACATTGAGCATGAAGGGACGATGCATGTTTGCCTGAGGTCCCACCCAGAGAGCTGCGGTCACATCCTTCTCTTGGGTTTCGTGTTCACACCCTGGTCTCACCCACTTTCAAGACGCTCAGTATGCTGTGGCTCATGGAAAAACAGTCCTGCAGAACACTTTTTGATCCATTCCCCTATTGATATAGATGTTTGTTGAGTCTGCCCCCTCCCATATAGATAATCGCTGTGCCTTTGGGTATGTATGCCCCCAACAGTAAATACGGTTACCTCATGTGCAGGACAAAACATTCACAGAGCTAGAAATGTGGACGGGATTAGCAAACATGATAGAAACTGTATTTCACTTTTTTAAAAATGAATAGCCCAAAAGAACATTTTCAGCAAAACTTTCTTTTCCCATGTGTTTTAGAGATAGCCAAGTGTTTATGCTGCATTATTCTTTTAAAATCTTGGTTTGTCCTGCTGTAATCTAGGAATTTGAAAATCTTCTTTTAAAGTCCTATCATTTGGATACTGGGGAAACCTCACTGACGTAGATGTGGGGTCCTACAAGGGGAGGCTGGTGGGCGAAGTAGTCCCACTCCATGTCAGTCACAGAAAGAATGATCAGTTACAGCCTGAACAGAAGAATCCTCAACAAGAAACAGTCACCCCTTACAGGCCCCAATAGGGAAAGACAGCCTCTGTGTCTTCTATTAGAAACCTGCCTCCCCTGCAACTCAGCCAGTGAGAAACCCTCATCATTCTGGACCCTAGCGTTTCTCCAGTGGACTTTTGTTCAGAATAACCCCTCCAGCTTCCTCCTCCTCCTCTGAAAAATAATGTCCTTGACTTTTGTTTGTGGGACTTGCTGTGGTTTTGCTGTAGCTCGCTTGTCCTGGCTTGTGATTCTCTGCTCCTCCCGAGTCAGCCCATTTTTGCTGCTTGAATAACTGGCAGTTTTCTTTCTAAGGTTAATAGTCCTCACCTTTAATGACTACATCCAGACAAAGTTTTGTTATTGGCTGTATTTCTATCATAAGCATTCTTTCCTGCCACCCACCAGTGAAGCCAAGGTTTTTCATTGAAATTTAGCGAAGAGATGTAATCCACGATATTAATCAGTGGTTGTTGCGAACTAATGGAGTGTTTTGGCATCTGCTTCCTTTCCGCTGTGTATTCAAACTGCATGGAAACTGATCTGTTTATGCAGGAGATAAGCACTGGTTCAAAGTGTTCTTAAGTGTGAAGGTGTTAACGTGACATATATGGATCTGTGCTTTTCTCGTCTGGCTTTTTGTTCACCTCTGGTGGGAGAGAAATACTCGGTCTCAAGAAGTGAGTTGGATCACGTTCACTCCTATTTTCTGAAAAGCTTGCTCAGAATGGGTGTGGTTTCTTTCTCAAATGCTGGTTCTCAGTTCACCAATGAGGCCATCCAATGCTAGATATGAGAAAGTTTTGTTAACTACAAATTCTTTACAAGGTATAGGGCTGTTGAGGTTATTACTGTCTTCTTGAGGGGGCTTTGTATCTTTCAAAGAGTCTGTCCATTTTATCAAAGCGGTTAAATCGTATTGGCATAAAATTGCTCATAATCGTATTTTTTAATCCTTTTGATGAATTTAAGGATCTGTAGCAGTGTCTTCTGTTTGATTACTAGCGCTGTTGAATTGGATCTTCCTTCTTTTTTCTTGATCAGTTTGGCTGACAATCTGCCAATTAAATTGAACTTTTCAGAGGACCGGCTTTTGGTTTAATTGATTCTCAGTATTCTCTTTTATTTATTTTGTTGATTTCCTCTCTTATTTTTTTTTTCTTCCCTTTCTTTTTTTTGCTTTAACTTGATTTTGCTCTTCTCCTCACTTTCTCAGGGTGAAAACTTAAATTATTCATCTTCTCTCTTCTAGTGTTTTAATGGCACAACTTAGATTGCTGGTTTTAGACTATCTTATTCTGTAATGTAAGCATTTAGTGCCATCAGTTTTCCTCTAAACAATGTTTCAGCCACATCCCACAAATTTTGATATGTTAGCATTTTGTCCTCTAGAAAAGATTATCTAATTTCCCTTTGTGACTTCATCTTTGACTGTCTTACGTAGAAGTGTATTGTTTAATGTCCAAATATTTTTCCCACATACCTTTCAGTTATTGATAACTATTTTAATTCTTTCATGGTGAGGGAACATATTTTGAATGATTTTCAATTATTGTAAAATGTTTTAGAATTTTTTATAGCTCATAGACTCATATTCTATCTTGCTGAATGTTCTAGGTGCACTTGAAAATAATTTGTATCCTGCTGTTTTGGGTGAAATGTTATATAAATTTCAATTCCGTAAAGTTGCTAGATAGTGTTTTTGAAGTCTGCCGTATTTCTGTCTACCTGTTCTATCAGTGACAGGAGCTTGAAACCTCAGTCTGTTTCTCCGTTTAGGTCTATTAGTTTTTGCTTTATGTGTTTTGAAGCTCTGTTATAAGATGCATGTGCATTTAGAATTATGTCTTGTTGATCAATTGACCTACTTCTCATTATGAAATGTACCTAGTTATCTCTGAAACTTGTCATTCTTTTTTTTTTTAAAGGTTTTATTTATTTATTTGACAGACAGCGAAAGAGGGAACACAAGCTGGGGGGAGTGGGGGAGAGAGAAGCAGGCTTCCCGCCGAGCAGAGAGCCCGATGCGGGGCTCGATCCCAGAACCCTGGGATCATGATCTGAGCTGAAGGCAGATGCTTAACCACTGAGCCACCCAGGCGCCCCAACATTCTTTGTTGTAAAGCACACTTTTGTGCTATTAACATAGCTAACCTTACTTTTGATTAGTAATTAGTAAATATATGGGTTTCAATCCATTTATTTTTAACCTACCTGAATATTGTATTTAAAGTAAGTTTTCTATAGATAGTATGTAATTGGATATCACTTTCGTTTTTGTTTTATGTTTCCCATTCTGACGGTCTCTAACGTAGGCATACTTACAATGTTTATAAAGCTTCTAGAAGGTCATGATCTGCTAATTCCTTCATCTTAGCCACATCTCTGCTCATTTCTCGTGATGCTCTTTTCTCCCGGCCGTGCATCGTATTTGTGTGCTTCCGTGTGGGCCTCGTAAACTCTTCATTGGATGTCAGACATCGTGAATGTCACATCAGCAGAGTGCTAGATTTTGCTTTCTTTTTAAAAAAAGTTTTAACATTGTCCTGGTGCAGAGTCGATCCACACCTTCCTTTGAACAACTCAGGACTATTTCTCTTAAAGGTCAAGCGCTCACAGTATTGGTCGTCGTGAACAGCTTTAGCTGTTTGGAAAAAAAAA